>JALGBA010004231.1:2175000-2508153 GCA_023970755.1 Azemiops feae | reverse complement strand
TTAGAAAATGCCATTGATAACACTGTTTGCTGCCAAGTGTCAAGAAACATCCACAGCTTTTAGTCCCCTTATTTGGGCATGAGGCAGAAATCTGCCCATTAGCACACAAGATTTCCCTAAATGCTATAGGCCAGTGTTTCTCAACCTTAGCAACTTTATCATTAAGATGTGTGGACTTCAGTTCCCAGAATTCTGCAGAGTTCTGGGAGTTGAAGTCCATATATCTTAATGTTGCCAACATGGAGGAACACTTTTGTAGACATCCATCCATCCATAATCATACTCTCATAGGCAGCTACACAAACACAATCTGACACAGTCATATAACATAAGAGAAGAGAGGAAAATTATTATTAAGGTTGGTTGCATAGTCAGCCAGATGTTTAGACTGGATTAGGCATTTTTATCCACCTGTCTCATTATTACAAAAGCTAAACGTGGCACAAAGAGCCATGGAAAGATACATGCTCAGCATTACAACACATGATAGAAAGACCTGCACATGGATTAGAGAACAAACGAAAGTATACAATATCATCAAGAGAGTAAAAGAATTGAAATGAAAGTGGGCTGGTCACATAGCAAGAAGAATTGATGGCAAGTGGACTAAGGCAGTCAAAGAATGGATCCCACTTGATAAAAAGCGTCCACGGAAGAGACTTAAAACAAGATGGATCAACAACATCAGCAAGTACTGTGGGCCCAACTGGAAAAAGAGAGCTCAGGACCGTATTGGTTGGAAACATGCCAAAGAGGGCCTTCATCCTGCAGTGGATAGGCAATGGCTAAAATGATGATTATTATATGTTCACAACAATGTGAAGTCACAGCTGCCAGTTCTTTAGTTGATGGTGAACTCTGTATGCATCGAGTTCTTCCCAAGAATCTAGGATGTCATGTATCAGTGTAGTAAGCAGTATGGCCTTTTGCAATTGACAGATGGAAATTTTTTCAATGCACAGATTGCCCTGACTGCAAACAGGTTCACAGGAGCAATTAAAGTGATGGTTTTATACTAAGGACCTATAAGGCTGCCTTCTCCAATCAGAATCAATCTGTCTGAGATGCTCCTCCTAGGAGAAACTATGATGTCCAATTTTCATGAGATTACAATGTACATGAATCATTTGGGGAAGGAATAGTATGCCTCCTGAAAGCAATGTTTGTTAATGCCTTCTAGAAGTTTAATGGAAAACTGTTTCCAAGAGCATTTGAAGGCATTTCAGCCACACGAGTCAGGAGGCTGGTTGAACCTTTGACATATTGTTAATGTATTGTTGATAGACCTATCCTCAGTTGCCCTTCTCTGTCTTTTTGTCCTTGCTATGTATGAATATCTGTTTTTTATTTATTGTCATATTATTTTAACACTGTTTGCCATCCAGAATTGGCTTGACAAGATGGATGGCAATATAAATAGATAAATAAACCAAATAGAATCAACCCACCAAGTGGCTTATGTCCTGTTATGTTGTTTTAATTGTTGTTCTGTGTTTTATCTTTCTACTAGTAGTGTTTTAGTGTTTGTATTATATGGTTTTATTGTTGCAAATCTTAAGAGTCTTGGAATATTGGCAAAATAGAAATGGAACAAATACATAAAAAACTAAATAAATAAGAAACTCCTTTAGCTCATTAATACATAGGGAACTCACAAAAACAATGAAGGCCAGGTATCCTAGCAACTAGCTGCTTCTGAGGAATTCTCTAGGCTTTCCTAGCTATGCAATAACAAACTTAATATTAGTTTCATTAAAAAAAGAAGAAACTATCTATCCTTCTATCTGTCTCACAAAATATACGAAAAGAGCAAATGATAAGAATACATATACTTATTTTTTGGAGAAACTTGCATTCAGCTCCTGTAACCAATGCAGGATAAGTGTTTGGTAGCAGGGAAGTTCTTAGGTTCTCAAGTATAGATAAAAATCAGTTATGCAAACATTTTAAGTTTATGTACATAAACTAAAATAAATATTTAATTTATATTTTTGAAATGCGGGGTAATTTTCTTATGTCTGAGTTGAGATCATGTTCTTGCTACATCTACCACATTCTACACAATCTTGCTACATATCTACCATATTCCATAGCTCTTGTGCCCCGATTCAACTTCTTCTTGTTTCTATAACCGTGGCATTATCCATGTCAGCAACTTTGGATTGATGTAGTTGCCCTAACTGACACTGGTACACCACAGTGTCATTTTGGGCAAAAGGAGACATCTGTAGAAAGACAGAAATCTTTTTTGCTAGGGGATTTAGAGGTGGGATAATAATCCTGCCAACTATAAATACTTTATGTTTAGTTTGACAGTTCATCTTATCAGCGGAACAGCTCTGCATCCCTAGCCTCAACTTAATATGCATGGCACGAAAAAACCTGTTCCTACCGTATTATGCTCTATACTAGAAAGAATCCATATACTTTTTTGCAAAGCAGTTTTCTAAATTCATTTCAATAATATTTTATCCAGGCACAGTACAGTATCCTGGATTTTTAAAGCCTAACCAATATTAGTTATAAATATATAATCAGCTACTCAGTCGCCTTTGTGGCAATCAAAAATTTATTCTTAAACCATATTTCCCAGGAGAAGTAAATGAAGTGCTCCAACAATCGTAGCTATTAAACCTTTATTATGTATTTTGTTACAGAACATTCCTGACTAAATAGAGCTGTCAGAGTTCCACTTGGGAGCTCTTTATAAAATATTCCTTCCCTGAGTTGTCCTTCATTAACGTCACTGTCACAATCACATCTGTTTGTCTCTCTGCACCAATATCGATTCCACGTATCTTTGCCCAGGCGGAGAGAACAATGCAAACACTCTTGTTACCATTAACACATTTGAGAAGGACACATAATAACCAGCTCTGGGACCCTCATAAATGAGTCTGCAGAAGTGAAATCGTTGTACTATCCAGAATTCCATAGTCTTTAATCCTAACACTGGAATTCCGGTCTAAATAGGGCTTCCCCTTAAACCTGATAGAAATTCAGTAGAATAGTAAGATCTTCAAAGAGGTTAGATGGTCTTCTCTCAGACATAATCAAATGGATTCTGTACTTTGCACGGGTTTATAATTGGTGATTTTGAAGGTTACTTCCAACTCTATACCTAACTATATAGGAAATGTTATTCCATGATCCATCCATCCACAATGGAATTTTGATGGAACAGGTTGAAAATCTACCACATAATCCTAAATAGGCCACACATACATGGAACTGTTACTTTCCAGCACTAATTGCCTAAATGTTGCCTCACAAACTGCCTTTCTTCCTGAAAAAAGAGAAAGGGAGGAGAAAAATAAAAACACCGTAAGGAGCTTACCAATAGACAAAAGTGTAAGTGAATCTAGCTGTTTTCACAAGCAGTAGAAAAATAATTTCATTGTGTTATATCTTCATGGATCAGATCCAACTTTCATCTATCCCTACTGATAGCATTCCTTCTGGCCTGAAACAATTCACTTTGATCTTGAACTTGCCACTGAATAATTTAACTGGGTAATTATTTAACTGCTGGCCATCTCTATAGGTAGTCCTGGACTTCAACCATTCGTTTAGTGGCACTGGAAAAAGTGACTTATGAGCATTTTTCACACTTACGACTGCTGCAGCATCCCCATGGTCATGTGATCAAAATTCGGATGTTTGGCAATTGGTTCATATTTATGGTGGTTGCAGTGTCCCCGGACGTTTTTTTTTTTTTTTTTTTTTGCAATCTTCTGACAAGCAAGTCATTAAGATTCACTTAACAACCATGTTACTAAATGTCTCAATCATCCAGGTCATGGTTGTCCCAAAGGTGCTGTTCAAAAGGCAACTGGACTTTTTTGTTTTTTTCCCTTCAATTCCCCACCATTCAGCCAGAACTAAAGAAGCTTCTTGGATGAGAAGCAAAACGTTGTCAAGGAAAAAACCAAGAAAGTCCTGTTGCCTTTGGAAAAGCACTGTTGGAACAACTATGTTACTAATTTAACAACTGCAATGGTTCACATAACAATTGTGGCAAGAAAGGTCATAAACTGGGGCAAAACTCACTTAACAATTGTCTCATCTAGCAACAGAAAATTTGGGCTCAAATTGTGGTCAAAGTCAAGGACCACCTGTACAGACCATGGGTCCTTGTCTTCTTTTCAATGTTTCCCATCAAAATGCTTACTGTCAGAAG
Source organism: Azemiops feae (assembly GCA_023970755.1). Taxonomy (NCBI): domain Eukaryota; kingdom Metazoa; phylum Chordata; class Lepidosauria; order Squamata; family Viperidae; genus Azemiops; species Azemiops feae. The sequence continues at coordinate 2,503,973 of JALGBA010004231.1, read as the reverse complement.
GAAGCAATTGGTTAACATTATTCTCCATACCAAAGCGACAAGGGCATGAAGACATTTAAGAAAACAGATGACTTCAGTACTTTCACAGAGTGAAAAGATCCAGTCTTTTTTTTTTTAAAAAAATCCTTACTTACTTACCCTTGATTACCTTTTTAACCTTGTGCGCCAACATTTTATTTTTCCCCCACAACGATCTCCTAACATTCATCTACAGAACAGACCAAACTGTATTTTCAATAGTATCCTGTTTCCCAGAAGTGCTAATCAAATGCTCTGGGGGCATTAGCAAACACAAAAGAAAAACAATAGATCTTTTTTCTATTATTTCTCAACAATTCCCAGGTATTTTCCCGCTGATCCCTTAGTAATTGCACAATTCATTTTATCATTCATTTAAAAATACTATTTCCTGCTGTGATTTTTGAATAAAGCATATTTCTTACAAATATACATGGATCTGATGGAAATGGCCGGTTTGGGGCCAACTTTATTTATTTATGCTTATGTGCCTGCATAGATCATTTGAATTATTTTCAACAAAAACAATGAGAAAAAGAGAAATACGAGTGATCCTCAACTTACAACCACAATTGAGCCCCAAATTTATGTTGCTAAGCAAAACATTTGTTAAGTGAGTTTTACCCCATTTTACGGCCTTTCTTGCCACAGTTATTAAGTGAATAACTGCAGTTGTTAAGTTAGTAACATGGTTGTTAAGTGAAACTGGCTTCCCCATTGATTTTGCTTGTCAGAAGGCCACAAAAAGTGATTACATGATCTAGGACACTGCAACTGTCATAAATATGAGTCACTTTTATGTTTAGTTACACGTGAACACAACTTTTAATTCCAACAGAAGTGACTAAGTTAATTTATTGGTAAAAGTGATACTGAGGGGAAAATGCTATGAAAACCATATGTTTTCTCATATTTTTGCTTTAATAAAAAGAGGATAGTTAATTTTCCCACGGAACTGAGAACATCATGATAATCATCCTAAGTGTACAGGAAACAACAACTTTTCAACAATATACTCTTTAAAACAGTCATGTGAAAGAAAAAACCCCACAATATTTCCATGGTAAAAATATTAAGTTAGACTTTTACAGGTCCCCAATATCCACCCAGTAGAAAAAACTGAGTTAACTTTTCAAAATAGGAAGGACCTAGCTTTATGGGCGTTGAACATGCAAAAGTCCAAATATGATAACATAAAGTGAAAATCATATCGTGTCATTCCTGAAGAACACTCAGCCTTAATTAAATGACATTAAATTACTAGATATAAATCATGATTTCCTCAGTTATTATTGCCCTCATCATTTCATATTTTTTTTACATACATTGAAAGTGCAAATTAAACAGGCAGAACTATACAGGACACACCAAAAAAAGGAACGCCAAGGGAAAGGATTTTTTTAAATTATCAGAATAGCAATCAGTATTACATAGTGGCTATATATGTTTACAATATAAACAAGGAGATGAAGGTACTAATGTCTACCTGCGCACACACACCAAAAAAGAAATACACTAAAATATGAAACATTTATGTATATGATGTCCTGACACCACACAACAGCAGAAAGTGTTATTTGGGGGAAGAATGCTGGATCAGCTAATTTTTTTAGCTTTAAAAAAGTCAATCCTAGCTCTGAAAATAGCTAAATTTCTCCCTTCTCATGACTAGCAGAAGCAGGATAAAGAGGCAAAAGCCTATTTAGAAATAGCCAGTGTCATATAGCCATTTATTTTATTATAAATCAATTAGCCTGGGTCTGTCATAAAAGTATATAGCTCACAAAAAAGGTGAAACCAGCCCTATCTTTCTATTAGTCTCAAACATTACTTTTCTTAAACTATAGAAATTTTAATCCCTGAAAGTTTAACTCTATTTTTTGTGTAGCTTTTTGAGACAACCCAGGTAAGGAAATACTTGATTAGGAATATGATCCCTGTATTAGCCACAGTTAAGAATATATTAAAAAGGGCTTTGTTCAGGTTATTTTGAATTCTTTAAACCGAAAACAATTAGACTTAATCCAAGGTTTCAAGTACAAACCAACTGTTTTTTTTATATGAAGCATATTTTATAGTCCTTTCTGGAGAATACAAAAACAGTGCTTAGTAAATAACTCTTAATAAAGAACTAGACAACTCTGATCCCTTGGGTCATCATTTCAGAGATTAATTCCTTACCAGATTCCTTAATGTCTTCAACAATGGCAGAACTTCTGATGTACGAGATAATTTACTGTTGTTCCAAATATATTATCATGACATTTATTAGGCTACCATATGATAAAAAGACTTTCTCCAAAACATTACTATCAACCTTCTAGAGTAGCTGAACAATTGCATAGAATTTCTACTTAAGAGAACTCTTCTCTTCATAAACACACCTAAATAATTTATTACATGTATTTTTATGTAAAGCAGATAATACAGTAATCTCCACCAAGAAAGAAAAGAGAGCAAAAGCTTTTCAGTCTCTCCCTGTACACACTTTTAGGCAAGATACGTAAAAATTATTAGATTTTGCATGCACATCATCCATTCACACACATACTGAAGGCCTTTTCCTACATTTGTTTTGAAGTATGCTTCTAAATATATACCATACAAATATGACAAACATATATTTATGAGCATACAGTGCTAACAAGAACATTTACCTAATAGTCAACAAGAGCCTTGCTTGGATTTTCTGCTTCCTGTCTAAACCATGCCAGGTCATAAGAACATTGCCTCACCCTCTCCATTGTACACCTTGTTACTTGCTTAGCTCCCTTTCCAGTATTGGGAAGATAAACATCTGCAGGGCAGAAGCTTGCCTACTCATATATTTCGTACACAATATAGAATCCTGCAAGATCAGGGATCTAAATTAAACTGACTGTAAAGCATTGAATAGTTACAGGCTTTCTGAAGGAGTCATTCAGACTCCCAACATGTGATGGGCATGTGATAAAGAAGTAATACCAGGGGATGGAGAAGGCTTGCTAATCTTTATTAATGTCCAAAGAGAGCTTTTGTGTTTCATAGACACCAGATACCAGTGTTTTTCAAACTTGGCAACTTTAAGATGTGTGGACGTCAACCCCCAGAATTCATACTTGAAGTCCATAAACATTAAAGTGGTCAAGATTGAAAAAAACTAGGGTTTGCTGTGTATAATCAGCATAGGGCAAATTGTATCTCCCCCTAAGTGTTAAAAATGCACACAGTAAGCAAAAGCCAATGGATACATTGCACTAGAATTACAGACCTAGGAAATGCAAAACTAACACAAATCTCACACAGGAAAGTGGGCTAAAATAGGATCACAAAAGAAAAGGCATACCATTTTAAAATAGTGGCTCAGCTAAAATATTTAATAACATCATCCAAAGCATTTAATGAGACGCATGGTTTGAATCTGTATACCGAAGTTTACTCACAAATACTGTTATACACATTCAAACCATGTGTTTAATTAAATTATATTCATATGGACACCTTTGTATGGAATATCTGCAAAAACCCGAGATTCCATCAAGAGCACAAGGCTGTAGAATTCTGGTGTTAAATACTTAATTCTCTTCCTGACAGATTGTTAACAGTCTAACACTATCACACATTATCTTTCACCATCATGCAACTGCTATTCACTACAGGACTCATAGCATTGTTTGCCATGGAGCACCAAAGCAGCCAGCTGTTATATCAACATTTTTCCCTCCCTATTTTCCTCTGTCCAAATCTATTTGGTATATTTATGAGATGAAGAGTTGACAGGATTTCTTTTCTGTGAAGTATAAGGTATATTGACAGCTAAATGTGATGAAAATCACTCATGCCTGGCCAATGGTGATAACACAAAAAGATGACAAACACGGAGATAACATGGGTAATGTATTCAAATGAGATTCATAACCTAAGAAAATTTGCACTCACCCATGCCAATTTGTATTAATTGGCCTGAATTATTTTTTCTTCAAAAAGATCTGACAACTCAACACTCCTTTCAAAAAGGCACGAAAAAAAACTACCATATAAGCAGTGGACTCTGATGGAAATGGCAGATTTAGGTCATAGGCTCACTCTCATGGAATTTAATATCGCTTATCCCAAATCTTAGTGTTATGCCACACAATTCTACAGTACTTTTTTCAAATAAACCAACTGTTTACTAGCAAAACCTGAAAAAATAAAGAACTTGTAAAATTTGATAGCATTTTTCAAATTAGCATTCTGGGATTTTTTTAAAGATTACTTCAGAAGTTTAATTGGAACTGAACACAATAACACAATAATCTAATCTAATCTAATTATCCAAACTTTCTTATTTGTTCCCAGGTATAATTTACATAAAAGGGGTCCCTGGTGTTCTTTGAGCTTGGTTCTTTTCTTGCAGATGTTTCATTACCCAAACTAGGTAATATCATCAGTGCTAGTAGACTGGTAGACTTTATTGGTAATTTACATATTTTTAACACTTTGAATTAGTGCAATAGCTAGAGGTCAAAGGTCTAGCTCAGAGGTCTCCAACCTTTCCAGGCTCACAGCCCAGAGGGAAGGAGAGCAGCTTTTAAATTGGAACACGTGCGCACATGCAAACAGGGCTGCTGCATCGGCACGGCACTAGCAGCCCTGTTTGCACATGCGCAAACGGGACGCGCACACCTGCCCAGTGCTAGTGGCCCCATTCACACCCACGCACAAGCGCAAATGGGGCTGTGGGCATTAGCGCGTGGGAGGAATGTGCGTGTACGCATGCGCACACTGGCCAGCCATTGCCGCAGCCTGCTGGCCATGAGGCCACAGCCCAGTAATGGGCCGTGGCCCATACGTTGGGGACCCCTGGTCTAGCTTTTTCTATGTGAGTTTGCTTGAAACTTACTATCTGTAATACAGTATTCCTTTGAATTTTGTTGGAGACTACTACAGAGTGCTAAGTAAACAAACAATGATCACAGAACAAATAATTCTATAATTCTCAATCAAGGCATAATTGACCAAGTTCCCATTGTTATATTTTGAATGCATTATATAATGACCTTACTCTATGGAAAAGTCTTTAATTCTGGGAAGGGTAATAAAAAAGAAAAAAAAACAGGACAATACAGGAAAGTGGATAGCAACAGATGCACCACTAGAAGACCAAAGAGTCTGATTAGAGAAAGGTTGTGCTGGAGAAGGTACATCTATATGGTTGATAACAGCCAATACCAATTTGAGGACACATAATCAATCCAGTATTTGGAGATGAAGGAAGCAAAAGAATGGACTAAAAAGTAAAGGCAACAGAACTGGTGATTTAAGAGACCAGTATGTCCATGTGTTTTGATTACAAAGAACTGGTTTGCCATTGCTTTCATCTAAGAGATTTTTTATTTTTCAGTCTAGTATATAGTTTAGTAGTCACTAAAAATCACCCACTGCAGTAGCATTGAGGCTCAATACTGGTTTTCTTCAAGACCAGAAAAGTTCATCCGGATGCTACTATTTGCTGAGACAAATTAAGGGGAGATGTTTTTAATTGAGATATTTCATTATTTTATCATAACAAGAAGAACTATTATTATGCCCGTTTTCTAAAACCTAGGACAAAACAAACAAAACCTCAGAATTAAAAAATCAACCCAACAAAATTATTCCAGAACCTACCAAACAAATATTAACACTAAAACAACCAAATAACAATGATATACTTAAAACAATGCTTTGCCAGTAACTGCCACTATCATTATTAAATGGCATGAATCTGGTTAGGGCATTATTTGCATAATCATTTTTTCAGTGATTTTCATTAACTGTTTTAACCGAGATATTCCTATCGTTGATATACAGGTAGTCCTTGACGTAGGCCACAACTTAGCCCAAAAATTCTGTTGCTAAGCGAGACAGTTATTAAGTGAGTTTTGCCCCATTTTATGACCTTTCTTGCCTCAGTTGTTAAGTAAATCACTGCAGCTGATAAGTTAGTAACACAGTTGTTAAGTGAATCTGGCTTCCCCATTGACTTTGCTTGTCAGAAGATCACAAAAGGTGATCACATGACCCTGGGATATAGCAGCTGTCATAGATATGAGTCAGTTGCCAAGCATCTGAATTTTGATCACATGACCATGGGGATGCTGCAATGGTCATAAGTCACTTTTTTCAGTGCTATTGTAACTTCGAACGGTCACTATATGAACTGATTTAAGTCGAGGGCTGTCTGTATTTTGTTTTGATAGCTCTCCATAGCCCTCTAAATATTACTGAAACTGCTCAAATTACTCAGCTTTAGCCTGGCTGGGAGTTGTATTGAGGGTTCCCACTTCATGCTGTTTCAGGTTTTGGAATGGTTTCTGTTTGAAAGGTTGTTATAGAAATTAGAAAACAAATAATCAATTATTATATTTTATAGGCTTCCCCAGCCAAGGTCTTTCTGATGTGTGTGTGGTCAGTCCTTCATATCTTAAAAGAAACCTTTTAGGATGGCATTTATTTAATTAATTAAATTTACATGACCGCCCATCTCTTCACTTTGAGCAGCTAACAACAATTAAAACTCAACATAATATAGAGTAAAAAATGAATAATCAATGGCTGAGATAATACCACAAACAGCCCTCAACATAAGCATTTCAAATGCTCTGGCAAACGTTCTAATCTCCATACTCATAACATGGCTTTATGAAAAGCCAACACAGTCAGCACCAATCTAATCTTTGTGGGGATTGCCTTTTGCAAAAGGCAAAAAAGACTCCATTCCCAAGTCCCACCAGATGGCACTCTCTAATAGACAGGACCAGTAGCGTTCTTCTCCTGCCAGACCTGGTGAAATAGAAAGATACAGTCTGAGAGGTGGTTCTTCAAATAGCCTTCCTATGCCATGCCAAGCTGACATCTAAGGTTTGATGCAAAATTAGTCAAGGAACTGTTGCTTTAATGACGCTGTCTGGTAACACATAGTGCTGCCTTGAGCTCCTAAAATAAATCGGGGGGGAGGGGGACAATCATCATAAGAATTAATTTTAGTCTGTAATTTTTCTACTGTTATATAACAAATTCACTCTTGCCCTTCTGTCTATACTCCTCTATGCCTAAGAATTACTAAATAAAGAATGTACAATGTTTTGCTGCTTCCATACTACAGCTCGGGTGATAAATAGCACTGGTATTACCAAAAAAAAAAAGGGGGGGGGGGGACTCAGTGAAGCTGCTGGATTATCAAAATTCCTAACCATTTGTCACTGTTCAAACCTTAAATATTCTTTCCGGAAATAAATGCACAAATTATATTCTAGAAACATGTATGATGCTGCAGAGCCAAGAATTGGAATGTTTTTTTTTTTACATCCAGATGTTAATTATTCATGGTGAGAGAACTAGTGAAACCGAACTCTGAGAATGGCAATTTGACAAGAGTTATGTGCTGCCTCTGTTGCAGTACATTTTTAACAATTAAAATTTTAACAATTAAAATCTGCTAATTTTTCAAATTTAACTGGGTCAGATACATCAGCATAAATGGAAATTATGACTCTGTTTAATACATAAGAATATCATTAAGTCCCTCAGTAGCATTATCTATCCTCTGCATAAAATGATGCATGCATTAATAAAACTTCAACTACAACTACAGTACATTTTCACTATTTAATTATGAATCTCTGTGCAATCTAACAGAACAATTCTGAAAAAGTGAGATCTTCCTATTTTATACCTCATGTGATATGAATATGTGATCTCCATAAGTGACTGATTCATACACTATAGATTAAATATACTGTAGATTATAGAGTAAATAAATTCCACCTGAAGAATCTCATTTATTTACATGTTATTTCAGAGGGACTGAGCAGTTTGTCTAAGTCAATTATAAAAAAGGTATATTCCTTTTCAAAGATCATTACAAACAGAATACAAATATGAAACCACTAATATATAACTCCTTAAAGCAGGGGTCTTCAAACTTGGCCCTTTTATGACTTGTGGATTTCAACTCCCAGAATTCCTCAGCCAGCTTAAATGCTATGAAACTGGCCCAGATTTTATATAGGAATTCTCTTTGATACATTTAATTATGGGAAGATCAAAAGAGACATGGGAATTAAATGACTGACAAGAAATAATAAATCTCTCCTCAACTCAGAGACACTCAAGAGACCTAAATTCCTGTTCATGCCAATCATTTTTTCTGAGTTTTGGGGAGATTTTAAAGTAAACAGTCATTTTAAATCCAGAAACTGCTCCATGACAGATATTGGCAAATCATATTTTAGTTGAAAAGAAAAGTCTCTCTGTTAAGATGTTTCTAAGGAACACCTTGGCCAAAAAGAAGTTTAGTAATCTACATGATTTCTCTACAAAGATAGGGGAAAATTTTCCTCATTTTAATTCTTTATTTGTAACTCTAAGCATTCTATGTATCAACAGATCCAAGATCAACTGTGAGTAACCCACAGTTAAATAATATGAAGTATTATTTACATGTCACATAAGCAATGATTGATTGGAAACCCCAGAAAGGCCGGTCAATTTCTAGTTATTGCTAGTAATCATCCAAACATCTTTTAAAAATACACGAGATATTAGAGCAACAGGCATCTTCTGGGATTAGACTCCCTAATCTGAAATTCAGGTTAATATTCTGCCTCCAGAGATGCATACAAAATGCAAGGAGGCAGCAACCTGTATTTAATCACTAACTACAGTAGATTTCAGCACAAAACTGGAGATAAATGTTACTTTTACCAAGCCAAACTTAATTAGTTCTGGTTGCCATTCTAGCAGTAATTAGCAGTAATTGCTATGACTTGGAGATGTCAATGCTAGTCTTCACATTGTATGTCTGAATTAAAATGATTTCAGCCTAGTCATTTGTACCTAAAACTATGTTGATTTGTTTGACGATGCATTTGTTTTCTTGGTTGTCCTAATATGCTCAGGAGTCTTCTCCAATACCAAACTTAAAAAGCATTAATATACACATATGATAGCATTCGATTATCTTTTCCAAGGCCTTCATGGCTGCTCTAATTATTGCCCTAGTTATTCAAGTAAGCTGATACAAGTTCTTGTATACTATCATTATTCCTGGAGCTATTATTTGAAGCTTGGAAAGAATCCTTTGATTATATTAAAAAAGACATACCAAGATTCGTACCTGAGAGAGGTTGGCATGCTAATTTGTTTTTACAAACAGAGTAATACAGCGCACCAAGAACTCCATAATTTGTCTTTTTCAGGAAGATATTCAAGCTATATCATCTATTAGAGAAAGTTAGGGCCCATCTGCCCAGTTGGAAAAAGCCACAACACACTGTTTATATAATGTTTACATAGATCATGTGGAAGCTCTGTGGTAAGTAGCCTTTTGTACGTTTTCATGATAATTCTGCTCTCTCACGATCACATGGAAACAAGAGAATCAATAAATGACTATGATGACGTCAATCAATTTTCATGGGTGTCTCTGTTGAAAAGTATGTTACAGTGACTGATAAGGCACTGCATTTATTTTTCTCTGTAGCTTGACTGAACATAAATAAGGAAGACTGGACTATGCTTCTGTCATGTCTTAATAACATAACCTCTTTTACGAAGGAGCCTGCTTTCTTCTATATAAAGCAACAGTTTTGTCTAATAAAATCAGAAAATCACTAAGGAGCACTTTCTTTTTGATTGCCTTCCTGTAATACTTCGACTGTTCTGTTTTCAAGACTAGGAAGGAAAACATTTTGGACTTTTACTTGAGCATCCCCGCAGTCCTCAATAGTTTTCAGGAGAATAGTAGGATTGTAACTCAAGTAGAGTTAATGGCTCTCCCTTCAGAGTTTTTTTTCTTTTCTTTGTATGCCTTAAATAAAAGCTAGCATTCTCGTGATGTTAAATGTACTTGTTACACGCTGAGTTACAATACAGATTTCATACCGTTCATTCAAGAAAAACTCTCTCCTTCTGGTTGGGGAAGGCAGAAATCTTGCTTACTGATGATACTCAGCAGAGTACAATGCCAGATTCTAGCATAAACTAGGCAGTTTAGGCAAATATAGACAGCATTCTGCCAAGAATACAGCCTTTTAAAAAAAACCTTTAAGTGTTCAAGAGCATCGCAAACTATGATACCGCTGAGCAAATACAGCAGGGCTGTAAGTATTGATATACTGAGAGCTGTTCAGTTGTTATAGGCTACAGAACTAAGAATGGCAATCTGCCACTTAGCTAGGGTTGCTGAGAGATCTGTGGAAAAGAAAGGCTCAGAATAAAATATTAAAAAAAACAAAAACCACAAATGCCTTTAAAAAGAAGGGAGGGAAGAAGAGAAGCAAGTATCTATAACATTTATCCCCTACATTTACCTATGGAAAATATTTTGGTTCAGTCCTCATCTTTCAACTTAAGAATAATATGAACGCTTATGTGTGCCTGTTTGTGCACCAGGGGAGAGGACAATTAGTAGTACCTGAAGCCTTCTATTTTTTTGGCAGTCTCAAAGGCATACAATGAATTTCAGCAAAGCTGTTACCCAAAAATCAGCAGTATGGTGTCCTATTATTTTTAGCTGAGAAATGCAATAAAATTGTTCTGTGAACCCTGCAACAGATTTAACTCGCCCACATCATTTTCCTGCCTGCTATGTCAGACATTATCACCCAGGTACGGCTTGATTCATAACTCTTCAGATACCCAGTATAATTTAGTAACAGTATAGTGTTCAAAGACTCACCATAGTTAGACAAAATGTTTATGGCACACAAAAAGTCTCAGCTGCTACATAATCCAGCCACATACCCATAACCAATTATTTAATGACTGTTCGAATGTTTCACATGGCACTGAAAAAAATGACTTATGACTGGTTCTTGCACTTACAACTATCATAGCATCCCCATGGTTACAGGATCAAAATTTTGGGTGCTTGGCAACCCTCGTATAATTGCATATAATTTACGACGGTTGCAGCATCTTGGGGTCATGTTGATTGCATTTGCAACCTTCCTATCTGGCTTCTGAAAAGCAAAGTCAATGGGGAAATCTGGATTCATTTAATGACTGTGCCATTCACTAAACAACTACAGCAATTTGCTTAACAACCAAACATTATTAAAAGCTTGTAAAATTGGGTGCTAAAAGAAGAGTTTGACACTACTGAAAAATGTTGTCACCCCCAAAATCTATTTTTTGTCAGAATATGTGTGCTTGAAAAGGGCATATTATCAGGGCAATCAGAAAAGAGTAGGATGGACATCTATATAGTACTGGACACTTGGCCCAACTCTTCCCATCAACTTGTCAAAACTCATACATTTGGGCAAGATCCAGGAAGCAAAAAATTACACAAATTACAGCAAGGCATCTTGTGAAGATACTAATCTGGGGATAAATATGGAATCTTAAAAACTGTAAATGAGATTTCTCAGGCTAATTTATAATGAATTAATTAAGCTGGAGTATTTTCGAAAGATATGGAATGCTTCTCCCTGGGTTTCTTGGCAGTTGGGCTGAGTTGCCATTTAAGAGAGTAGGTGTCAAATAACAGATCTCTTACTTCTTGACTGGTTTTTTTCCATTTCTTTCTCAGGATATCCACAAACCTCTTATATATAGGCTGCATGGAAATAGAAGGCAGTAAAAAAAACCTGAAAACTTTAAAGTATGTGGTCTTCAACTTCCAGAATTTCCCAGCCAGGAGTCCGCACATGTTAAAGTTGCCATGGTTGAGGAACACTAGAAAAGAATACCAATCCCATAACCAAAGCAAAGATCAAATGTGTGGGCTGAAAGGTGAGTACTACCAATCATGAGCTTCACTGCCATTCTGTGTGGTGAGGATAAAATAAAAGGATGTGCTTGCTAATGAAAGCCTGCTTCTTTTTAGGCTTAGTTCTCTGGCAATTCCAAATATATCCCTCATGCCCAGAAAAGCATCACATTGTTGAAAATATCACGTACATCATTTCCATGGGCTCATAAAAAAGAATCTGGCATCTGCTACAAGTTCTGCTTGTTATCCTCTCATATTTTAAGAAGACTAAAATCAGAACTTGTTGCTACATCTGTTTAGAAAAGCAGATTTTTTTGGTTGTAGGATAATTTTTTAAAAAACAACAACACCACATTATGGCATGACCTTTGCAAGAAGATCACAGGACTGGAGTATTAGAATCAAAAAGAAGACCATGAAAATCTTCCAATGCATTGAAGTTTTGAGAGATTTCTTGCATTAGGAATGGCAAAGTTTCTGTTTGTTCCTTCTAGCAATTCAAACAAAAATTATCATATTACATGAAATGCATTACAGGAAGTCCTCGAGTTACCACAGTTCATTTAGTGATAGTTTGAAGTTACAAAAAAACTGAAAAAAGTGACTTACGACCGTTTTTCACACTTATGACCATTGTAGTATCTCCGTGATCACATGATCAAAATTCAGACACTTGACAACTGGCTCATATTTATGACAGTTGCAGTGTCCCAGGGTCATGCAATCACCTTTTGTGACCTTCTAACGAGCAAAGTCAATGGGGAAGCCAGATTCACTTAACAGCTGTATTATTAACTTAAACACCTGCGTGATTCACTTAACAATTGTGGCAAGAAAGGTCGTAAAATGGGGCAAAATTCATTTAAAAAATGTCTAACTTAGCAACAGAGATATTGGGCTCAATTGTGATCGTAAGTCGAGGACTACCTGTATTATGAAAGGCAATACTTTGAAAAAACTTCTAAGTAGTATATTTCTTCTCAATAGTTTATGGCAATTTTTTCCCAAGACTTTGGTTGTTGTTTCCGTAACAAAAGAAAAAATAATTTCTCTTTCAGGTCAAGCTGGACTTGTGGTGATTATATAGACTTGTCTATACCCATCAGATACTGAACTAAGCAAACCAATGGTCTAACTCTGTATAAAGCAGTTTCCCAAGTTTTCCTTTTTTCAAAACTGTTACTCTTTTTATAAAGACAGGAGGAGGTAACTGTGACAGAAAATATGTGTTTCATTAAAAGAAACAGCAAAGAGCACATTAAAAGTGAACACATTTATTATCGTATAAGGAATAATGTATTATTATATAAAAATAGATGACTTTTATCCAAAGTATGGAGAGGTATCATTTGATTAGGAAAAATCCTCCTCCTCTTTCCACAGAACAAACTGGAAGGAACCCACACATTCAAGCTGCCTCTTGGTTAGGCAGCCAAGTAAGCTAAAAAGAACATTTGCCAAAAGGAGACAAGATATTGTTTTGCCCTACTCTCATCATGATGTACACTTCCTGTGCACAAAACGTCACAAAGCCATACAATTTTTTTTCTGTCCTTGATCATTTTCTAACTTCCTAACAGTGAGAACAATTAACCAGTGGAACAGCTTGTCTTCAGAAACCTCATCACTGGAGGTTTTTAAGAAAAGACTGGACAGCCATTGTCTGAAATGGTATAGGGTTTCCTGCTTGAGCAGGAAGCTGGACTAGAAGACTTCCAAGGTCCCTTCCAGTTTCTATTCTGTTCTGTTCTGTTCCATTCCATTCCATTCTTTCTAATTCTTACATCAAGTAGAGTAAAACTGTAATAGACGTGGAGTAAAGCTGTAGTAGAGATGGAATAGAGCTGAAGTAGAAGAGTCCCTTGTCAGTGCCTGCAGGGAGCACCAAACAAAGCAATCTGGGGATCAGTTGGGCTTCCTTCAAGAGATCCAACCATAATTCCCCATTGTAAGGTCTACATCTCAGCTTCGGGGGGGGGGCTGTTGGAAGCCCCATGCTTTTAAGATCAGGATCCTCATTCCAGCCTCATGGGGCATTTTGGGAGCAGAAGAGCCTGACTTAATTAGAGAGGCTGAGAATGAGATGGGACCGATTGGCCAGGTTAGGTTAGAGCTTAACTGTGGTTTGTTGCATCAATTCCAGTTGATTGGATGCTCAGCATGCCAAAGCCATACCTGAGTGGCTCTAAGGCATCTTCTCTTCTGTTAAGTTTTTTCCCCCCTTTTTAATTTTTTCTTTTTATAGTGTGGCGCATATGATCACTCTCCGAATGGGGCAATAATAAATACAATGAATAAACTGCTAGCTTTAATGACTTCCATTCTTACAATATTCTAAGCTACTTCCAGGAAAACTGTAATACAGGATATAAGAACCCACAATCGTGGCTTGGCTGATAAACAGTGATTTGAAAGTCATAGTTGATTACAGGGAATGAAGCTTGCAGAGATTAAATAATGTATTGTACACTGTCCAGAGTCCCTCCTTGAGTTAGGTGGGCGGTCATCTAGAAATGAGATTGATGGATGGACAGATACATTAAATAGCGATAGATAGATAGATAGATAGATAGATAGATAGATAGATAGATAGATAGATAGATAGATAGATAGATAGATAGATAGATAGATAGATAGATAGATAGATAGATAGATAGATAGATAGATAGATAGATATAGATAGATAGATAGATATAGATAGATAGATAGATAGATAGAGATAGATAGATAGATAGATAGATAGATAGATAGATAGATAGATAGATAGATAGATAGATAGATAGATAGATAGATAGATAGATAGATAGATAGATAGATAGATAGATAATGGATGGACGGATAGACAGACAGACAGACACATGTGGTATTCTCCATGTGCTGGTCCACATCTCCCCAAAACCTTTGCCAGCATGGAGATTCTGCCTGGGAATCTGGGACTTCAGAAGCTTGCTTGCAGGATTTTGAGCCATAGTTTCTTCCTCAGCCTCATTTACCTGGCAGGATATGGAGAAATTTAGGGACTGGAAGCTAAAACATACAGTATAAAGAACGGTTGCTGGAATTGGATATATCTAGTTTAATGAAGAGAAGGACTAGGGGTGACATGATAGCAGTGTTCTAATATCCCAGGGGTTGCCACAAAGAAGAGGGAGTAAAGCTATTCTCCAAAGCAGGACAAGAAGCAACGGATGGAAGCTAACCAAGGAAAGATGCAACCTAGAACTAAGGAGAAACTTCCTGATAGTTAGAACAATTAACCAGTGGAACAACCTGCTTCCAAAAGCGGTGAATGCTCCAACACTGGAAGTTTTTAAGAAGAGATTGGACAACCTTTGTCTGAAATAGTATAGGGTTTCCTGCCTGAGCAGGGGGTTGGACTAGAAGACCTCCAAGGTCCTTTCCAACTCTATTATTATTATTATCATCATCATCATCATCATCATCATCATCATCAAATTTCCAATTATTCTTATCCATGAAACTCAAAACAAAGAAAAGGAGGTCAATCTTTTCTCCAAAGCACTTGAAGCCAAGACTAGAAACAACGGATGGAAATTAATCAAGGAGAGAACCAACCTAAAATTAAGGAGAAATTTCTTATCCGTGAGAACAATTAATCAGGCTTGCCTTCGGAAATTGTGGGTAGTCCAACACTGGAGGTTTTCAAGAAAAGATTGGACAACCATCTGCTTGGGATGGTATAAATTTTTCTGATTGAGCAAGGGATTGGATGAGAAGACCTGCAAGGTTCCTTCCAACTCTGTTATTTTAACTTGGCCAAAATCCAGTTCCATTTACAATTGCCGCTTTATTCCTCCTTGTGCTGCCATTCCTTTTAATTCTGCTAAGAACTAAATATTTAAGATGTGGCAGAAAAGAAAAGAAAACAAGGAATGTGCTGCATACCAAAAGTGGAACATTTTTCAACTGATATTATTTCTATTAATATTGATGTGGTGTAATTGAATCTCATCAATTGTTCCTCTACATGATGTAATACTTTTTCATCTTTACGCTGTAAGAAGCAGCATAAACTTGACTCAGCAGACAAAATTACCAAGCAATCCAAAAACACCATTCCTCAGATCCCTTATCTTGGGCTAAAGGTGAGGAAAAAAAATATATTTCTAAGATTTGAGGAGGACCTCCTTTAAAGCAAATCATGAACATCAGAAGTGAACACCGTCAAAGATAAGTTTCTATTCCATAGTTTTATAAGCTAATAATATAAAATCAGGGTCATTTTTAATTGTATTGATTGATTGATTATCTATCTCACAAAAGTGTCATTCCCCTATATGGAGCCATACTTAAGGCACAATAGAAAGGCAAAATGAATTTATCAGGGTTTTCCATATGTATAAAGATATATTATTTTAAAAGCCTTTTGACATCATATTCAGAGGAATATTTTCACAGAGTGCTTTATGGGATTGTTGTGACGTGTCTTTAATTTTACATTTTAAACAAAAATAACTATTTCTAAACAGTAATTGTTAAGATTATTAAATGACCAGTATATGTTATATCTCCTTTGAAAGTCAATTAGAGAGTTGCTTATATAGCTATTAAATGTTTCTGTCTAAAATTCTGTCTAACACCTACCTCAATTTGAGCATGGATATATGAGAATTTCCTAAGGAATGTTGCAATTACATTCTCAATATGCAATGGCCAGCATGAAAAAGATATGCAGAAGAAATCAATAAATATGGTAATAAGGAAAAAAATCCTTTACTGGCAATTTTAGTGTGACCAAATGCAAAATGAGAAATATTTTCTATACCACCGTCAACACAATTGTTTTTTTTTTACAAAAATGAAAGGATATATCTCAGAGGACAGACTATTACCAGTAAGTAGAAAGAAAAAACAAAAAAAAATTGAAGTGATCATGGAATTCTATGTACTATACTGAATATTATATATATAATATATAAAATATTAAAGTAATCAGTAACTATAATGATTGTATTTCCATGTGGCAGTGTTGAGCTTTGGGACAGATCTACAGAAAAGTTTGAAATTGATTAGAGCACACAAACAATGTTATGCTTTCTTAATTACGGTTTGTTGAATAAACCATAATAGTTGGATTTACTAATTAAAGCAGTTTTTATCTTTTTATATTTTAGGAACTCAATGAGACATTTCCAACTATTTAACCATGATTAAACAATTTCAGATTAGTTACTGAGCTAATCGGTCTTCTGTTCTATATCTCAATTATGTCTTACTGTCCTATTGTCTTTATGATCCTTCCCCACAGTTTCAAATATTACAATATTAACATTAATCAGATCTTTACTGACAATGCCAATGTAATGTTAAACTGATGGAAAAATGAAAGGTGGGAGATTTTATCTAATATATAATATCTAATATACTCCATGGCTTAACCATAATGAAACATTACATGTTCTTCAGCACTGTAATAACTTCAGCAGTTCTTAGATCTTGGTTCTTAATTCCCTTATTATTAAAAACATATAACTGTAATTTAGGGAATCAAAATAGCATTTATTATCTCTGTTCTATTCCCATTCTCTAGAATTATTCATTATTTTCTTCTAAAGATAATTTTAAAAATCATGTAATATTTCACAGGTGCATATATAAAACTCTGGTATTTTTATCAACAGCTCTGTAGCAGAAAAACAAGCAGAATATTTATCATATGCTTTTATGGCTGCACAAATACAGTATTAATATGGCAAAGTTGGAAGTAGATCCATTATCCATTAATTGTAGTCTTAAAAATCCTCTTAATTAATATATATATATATATATATATATATATATATATATATATATATATAGCTGAGAGTCCTAAAGTCCTAAATTAGCTGGAAACATGGGCTGAGTACATTACTCTACAAACTAATTTTCCATTTTCAAAGTTAAGTAAAACGACTTAACTGTTAATACTTTAATTGTGTGGCTTGAATATAGATGCAAGATTCGTTTTTCTTAATTCATAAGAGCTACATGTTTTTATGGTCCTTCCTTTGTTGCCCTTTGTACACATAACACTTTAGAAAGGTTAAAAGTAATTTCCTAAAGAGCAATTACAGAAGTCTGAGTTTTCAACCAATTACAATATTTGTAACATAATTTTTACTTCCAGAATTTTACAACTGTACCTCTTCCAGAGCTATTGACCTTCTCAAGGCATTCTACTACATTATTTGGGGAATTACTGCAACTTCTGCAGGAGGCAAGCAGGTCATCAGAAAATGTACATACTAGTTAGAAGCACATTGTTCTGTGTTTCTAATATCTGGCACAAGAGATATGCACTACAACACAATGACTTCCCTGGTTTTAAGACACTTTTAGCATAAGAAATGCTAAAAGTACAGTCCTGTTTATGTAGCTGTCTTATACTAACCTGGATGTCATGCTATAGACAAGGTTTGTGTCCTAATGTACTTCGGCTCTATGACAATTCTCCACAGCCAACTCGCCACAGCCAACTCACCATGGCCAACCCACCACAGCCAACTTGCCACGGCCAACTTGCTGTGGCCAACTTGCCACAGAACAACTAGCCACGGCTAACTTGCCGCAGGACAACTCGCTGTAGGATAAGAGTTACACTAATATCAAAGAAATGATGGAATAGAACCATTAAGGAAAGGACGCAAAAGGAGGGATAAAATGAAATGTGAATGACCAACATTAAAATAGTTTTCTTTATTTATTTTAAGTAATGAAATTGAATTGTTAAATTGTCCTGCAACAAGTTGTCCCGCAGCGTGTCGGCCGTGGTGAGTTGTCCCATTCCACTGTGCTTCTGCATGAGGAAATCCCAATGATTGTTGAGACATGCCATTTACCCTAGAGCTGTTGCAACTGAGCATCCAAGAATGCACCTACAGAGCAGCCTATTTTCTTCTGAGCATGCTGCTTATGTACACGTAGCAAGAAGGAAATATAAGTGAGGAAAAAGTCCCTTTTAAAATATTTTCATACTGTTGCTGTTTATCCTCTCCAACCGCCAGTTTAAAATAAAGGGAAGAAAAACAAACTCTCTTCCAACATTCACCCACACTGTCAACAGTGATTTCACTTGGACCAAATAATATAGTTTCCAGTTTTAAATAAAAACTATTAAAACTGAATGAACAGGACAAGACTTGGAGGAATATTGCCTAATTTTAATTTGATCACAGCACCAGTAAAGCTTCAAAATTTAGAGCGGGGGGGAAGATAAAGGAAAAAGCTATGGTTTTCTTTATGGGGAAAGTCATACAACTAATTGCTCAATCAAAAATACATTCTACATGTTTACAGTATCATAAATGGAAGATATATCAATCCCCACTACACATCATGTGATTTTTGGAGTTTCCCCCAAATTCTTGCCAGCTTAACAAAACTGCCAACTGGCACAAAAGTACATCTCTTCAACCTATGACATTCTTCACTCTCTTCCCGCAATGAATTTCATTGTGAAGAAACCATGCACTTATCTAACAATTGCCTGAAACTTTTTTTTTTCTACTTTTATGACTTGTATCATATGCAGATTTTTGAACAGAATTTTTTAACAGTTATAAACATCCATTTGAAGAGGAATTTGGGAGTTTTCCTATCCAATAAACTGAACTAGTTTCTAGGCAATGGTTAGTAATATTCGTGCACCTATTCTGGCACTAGATGATTGTGGAATCCATCTGCTCTTAATCCATCAAAAGAAGCAGATCCTTTATAAATCTGAAGTAGCAAGTGATGGAAGATGAAGGAGAATCCTTATTAGAAAGGCAATCTAGCACTAGGCCTTCCAAGATACAATTATCCTACAATCTCCAGGAACTCAATTTTATTTTCTTTCTGTCTCAATCATCCTTCTTCACCTATGCTGAAAATTCTAGATTCATTTTAAGAAACAAACTTTCCAGATTTAAAAAACATATCTACCATACACTTTGCTAACAGCAAAAATTCAGTTTTTGCTTCTATCATTTGTTCTCCTTTTCAATTGTTGTTTATTTATCTGCTTTCTGTGCACTTCTTCAAAAGATTATTCAGGGTTTTTTTTCCCTTTCCTAAACCTTCAACCTGCATCACACAACACACTCCTAAGCAGCGCACCAAGGCAACTGTCTTATTAATATTCATTTTCTATAAATGTCCACAACTTCTGCTTGGAATGACTTCCGTGCAGACATTTAAAATGCTGAGGATCTTATTGAGGATTAAAGCAGCTACCTTTATTAAGTTCAGAAACAAAAAAAAACAAGAATACCTTTCCCCCTCGCAAAGCAGAAGAGTGGACATGAAAGGATTGCAAGAGAGTAAATCAGCACACAATAGGGAATACACCAGGCTGTTTGCATAATACATTCACACTGCCAATGCCTGCTTACTCTCTTATAATCCCTTCCTCTCCAATGAATGTAAATACAAACATTAATTCCTTTCTTGTTAATTATTCCAGCACTAGGGTGAGTATTCTCAAGGGGGGAGGAGTGGTAAGGAGGCAAACAAAAGGCAAAGGTGTTAGTTTTGCCAGTTTCAAGCCGGCTATTGCAGCATTGGTAGGGTGAGCACTTTAAATAGCAAAGGAGTGGGGAAAACATTAGCACAACTGCAGTCACATAATTTTATAACTAGCAGCTGTTTCATTTAGTGACAGAGTTGCCAGTCCCAATTATTATTGCTAAATGAGGATCAACTATACATTGTTTATAATTTGCATTTACCTATATCATTTTTCCTATTATTTACTTTTGCTGAGGCTCCAAACATTCTTAAACAGTTAGCCACAAGGAAATGCAATGAGATACCTATTATCTCATCTTTACAAATAAGCTCCATAAGACCAATCACCATTATTATCCCTGCAATCTAAATAAGTTTGTTGAAGAATTTTGCCTCCTACCAAGTTAATCATAGAAGTCAAGTATTAAATAACCCAGGCCTTCTTGCTTCATGAACTACTTAGTACTCGGTATTTATTTATTTATTAAGCTTCTATGCTGCCCATTTCACCAAGGTGACTCCAGTCTAGGCAACTTACAATCATTCACTAAACTATCATGTAAAAAATTTAAAAATTTGGGAAAAAGAGTCAAGTTTCCTCATCAATTGGGCTCACCTACTGTTTAGAGTCATGTCCTTCTGACATTGTAAAGCAAAGGAAAAATAAAATAAAATCATAAGCAAAGTTATGGTCACATGATTTTTCATTTAATGACCACTTCGCTTAGCAACAAAGTTGCTAGTCCCTATTGCACATCGTTGCTGAACTGCTAGTCAGATGATATCCAGGGGGATAAAAGTTGAGAGAAAACCATTCAGAACTACACACAAATCCATTCTTCCCCAGCCAGGCAATCAATTCTAGGTTACAAAACAAAAGAAATACCAAGACAAGAAAGACTACTATGTGATAAGATAGTATGCAAATTACACTACCTGAGCTACCTTATAAACAATAATTCAAAGATCTGAATTCTAAAACCCAATATGCCACTTGCCCAACAGAAAAATACAGAACCTCGATTTCCTAAACCTTGCCCCTAGTGAGTTATTTCATGTGTTGTTATCACCTTTGCAAAGTGGAAGGAAAAACATTCTTCCTGTTACTGATGAAAGACCAATCTCTAGGAACCAAAGAATAAGCAATAAAAGGGGAGGATTTTTTTTTGAACTAAAAAGAAAGTTCAGCAGGCATTGGTTCTGCTGCCATAATTTTAAAAAGAGTTTGTGTTCACTCCCTTGTTTCCTATCATATAATACATTCCTTACCCACGTCAAGATTTACCACAGAGAGTTAGAAATACTTAAACTCATTGTTTTCAGTAGGTTTATAACCCAAAAGTAGGACTGATTATAATATTGTCCCATAATTGAGAAACAGCTAGCATAAAAACAGAAGGTCTGACTTTTTTACCTTAAGCCCCCCTCCTTTTAAAAAAAACCTATGATGTGTTTGTAGTAATATGTCTAATTGTTTAATCAGATTATATTTTCAGAGCAGAATGAATTTTTTTTTCCCAGGTTTCTACTCCTACGTGTTTCAGGATTCAAGTTTCAGACAAAGTTAAACTTCTGAATGCTCTTCCAAATAGGCAGGGAAAAGTACATTACTCCTTATAAGAAATCAGAACAACCTGCCTCCAGAAGTGGTGAATGCTCCAACACTGGAAGTTTTTAAGAAGAGACTGGACAGCCGTTTGTCCGAAATGGTATAGGTTTCCTGCCTGAGCAGGGGGTTGGACTAGATGACCTCCAAGGTCCCTTCCAACTTTATTATTATTATTATTATTATTATTATTATTATTATTATTATTATTATTATTATTATTATTATTATTATTATTATTATTATTATCAGCAGTACAAGGAATAGACAAGCCTACTTTTATCCTTGCCGAGGCATTTTTCTATGATGAAAAATCTTGTTTACAAAACAGTATTCAAATCCAAGTTTTTTTTTTCATCTGCTGCCCATATTCAAAGTATCCAGGAAAACCTTCCCTAAATGATCAGACAAGCTATGCAGCTTACAAATGTATACATACGTTTTGAACAACAAACATAACTTAGCTTTGAAATTTGTTCTTGCTGATAGAATAACGTCTTTGTAAGTATAAAGAACAGGTCAGATTTTCTGTCTGATCTGAGACAAGAAAGACGATTAAGATATAGATCACCACTATTGCAGAACTAACATTATTTTGGAAGAACAATAAGTGGTTCCAATATTTCCTACTAAGATTTGAAAAAGAAACAAAATGCCCTTCCAGTAAGCTGAGACTACCATTTAAGACTTTCATACGTGTTATTAATGTGTAAAGCACTGCTATTACTCAAGGTCACTTCTCATCAAAGATTTCACGAGGTTCCACAGGTCTCTACCCCCCCCCCCCCACTTTCTCTGAAGAGAGTAAAAACCTGTTGATGAGACATTATCTCAATGCAGGAGTAAAGTTCAACAAATAAACAAAAGTACACATGCTGCCATAATTAATACAGGCAGTTCCCACCACTCCAATTTCAATTTCTCTCAAGTCGCAAATCGAAAGGCAAGAATGTTACAGATTTTGTTAAACTGAAATTAACTGTTTTGTAAAACAGAATTTAATGGCCAACTTTCAAGTACAGGATGCATGAAATTAATGCAAACTAAAGAGGGAGGAAACTTAGGGAAGAAGCTAGTAGCTTAGTCCTTCAAAGCTGGCCTCCTTCAAAACTCAACCTAAAGAAGTCAACAAGAGATTTCACTAGCTTGCTATAGCAGCACCAGCGTAAAATTAATTTCTGAATACCTAGAATTCTGTAGCCGTCTTCAGAAAGATGACACCCCTTGTTGGCCATTGCATATTTTCCTCTTTTCAAAAGGACATCAGATTTCCGAAGTGAGTTTTACACATCAGCAATCACGTACAAAATGTCCAGTGATGAAAGAAAACTCAAAGCACATTGCAAGGAGAAGTAATAGCATCTTTAGCTATCTTGACTTCCATCTTAAACAAATATTGAAAAATAAACATTCATATTCTGGAGTAGAGAAAAGCAGTTGGAATTTCAAAGAAGTCTGATCATGTGATTTTTTAAATATATTTATACCCTACCTTTACCCAAATTAAAGCAATACATATGGTTTTTTCACTTTATTGTCCCTGTGCAATTTTTCAAGCAGAAAATAATGATCACCCCATTAAGTTTGTGTCACAGAAAGCTCAACAATCTACTTCTAGTCCAACTCCCAGAGCTGATTCATTATATTTTACTCCTTTTCACGATTTAGATCCTTGACTTATTGTGATTTGTTTAACAACTATTTGGCACTGAAAAAAGTACCCTATGACTGGTCCTCATACTTACGACCTTTGCATCTTCCCCACAATCACATGATCAAGCCAGATTCATTTAACAACTGCATGATTCACCTAATGATCACAGAAGATCATAAAATTGGGCATGGCATTTAATAACAGCATTACTTAGCAACAGAGGTTCTGTTCCAATTGTGGTTGTAAGTCAAGGACTACTTGTATTAAATGTTGCTTTTTACAAAGGCTGATAACACCCAACCACATTTGGTTGATTTCAGAAATGGCCAGAGGTCAGACTTGGTTAGTACTGGTAGTCCTCAAGTTACAACCACAATTGAGCCCAAAATTTTATGTTGCTAAGCAAAACATTTGTTAAGTGAGTTTTGCCCCAATTTACGGCCTTTCTTGCCACAGTTAAGTGAATCGTTGCCGTTTTTAAATTAGTAACACGGTTGTTAAGTGAATCTGCCTTCTCCATTGTCATTGCTTGTCAGAAGATCGCAAAAGGGGGCACTGCAACCCTCATAAATATGAGTCAGTTGCCAAGAATATGAATTCTGATCATGACAATGGGTATTCTGCAAGAGTGACAATGGGTATTCTGCAAGAGTTGTAAGTGTGAAAAACGGTCATAAATCACTTTTTTTCAGTGCTGTTGTAACTTTGAAAGGTCACTAAATGAACTGTTGTAAATCAAGGACTACATGTATTGAGTAAGGCACTACAAGATGCAAAGGATGCAAAGTATATGAAAAAAAAAAAACAGGAACAAGAAAATTAAGACCTAAATCAATTTTTTTATTCAATAAAGAAACAGATTAATTTTACGCTTCACTAGGGTTTAGAATCACCCCCAAATCAGAATAATACCTTCTATCAACGTTTAATAAGAATGTAAATTCATAAACATAAATTCTTGATTTCCTGCCTACCTCCTTGAAAGATGCTATATTCACATATAAGCCAAGAATTCTAAGTGTCAAAATACTCCCCTAAAGTTGTCTTTTGCTTATCTGTGGAAGGGGCTATGTACGAGTATATACAGTAATATTTTTAAGTACCCCTATTTCCCATAAATATTTATGTATAAGTCCATCCACAGAGAAGCAGGTCCTTTAATTTTTTATCAAAATATCATGAAAAATGTGGGCTGGCCTAATTCCAGATGGCACATATTTTATCGTATTTTGGTTAAAAATTTAAGGGTAGACTTATTCATGGATGGGCTTATACATGGTAGTCTTTCTTAGAAAATAATATTAAGGAATTAGATGGATCTGGGTTACATTCTCCTGCATTGACATTTCAGTATTTGCATTTGCTGAATAAATTTCAAGTCCTCAAAAAATATCAAAAAGAAAATCACATTACATTTCCATGTAGTCACCTGGAGTTCAGCTTCACTCAAGGGAGTCTTTACTTTTGCTGTTATATATTTAAACAGTAATAAACTTCACACAAGTAACAACAACCTATCACAACTGCTTTACTAAGCCAACCTGTATGCCAATTATAATGGGTGCTCCTGCTTCATTTCATCATTCTAACTTAAAACAATAAAATGCTCTACAGATATATTCCTAGATGCGCCTTAGGTCTAATCCTATAAATGTGATAAGCATCAATGGTAACATAATATATTTACAGATTTATCTTAACTCTGGTTTCAACCAATGTCTCCAACTCAGCTGACAATAGAACTTTTTTTTCTAAAGTAATAAAAAGAATAATCCTTAACAGAATACATTTTACAACTAATTCCACTGTTTCATTAGAGAAAGGGGATATGATGGAGGGGAAACAAATAAAAGACACTATGCCAAACTTTCGGTACATATTTGAGACAAACTGTTGTTTATCTTTATCAATATCATCATCAATAGTTGAGACATAGACTTAATATAAATTTAGGGATTAAACACAATAGAGCCTAGTAGAAAGTATTAAGCCTGTACTGACATGAAATAAGCCGTTTGTTTCAACTGTCCATAAAAACTGGAATATTTGAAGTTCTGAAAGCTGGAATATGATATGTAAAGCAAAGCAGTTTTATTATGCAAACATTTACATTGAACTAAACATGACAACAGATCTATATAAGTAAACACTTATCCAGAAAGCTTTGTTTATATTAGCAATTTTAAATCATATGCAGGTAGTCCTTGCTTAACCACAATTGAGCTAGAATCTCAAATTCTTGAGCAAAGTGGTCATTAAGCAAGCACCCACCTGACTGCTTCACTCAGTGACCACAATCCCAGGATTCTCAGTTGTAATCATTAAGTGATCTTCTGTTCATTAAGCAGACAGAAAGAAAGAAATGTCTACTGAAGGATTTCAGCTCCACGTGGAGATGAAATCTTTCTTGCAGGCAGCTCTTTAAAAGTGAAAGGGTTGCTGCCTGCCAGAGTTCAGTTCTGCAAAGAGCTGACATCCTCCTGGAAAGTAGCCTTTTCACTCTCAAATGTTCCTGCAGGCTGACAAGCGATTTCAGCTCCCTCCATCACCTCTGCTTGCAACCTTCCCTTACAGATTCCCTGCTAACTTTCTAGAGAAGCTGGCAGAGAAGACTGTAAATGATCATCACGTGATCATGTGGCACTTGGCCTAATGCAACTCTGTTGCCAAGCATCCAGAGATGACATGGTCATTCAGGAGAGCAGCAGTGTATCATTTTACAAAGGATGGAAATGCTTTAAAGGCTATAAAGCATCCTTTCCAAGGCTGTTTAATTTTGAATGGTCATTAAATCGGCATTAAATTTAAAGGACTACCCGAACTCTTGCAGCAGAAAAAGAAAATTCTAAATCAGTGGTGGCGAGCCTATGGCATGCATGCCAGAGGCGGCACTCGGAGCCCTCTCTGTGGGCACGTGCGCTGACTCCCCAGCCCGCCTCCCCGCACGGCCCCCTCCCCAGCAGCCCCCCAGAGGAGAGTCGCCCCCAGGCATGGCCCGCACGGAGCAGCGCAGCCAAGGACATGGCAGCCGGGCAGCAGGGACAAGACTCCACCCTCGCGCCCCGTCATGCGCAAATGATTTTGCGGGGTGCAGGCAGAGGGCATGGCTGCCATGGCGCTATAGGGCCTCCTGGGCGATCTGCGGCGGGCCATGGAGGCGGTGGGTGGCCCTGCGGGCGGGCGGGGCAGAGGGTGGGCGGGGCGGAGCAGGCAGGGCGGAGCAGGCAGGGCGGGAGGCAGAGCGGGGTGGGGGGGCGGGTTTTGGGCACTCGGTCTCTAAAAGGTTCGCCATCACTGTTCTAAATACTTTGCAGGTTTGAAAATATTCAGTGGACAGTCTTTCTGCACCAAAAAGCCTTTAAAATGATATGCAGTTAACAGACCAGGGATCATCTGGTTTCAGATGGTTGGGGCCACATTTTACTTTTGCAGCCCCAGGCCTCAACTGTTTACAGGTAGTCCTCGAGTTACAACTAAAATTGATTGTATTAATTACAACCACAATTGATTACAACCAAAATTTCTGTTCCTAAGCGAGACAGTTAAGTGAGTTTTACCGATTTTACAACCTTTCTTCCCACAGTTGTTAAGTGAATCATTGCAGTTGTTAAGTTAGTAACACGGTTGTAAAATGAATCCGGCTTCCCCCTTGACTTTGCTTGTCAGAAGGTCATAAAAGATTATCACATGACACCGGAACACTGCAACCGTCATAAATTCATGCCAGTTTCTAAGTGTCTGAATTTTGATGACATGACTATGTAGATGCTGTAACAGTCATAGGTGTGAAAAACAATCGAAGTCACTTTTTTCAGTGCTGTTGTAACTTCGAACGGTCACTAAATGAACGGTTGTTAAGGATGAGGATGGAGAATCCACCAATGGGACATACCAAAGCTGACCTGTACCTATGGGAGGGAATCAGTCAGGACCTGTGTCCCACTTGATGATGCCACCTGCTGGAGTACTCTCCAGCCAAATGATGCCTCTGCAGAGGCGAATTTGTCCAGCCTGTAATGTCTCATAAAAGGGGAAGGCGAGGACCAGGTCGCCGCCCTGCAAATATCCCCAATGGGTGCCTGCATAGCCCACGCTGCCGATGTAGTGGCGCTGCGGGTAGAGTGAGCAGTGATACGGCCTGGGATGGGCAGGGACTGAGATTGGTACGCTCTGGCAATGCAAGCCCTGATCCACCTGCCTATGGTAGACGACGAGACCTTCTGCCCCATAGAAGAAGGCTGGAAGGAGACGAAGAGCGCTTCCGATTTGAGAAAGGCTGAAGTCCGTTTGAGCTGTCTCGGGCTGTCCCTGTCAGGCCTCTCGGTCCACAAAATGGCGGCCGCAATTTGCACGCCAAAAAACCCGGGCCTTGGAAAGATGTGAGACTGTCAAGTAACTGGCCGAAGTTCGGCTGCTGGAAGCGTTGGGGCCGATAGTAAAGCTGTAATATAGCTGCGGAAGGGCTGGTTGTCTCTTACAGTAGCCGCGCCGAAAAACGGCCCGTTAGCAGGCCCGAAGGCCGACGCTCAGCTGTGCCATGGCAGAGGAGAGAGGTGCCTATGCGATCGCAGCGGTTTTAGTGGCGAGAGTGTTTTTGGGCTGCAGAAGGACTGGCGGTTCGTTTTGGTGGCCGCGTTGAGGAGCAGGCCCATGAGCAGGCCCGAAGGCCGACGCTCAGCTGTGCCGCAGCAGAGGGGACAGCGCCGATGCTCAGCTGCGCTGCGGCAGCGATTTACAGTCCTTTCAGCAAAGGGAGATTTTGAGGATTAATGTCAGCGCTGAGAGGAGAATCCACTAAGGGGAATAGAAATTGTACAACCTGCCTAGATGTCTGAGAGCCAACACGATGCGTCCTGTTTGGCTGAAGACTAAGTCGTGTCTGGGGGGCATCAAGCCCAGCAGGAGGCGTGGCAAATTCGTCAGACTTAATCTAATTGGGCAGGAAGACAGTCTAAACCCATTGGTGGATTCTCCATCCTCATGCTGGAGAATTAAAGAATCTACAAGCCAGTCCAACTGGAGCATGCTGTCCAAGCTTATCACCCCTCTGATAGCTATCAAAGGAAAGACAAACTCCAATCTATGGTTTTCTGCAAAAGAATTATGCACTCTACTTTGCAAGAGGCAGCTCAGATTAAAATAAAGAGTCAAATGCTCTCACACAAGATAGAGCAAAATACATATTGTCTCTTTAGATAAGGAGGGATAACTTTACACAACTTACACTGTGAGAAAAACCACCCAATGTGACCTTTCACACCAAAGGTGCTACACTCCCAAGAATCTCTCACAGTGGATGAGAAATTGCAATGTAACTTCCCTTTTATTTTCAATCTAAATATTACTCTTTTGCTTTGCTTTCCTCCAACTATCAGTCAAACACTGCCACATTTATCTATCAGCGACCTTAATGCCTAGGATATTTTTCTTAATGTACACTTTCATCCAGTGACAGTTTTATATGCCAAAGGAGTTGATTCATAATGACATTCGTGTGTTCATCCACAAGAAGTTCCCAGCCTTGAAAGGACTTGTGGATCAACATCCTCTAGATTAGATTTACACCCTGCCTTTCATTAAGGAGCTCAAGGTAACGGAATATATGAACATGCAACTTGTGTCAGATGTTTTGCACAAGAATACTATAAACCACTTCCTTAGGAACACAGTCCTGATTTGGGGGAGGGGAGGTTGTAAAAGAAATCAACATACTTCCTCCACTTATTTTCCTCACAACAACCTATGAGTTGGGCTAAGAGAGTGTGACTAGCCCAAGGTTATGGCTGACATTTTCTTTTAGGGGTTTGTAAATATTGTTTTAGTACCTTGCCCATCACCAAATTTAACTAAGAAATAGATAAAATACTTTTAAATAACACAATTTTCTGAGGGATGGGACCATGTTTACAGCCAAGAGTTCAATAACCACAGTAATGAAATAACACTCACAGACCAGATTTGTGAAAGTTTTCTCAAAATAAACATTATTTTGTCCAAAGCAATTTACTTACTTAGAAGCATGTACTGCACATATTGGAATGCAAAACTAAATGTCTTTATGTCCTGATTTATCTTCCTCAGCTGCTTCGCTTAGATAAAAACAATTGTTTCTAGAATGCACCTGATACAAAGTTGGCTCACACTTTCTTTCCATCTTGTTAATTATTATGGTGTTTTTTTTGCAGCAGGCCCATTTTTCCTTGTTCTTGCCAGTCGAAAGCAAGTTTTTCAGATACCCAATATAATAAACATGCTAAATTTCAAAAGAAGCAAAATTAGCCCAAAATTATTTAAACAGGCCAACTTGGTGGTCAGAATCACTACTATCAAGAAACGTTCATGGCAGCAGATCTGGAAGCTACAAAGATAATTTGAACAATTTTTCAGAAGAACCTTATTTTGACAATCCCATGAATTTACTACCTTTGATATACTGTAGGTGAGGGGGGAAAAGCAAGAGAAAAGAAGAGGCATTTCTCTTTGTCATTCTCTCCATCCTACACATTTCTTTCTCTTCAGCCAAAAATCATCAATAGAAATGACACTGAAAACTAACTGCCTGATGTTTATCCTTAGATGCCCAGAATATTTGGTTATCTTTAGTAGCTAAATCAACATTTTTGGTTCCCTGCTTCTTCCTCTTTCAGTTGATATGGGGCCTTTGGCAAAAGAGCAAGACAGCAGCCAAGTTCCTGCCAACGTTAGAGATGGAATAGAACCAGAATCATGACATGTGTTTAGGAAGTAGAATCTGACCTAGCTATCAGGCTGTAATGACACATTTACTACTGCACCAGGCTAAAATGTAAAAAACTTAGCACGGCTGGTGCTACAGAAAACCACTAAGTCTTACAACTGACAGTCTCACAACCAGGAAGTATTGGTGCTGCATCTTTACAGCTGTTAACCAAACAACAGTACAGTGAATGTCTCACAGTTTCCACCACAGCCCAGAGATCATCTGGGGAGGACAATCAGTGACACTGACAAGCTGAGCCTGTCCCACTGAATGCTATAGAGTTCAGATACTGGATTGGCAGTGATCCCTCAATCTGAGCAATAAACTCTTTCTTCTTATTCTAAGTGAATTCTTGTCTTTTACCAATTGAAATATGTATGTTCTTGGTGACAAAACCTGCTGACTGGAAAAATATTTATGGAGGATAGAGATAAGAAGAAATTTAACTCTTCTGATTCTGAGAAGGTGATCATGCAAGAGATTGTGAAGAGTTTGAGATCTAACCAGACATAAATTCACTCAAGAAAGTGTCAAATACCATGTTTCCCTGAAAATAAGACCGGGTCTTATTTTTATTTTATTTTGCCTCCAAAAGAGGCACCAGGTCTTATTTTCGGGGAATGTCTTTTATACTCACCTCCCGCACCGACAGCCCCTTCCAGCTGGTCCACTTATTCTGGCCGAAGGAGCAGCTTCATTCTGCAGCTTCATTCTGGCCTGCATTTTGAAGTCAGGCCTTTTCGGAAGGCCACTGCAGCCAAGTACCAAGCTATGGATTCAATCCATAGCTCAGTTCTCAGCTGCGTAGGTCTTGCAGAACAGAGCTATGGATTAAATCCATAGCTCCATAAGCTCGAGAAAGGCCTATGACTGAGAAATGCAGGCCTGGCTGCAGAAGATGCCGCAGAAGAAGTGGGTTGGCAAAGAAAGGCCTGCCTGCAAGGTAAGTGGGTGCGGGGCACGTGGGGCAGCTCCACACCCCACCCCGCCCTAGCTTGATTTTTAGGTGTGTGCCTCGCCCCAAAACTAAGGTTTTTTTGCGGGTAGGGCTTATATTAGGCCCACCCCCAAAAATCAACCTAGGGCTTATTTTAGGGGTAGGCCTTACTTTTGGGAAAACACGTTATCTATTATACATATGCTGGATCATGGAGAAAGCTAGGGAATTCCAGAAAAACATCTACTTCTGCTTCATTGACTATGCTAAAGCCTTTGATTGTGTGGATCACAACAAATTGTGGCAAGTTCTTAAAGAGATGGAAGTACCAGACCATCTTATTTGTCTCTTGAGAAACCTATATGCGGGTCAAGAAGCAA
This sequence comes from Azemiops feae, assembly GCA_023970755.1. Classification (NCBI taxonomy): domain Eukaryota; kingdom Metazoa; phylum Chordata; class Lepidosauria; order Squamata; family Viperidae; genus Azemiops; species Azemiops feae. Next base: position 2,472,430 of record JALGBA010004231.1, on the reverse strand, counting down.
CAGTGAGAACTGGACACGGAACCACTGATTGGTTCAAAATTGGGAAAGGAGTCCGGCAAGGCTGTATACTGTTGCCCTGCCTATTTAACTTATATGCAGAGCACATCATGAGAAAGACAGGGCTAGATGAATCAAAAGTTGGAATTAAGATTGCCGGGAGAAATATCAACAACCTAAGATATGCAGATGATATCACTTTAATGGCAGAAAGTGAAGAGGAACTAAAGAGCCTCTTGATGCGGGTGAAGAAGGAGAGTGCAAAAATTGGCTTGAAACTCAACATTAAGAAAACCAAGATCATGGCATCCGGCCCTCTCAATTCCTGGCAAATAGATGGGGAAGAAATGGAGGTAGTGACAGATTTTATTTTCCTGGGCTCCAAGATCACCCCAGATGGGGACTGCAGCCAAGAAATTAAAAGACGCTTGCTCCTGGGGAGGAAAGCTATGGCAAACCTAGACAGCATACTAAAAAGCAGAGACATCACCCTGCCAACAAAAGTGTGTATAGTCAAGGCCATGGTTTTCCCAGTTGCAAGATATGGCTGTGAAAGTTGGACCATAAGAAAGGCTGAGCGCCAAAGAATTGAGACCTTTGAAACTATGGTGCTGGAGAAGACTCCTGCGAGTCCCTTGGACTGCAAGGCGTTCAAATCGGTCAGTCCTAGAAGAGATCAACCCCGACTGCTCTTTAGAAGGCCAGATCCTGAAGTTGAAACTCAAATACTTTGGCCACCTAATGAGAAGGAAGGACTCACTGGAGAAGAGCCTGATGCTGGGAAAGATTGAGAGCAATAGAAGAAGGGGACGACAGAGAATGAGGTGGCTGGATGGAGTCACTGAAGCAGTAGGCGTGAGCTTAAATGGACTCCAGAAGATGGTAGAGGACAGGAAGACCTGGAGGAATGTTGTCCATGGGGTCGCGATGGGTCGGACATGACTTCGCAACTAACAACAACAACAATTATGGATACTGTTTTCTGGAACACAATAAAGATAGAGCTTCCATCCATGTTCATCCTTTTCTCTATGGCTATCTGATCCTTGGGGTAGAATATGTAATACATATTTGCTTGCCAAAAAGCAGGCCACCTTTATCAGTGTGGGAAATATATGAAATAATTACAAAACTCAAGAGCTCAACACAGGTCAATTTCCATGTGACATAACTCTTATCAATTTCAAATGTGTTTGCAGAGGAAATGACCTTGTAAATTCTACAACAATTATATTCAAATATCTTGAATGCAAAATCAAAGCAACTATAAGATAAAAATGTTTAGCTAATTAAATGTCATGATTACAATTTTAAATCTAAGCTTGAGAAAAGGAATAATCTCAAAATTACTTAGCACCTTGAGTATTTAACAAATGTCCCTCTTGTCAATTACTTTCTGTTTAGTACAAATCACATAGTATTCAAAATCTGAGGCAAGCATTCTTATTAAAAGCCTTACAACTATATTTCAAATACTTCTAACAAAAAAATATACTTGATTTATTAATTGTAGGCAAGAGAGGAGGTAAACAATCATCTACTGCTGGATTTGAAAGTTCTGCTACTTTAGTGAAATTAAAGAATTTAATTTAATTTAAAAGAATGTGTATTTGAAACTAATGGATTTTTCATACATATTTCTTACTTGTTATGAGTATCAAACATTTTCAAAATACACACATAAACAATGCACAACTTGGGTTTGCAAAAAACATTAGTTATCTTTACAAGTGCTTACTATGCATTACAGGTAGTCCTTGACTTACAGCCATTGATTTAGTGACTGTTCAAAGTTACAACAGTATTGAAAAAAGTGACTTATGAATATTTTCCCACACTTATGACCACTACAGCATCCCCATGTGATCAAAATTCAGATGCTTGGCAACTGGCTCATATTTATGAACGTTGTTGTGTCCCAGGTTCATGTGATCCACTTTTGCGACCTCCTGACAAGCAAAGTCAATGGGGAAGCCAGATTCACTTAACAATCGGGTTACTAACTTATCAACTGCAGTGATTTGCTTAACACCTGTGGCAAGAAAAGTCATAAAATGGGGCAAAATTCACTTAGCAAATGTCTCACTTAACAAAAATTTTGGGCTCAATTGTGATCATATGTCGAGGACTACCTGTATTGCAGTATCCCAGAGTCATGCAACCTTCTGACAAGCAAAGTCAATGGGGAAGCCAGATTTACTTAACAACCGTGTTACTAACTTAACATTTGCATTGATTTACTTAAGAACTGTGGCAAGAAAGTTTGTAAAATGAGAGAAAATTTATTTAACAATTGTCTCACTTAACAACATAAATTTAGAGCTCAATTGTGGTCATAAGTTGAGAATAACTGGATTAAAAACCTAGAGAGATGAAATAATGAAAATTAAAAGCCTTAGTAGTTCTCCCTTGAACAGAAGACAGAGAAAAGTATTAATTGGTATGAATTCCTGGAAAATCTAAAATACAAGTTCCTTGACAATGAACTCATTTTGCTAGACAGAAACAATATTCTTGTTGCTAAAAATGCTAAAAATGACCTACCATCATATATTTTTCCTAAAACTAGCTTATTATTGCTAATACTATTTCCTCTCAAAACAAATGGCAAAGAATGATACTTCATGGTAGAGATGAAGCAAAGGGCGGAAAAGGTGAGAATGTTGAGAATGGGCAAAACATCAAGTTCCCCAACATGGAGTAGTATGTCATTTTAAAAAAATTCCTAGGGAGTTCTAGGAATTGCAGTCCCAAAACATCTAAAAGACACTTGATTTGAGGAGGTAAGTACTGCATCTACCATAGAACAGAATGGTATATAGTGTATAGTTACTGCAGAGAGTGTACAAATTGTGAGATTGGTTGAAATCAGGGATTTAATAGACTCATTCAATATTTTAATTCAGGTGCAATGCTACACGTCATAGAACAAAGTATTTATTCCCCACTGTCTGTCTCACCAAAATTCAAATCACATTTTTTAAAACGCTAAAAACGTGTCTTTTCTTTGATCAAATGTCAAATTCACTGTCCCATTTGTTGAAGTTACTAGGACATTCCAGGACCCAATTCCAAGTCTAGAATATGGCATGGGTAAAGATAGGAAAAAGTGGAATTAACAAAAAGGAGCACGCTGAAAACCTGACATGTATTTAATCAAAACTGTAAGGCTTCATGGTATCCGAAGCAGAACATCCAGACTAGGTCACAATTTTGTTCCATACAGTATTAATCTTGTGAACTCTAAAGCTTCCTCCTTCCATTATGTATTCAAGATGGACAGTGATTAATATTTATATGTTACTTATATGTAAGGGTGCAGGTCTATACATATGTTGTATATAGTATGTTTAAATGTGTGTTATGTATGTGTACACCTTGAGAGCAAGCAACTAAATTTTATTTTTAATGTGTGCTATTGTGCCCACAGTAAAAAAAAAAATGACAATAAAGGTTATCTATCTATCTATCTATCTATCTATCTATCTATCTATCTATCTATCTATCTATCTATCTATCTATCTATCTATCTATCTATCTATCTATCTATCTATCTATCTATCTATCTATCTATCTATCTAGTGATGGTCCCTATATTGGTTTCATAAGCAGAATATGCACAATCTTCACTGTTCAGCCTTTGGAAAGGTTAATAAAATATAGCAAGCAATAGCTGGAAAACCAAGTTTCAGTGCTCACCAGTTAATTTACTGTCTTCACTATGTACTGTAATCCTAGGAAGATGAAAGAACATTTCTTGGGTTGGTGCCATCATAACATAATTATCATACATTTTAACCCAGCAGGAGTTATTCACATTCACAACTAAAAGGGCATTCTAAAAATGTATACCATAGTTATGTGGTGATGGTATATGTATCTTACTGTATATGTACATATTTAGAATGTTATATCACTTCTCCCTGCATAGAAGTTTATTAATCCAAGCATAATTAAAAACAAATAGTGCTATATTATAACCAAACATTTTGGCCACCATATCATACATTATTTCACTAGTTCTTCTGTTTCAAATTTCAATAAAAGTTTAAACATTTTATCAATCACATGCTCATTTGTACACAATTCTATTTTAAAATCAGTTCTACAATGTTCAATGCAGGTAGTCCTCGACTTACAATCATTCATTTAGTGACCATTCAAAATTACATTGGCACTGAAAAAAGTGACTTATGACTGTTTTTCACACTTACAACCATTGCAGGATTCCTATGGTCACGAGATCAAAATCTGGATGCTTGACAACTGGTTCATATTTATGACGGTTGCACTGTCCTGGGATCCTGAGACCACCTTTTGCAACCTTCTGACTAGCAAAGTCAATGGGGAAGCCAGATTCACTTAACAACCATGTTACTACCTTAACAACTACAGTGATTCACTAACAACCATGGCAAACAAGGTCATAAAATGGGGCAAAGCTCACTTAATAAATGTTTCACGTAGCAACGTAAATTTTGGGCTCCACTGTGGTCATAAGTAGAGGACTATCTGTACCATGAATTCTTTTGCCTACTTTAAATCTTTCTGATAATTGTAAATAAGAAAATCATTAACAACTATATTCTTCTGCCACCAATTATCCTATTGATTTTATTTTGTATTCCCCTTGGCAAAAATTCTAGTATCTTATGACACATAAGCCATTTATGTTTGCCTATTGTTTAGAAACTACAGGATAACTATTTTTTAGGTAAAAATCCACATTGATCTAATGAACAAATTCTTGCAAAATTATTTTCAACCTATCAGCCAGTATCATTGTAAAACAACTTGCAGTCATTATTCATTAATGGTATTCACATATAATTTCTTTTTAAAGTCAAATCTTGTGCATCTTTAGATATTAATACTATTTTGGCCTTGTTCCAACTCTCTGGGATCTTTCCTCCCTGTAAAATAAAATTCATCATATTCTGTAAAGGTTGCAAAAGTTCATTCTCAAAGCATTTATAATAAGAACCTGGTAATTTATCTGATCCAAGCACCTTTTCTGTTTTAATCTTTAATCCTTGATAAATTTTGTTCCTTTAAGTATTCATCTATTTCTCCAGAGAAATGTCTAATATACATACACTCTCTCGAACGGCCATCTTACTGACTCCATATATCAACAAGCCCTAAATTGCCCATCAAATAAAATAAAACTTTTGATGATTTGCCTTGTGTTAATTTTAATATTTTTGTCAGAAGCTCTGTACAGTTGAAGGTAGGTCATTTCATTCCAATCTCCCATCAAACACCAATTTTCTTAAGAAAAACTCTTTATAGTCTTTTCATAGAACAGCATCTCGAACCTCCGATAAGGTTTCACTAAGGAAAGGTCCTCCTGCATGTCACCATCAAGTGAGACACTATATTGAAGTTAAGGAAGGAGAACCTCTGGAACCAACAACCCACATACGGGAGAGGTCATTACAGTTTTTATCAAAGAAACAGATTCTTGGCCCTTCAACTTGGAAAAAAATGCAAAGCCTGAATCCACTAATAAAGAAGGGCTGAGAATACCTATCTCAATTCCAAAGATTCTGCATTCTAACCCATAGTTCTTGGCACTAAAGTAAACTGTAAGGTTTTGTTCATATATCACATTAAGCCTCCATTCTGCTTAGTACAATGGATGATGATGAAGAACAAACTCCGTCAACTCTGGCTAATTCAGCAAACTATAGGTAAAGAACCATGGCTTAGTATGATATATGAGCTAGACTAATAGCTATGACCTTAAAGAGCATCACCATTTTACTTAGTACAAAGCTGTCTCATGTATTAGAGGGGCCAAGAAAATACACATTTTCATGGATTCTGGTCATCCAAATCACAAGAAATAAAAGTGACACCATTGTTCTGCTCTGGTCAGTCACATTCTACATAAAGTACATTATCCATGAAATGTTCCATCTTGCCCAGCTAAGAATAAAATGCTGAACAAAACTTATAAAAAAATCTGTATAAAAGATGAAGGCAGAAACTGTCTCATATCAACCTTAACAACTGAATTAAGATAATACTTTTCCTCTAAATGTAATTGACTGGATCTGGAAAGGCATACTAATAATAAACCTATTTAATGAAATCAATACAATTTTAATCAATTCATTTAGGGAGTTTAATTTAGCAGGAAACATTTACAGAACCTGGACATGTTTAGCAAGGAAATGACAGGCAAGAAAAAAATAAGACTTTTGGATGACATAAATTCACAGAAGCCAAAAGGGAAAGAGCTGGGGAATAGGAAAAGGCAGGAAATGGAGAGGAAATAAAATTTCAGCATTAGAAGGAGCAATTTGCCAAAAGAAGAAGGAAGAGAATAAAAATTATAACTGCAATTTCCAATATCATTCATCTTTTCAAACAGAAGTTCTTTCCATGAAGGAAAACAGGAATGGCTTAACAAAACCTAGGTATAATAACTTGCCATAGTATTTTACCAAACATATTGGAAAATAGTTGCAAATATTGGTGCTTGATCATTTACTATAAAATAAATGTAGCAAGAAATGCTAGAGAGTCACTTTGGTCTACTGGTTAAGGTACCAGACTAGAAAGGAGAAGGAGACTCTGAGTTCTAGTCCTGCCTTAGACATGATAGTTAGCTAGATGACTTTGGGTCAGTCATTCTTTATCAGCCCAGCACATCTCACAGGGTTGTTATTGTGGGAAAAGAGGAGGAGAAAGTTAAGAACAGGTTGTTCTTAACTTATGACCACAACTTAGTCCAAAATGTCTGTTCCTAAGCGAGACAGTGTTAAGTGAGTTTTGCTCCATTTTACGACCTTTCTTGCAACAATTTTTAAATGAATCGCTGCAGCTGTTAATAACACAGTGGTTAACTGTCAGAAATATAAGTCGGTTGCCACGTGTCTGAATTTTGATCACTTAATCAAGGGGATACTGCAACGGTTGTAATCGTGAAAATGATGATAAGCGACTTTTTTCACTGCGGTTGTAACTTCAAATGAACTGTTATAAGGCGAACTACCTTTATTAGGTTTATCACCCTGAGTTATTTATGAAAGTAATAAAGGTAGGATTTTTTTAAAAAAAAGTCTAACATAAGTAAATAAATAATTGTAGCAAGAACCGGAATTAGATTCCAAATTTAAAAGCTGAATTAAGCTTTTCAGAGGTATTCCTCCACTATCAAATCCATTATCTTAGATTTGATTAAACTAGTAACAAACTTTAACACAAAACAGGAGAACTGTGTCTGCTTCTATATTGGCAATAAACTTTACCAGGACTCACCCAATAGGGACAAAAGGAGACAAGGCACATTCTGTTACTGATTATCTGGAAATTGTGAAAAGGTCTCAGGAATGCAAGAAGAATGTCATAACAGACACCAGACCCATAAACTGCTGAATCAGTGATGCACATGGGAAACTTCACAGGAAAACTAAACAAACTTTGGTCTGGTATTGATTTGCTACCCCATTTTCCCTTCAACTTCCCTGTTCCCTTCACATGAGACACACCAAAATCTGACAGATTTAATTACACAGCATCATATATCACATTTTTCTGCCAGCTACTTCACACACAACCCCCCCACACACACTATTGTATGCTAAATAATTTTTTTCTATTGCTGCCCATTTCTTTGGAAACGTAGTACGTAGATTCATTCATAAAGCAGTGAAAGGTTTTGTCACAGTTGCTTTGTTGCTGCTCTATATAAATGACAGAGGATATTTTAAGTTGCTAAAGCAATTCAACTCTTAGAACAATTGTGTGACAACTGGTGTTTGTATGTGAATGTGCAATTCCATCAACTATGCATTGATTGACATTTCAGTGGCAATGCATGCTAATAATGTTTCAAATTATAAACATTTTCTTTTTGCATAGCAATATGTCACATCTACTGAATGAATAACCCGCATAATTAAATTTTAGTAGGAATATCAGTATTTTCTACAATTTATCAAGAAATAATACCACTGTGATATCTATGCCATGTTCTCTAAACAACAGCAAATACTGTAGACAAAAACTCAAAGACCTTTATTCTTTGTTTGCATATACCTGGCTCAGATTTCTTTGTAAAATTATGCACAGGTATATAATTTATGTATATTGGAGTCCAATAATTGGAATTCATTGGTTTGGTAATTGAACATTGAGAAAAGGCTCATATTTTAATAAGAAATCATATGTATAACCACTCTGGCATTTTTTCCTTTGTATAAGCTAAAATTATAAAGGCTATAAAATTATTTCATAACCAAGAAATTATTCTCTCCGATTTATATATTTAACATTTCATTGAAATTACACACAGAATATATCGCAACACATTTTAACTGCGTGATTGCATTGTAACATATTTTGAAGTAAACCATGCAGTATTTTAAGCAACCATTGAAAAACAGTATTTTTTAAATGTTTTGTGGCTATTTTGAGATTTCCAGTCTTTTGCATGTTGTTGGCGTACTTAAAAATTCTTGAGTAATTTTGTCCTGGATTGAAGCAGTTCTCATATTTTAGGTTAATGAAAATAAACATCCCTGTCTAGCAAATAAATCACTTTGAGAACAATCCCTTGAAAACAGTTTATCGAACATGCAGAACAAATTTAGCATACAATCAACATTTTATTAGGGACAGGATTACATGGGATTCCATTTTTTGGTCTGATTTGACAGTGAAAAATGTGAATTGAACAGGAGGACTTTATTACAAGAATAAAAGAAACCAGAACTATCAATGATTTTCATAAGGCTCACAAGTGCAATAATACCCCTGATTGGCTTGTGGCATTAAGACAACCCTATCTATGGAATAATAGCAGTGAAATTATTGCTTCTGAACTTAACATGGTAATTTCTGAGCTAAGGAATGAAATTGGAAAATAACCTTCTTTCCACACCAAGCAAATTTGATCAGTTCTTCAAAATCTTCATGTCTGTAGTGTCTACACTAAATTAGAGAAATGTACATTGGATGTATTTGAGTTAAACTGTTTTCTCAATAGGAACTTGGTTTCAACTAAGTGAAATCTATTCCGTCCCCTGAGCCCATCTACCCAACTCACAATTATCAGGGATGGTTAGAGTTTTCTGGACTTTGCCTATTTTTTTACCATAAATGCCTTAATTTTCTGATATTGATCAGTTGACTTATTTTATTAAGAAAGGAGTCATCTTTACATACTTCAGTCATTCTCTTCTCAGATTAACACCTATTGTGTGGATGCCAACTGCCCCTATACTGTGCAAACTGGTGTTTTTTATTTCATCTTGAGAGTCAGATATTTACAATGGTTCTTGAGATTCAAGTCAAGCTTCTCCCTTGTGCTTTCCTTTTCAGATAGAAGCTATTATGTTTTTGATCAGGAAATTGAAAATGAGTAAGAAAATAAAAGGTACCTTAGGCTTAGAACAACACCTTCATTGTTATGCAAACTAAGATTAACTGGCCTAGTCTTCTACAGGTAGCTCTTGACTTAGAGCTACAGTTGCTCTAAGTCTGTTGCTAAGGGGGCAGTTGTTAAGTGAGTTATGTCCATTTTAAGACCTTTTTGGTTAAGGTTGTTAAGTGAAGTATATAGTCATTAAGCATATCCACCTTCCCCACTGATTTTGCTTGTTGGAAGCCAGCTGGAAAGGTCACAAATGGCAATCACATGGCATACTGGCATACTGCAACCATTATATATTCATGCCGGTGGCCAAGGGCTATAATTTTGATCATGTAACTGCAGGGACACGACAATGGTCATGTGAAGACCAGTTCTAAGTCACTTTTATCAGCACCACTGTAACTCTGAATGGTTACTAACAAATGATTGTAAGTCAAGGATTAATTATACTAATGTCTGAGTTTGTTTAGTTCATGTCTCCACTGAGATGTCACTATTTCAGGCCAACTATGGTTCCACTCACACCTGCTGACACACACTTTCTGCTTTTCTCCTGTTCCAAAGATACTTCAAGCCATATGGTGCTTCTTTAAGCTGATCATCATCACAGGAGAAGGCTGAGTAAGCTATATCTTGAATATGAGGTTAAATGTCTGGATAGCCAAGATTTAGAGCTATGCTTATGGAATGCTGTAAGTAACTAAACATATTTATTTATCCATCATGCTGTTCTCTTTCAGGGTAAGCAACATTATGCCAAGTATAGGAAAAAACCAAGAAGATAAGAAATTAAATGCATGAGATTTTTTTTTTAAAGGAAAAATAGCTAAATCTATTTTACATCAACACCTTTCATTACAATTATCAATCTTGGGAAGAATAGCGATGGTGAAAATTTATATTTTATCAAAAGTACTTTTCCTATTCCAAACAATACCTATAAAATTAGAGAACATTTTTTTTTGATGAGTTAAATGCATTGATTTTGAAATTCATCTGGCAAGGGAAAAAAGCCAGAATAAGACTGCAATTGCTACAAGAAGCAAAAGAAAACGGAGGATTTGGGCTACCAGACTGGGTTCTATACTACCAAGCAGCTGCATTAACATGGCTAAAAGAGTGGATAACCCTTAGACACAAAAGATTACTATACCTAGAAGGACACAACTTACAACTTGGATGGCATGCCTTTCTATGGTATGGGAAGAATAAAATCCATAAATACTTTCAAAGTCATTATATAAGAAATGCCTTGCTTTTGACATGGGAAAAGATAAAAATGAATATTTATATGAAAATACCAGGATGGATCTCAACAATTGAAGCGTTTGTGCACCCAAATTTAATTAACTACGATAAACTTGTGACTTACAAAGACATTTTGAACACTGATGGGAAATTACAAACTAAACAAGAACTGGAAGAAGAGAGCATTGAGCTTTAATGGTGGCCACACTTGCAAATGCAAATGAGATACGAAAAAGATGCTAAAACATATGGTTTCTATAAAGATCAAACAGTGTTTGACCAGATACTATTGTCATCAAATGAAAAACTGATTAAGAAACACTATAATTTTTTGTTAAATCTGAAGATGGAAGATGAACAAGTTAAACAATTAATGATGACTTGGGCAAAAAAATTTGGACACAATGTAGAATTAGAAAAATGGCAAAACTTGTGGGAAAGAAACTATAAAATAACAAGGGCAGGTAATTATAAAGAAAATCTATATAAAATGTTTTATAGATGGCATTTACCACTGCGAGATTAGCAAAAATGTTTTAAAACATGTCTAGTAATTGTTGGAAATGTAGGCAAAAACCTAGCACGTATTAGCACCTTTTATGGACATGCCCTAAAGCAAAAAAAATTGGTCAAAAATACACATGTGGTTACAGAAAATGTTAAGAAAACATGTAGATTTTAAGCCAGAATTATTTCTTTTAGGTATAATTACAAAGAACTATGATAAAAAATGTATATACTTAATATTACATGTATTAACAGCAGCAAGAATTGCATTTGCACAGTATTGGAAAAATGAAGAAACACCATTGGAAGAAGACATAATCAGGAAAATTTTAGATTGTGCGGAAATGGATAATCTCACATTGAAAATGAATGGGAAAGAAGATACAGAATATTTCCAAACATGGGATAATTTCTATAAATGGCTGGGAAAATGGAGTAGAGAGTAGAAATTGAAGTTGTATTTCTATTACTGTTAAATATGTGAACCCATACAACACATTGTTTATTAAGCACTAAAGATTTGTAACTATAAAAACTTAATAAAATATTTATTTAAAAAAACACCTTTCACTATAGCCTTCTTGCCTTTCTAGTGTTCCAAACTATCCTTGTTTCTACTATATTCCTGCACTGCTTCATGTTATGCCTTTGGTTCTTTAAACTTTTTGCTTCTTTCTAACAGTTTCTTGGTCTTCTCAGCCCATTCAGTCTTCCTTCATATGTTTGCTTTGCTATTTGATCCTAATTCATTATTTATGTAATATCAACCACCTCAACATACTTTATACTGTAGAGTACAGCATGCTTGCTTCAATCCATATTCATTCAATATCTATTCCATCTCTTATTTTACTATGCATGTTTCTTAAGCTTTCCGACTCTACTGCATTCAACTTACTTTTATATTTCTCATGACATACCCAAATTTCATTTCCTTGTTGCAAAGTGGGCAGAAATGTTTTTATAGAAAGTCATTTTTGTTTCTTATGGCAAACATTCATCACCTACAACAGGGGTCTCCAAACTTGGCAATGTTAAGACTTGTGGGCTTCAACTCTCAGAATTCCCCAGCCAGCCTTGCAAAAATGCTGGCTGGGGAATTCCAGGAGTTGAAGTCCACATGTCTTAATGTTGCCATGCTTGGAGATCCCAACCTCCAACAATCCATAGCAGAGGTGTCCACAGCTAGTCATAAATATTCAAAATGACAAATGTGCATCATGACACTAGCATGAAAGGAGTGGATATAGAGTTTTCATATATTTCATCACTTGCCCCCTTATCCACCTTGAGGACGCTCATGGACAAGAAAACCTCTCAATCAGCGTTTACACATCTTAAAATTTCTACTACGCCCACTTTTACTTATTTTCCACCAGGCAACACGAATTAAGAAGTAGACATTTTTTTAGCAGCATTAAGAACTTAACAAATGAAGTTCATACAATCGTTGCTGTTTGCAAAATCTTGAAATTAAATTAGCATAACTGGTTTATCTATTTAGTGTATGGCATCTACAGAAGTCATGTAATCACTGATATACAAATTTAGTTTAAATAAAGTGTATGTGTGTGTATGTATGTGTGTGTGTATATATATATATGTATATGTATGTATATGTATGTATGTATATGTATATGTATATATATATATATATATGTATGTATGTATGTATATGTATATATGTATATGAGTGTGTGTGTGTGTGTGTGTGTGTGTGTATTCAGAGAAAAAAACTATTAAATTAAGATGAAACCATAATAAAATCGCCATAATATGGAGACACAGCATAACGATTTAGTAAAGTCAACATAACAGTTGTTAATAGTGGGAAATATCACTCATATAGAGCAAAAAAGTGCCATAATTGGCCATGGATTTCCAGGTCAAATATCCCTAGGAATTATGTTACATTCTGTACCAAAGCTTTCATCTCTGACTCAGATATTTAATGTTCTGACTAAAGTACTGTACACCACTGTGCCTCTTTGAGAAACAAAAGTGCCCTTTAGCTGATTTGATAAACACCAAAAACTAAGTTTCCATTTAGAAAAAAAAAAAACCTATGATGATCAGCAACAGACAGATTAGTGTCTGTCAGGGTTAGTAACATCTTAAAAGTCTTCTTATATATCACAGGACATTCCTTAATATTACTGTGCCATTACAAGCGAAACAATAAGAGTCATTATTTTCTTTCCACCTACTTATATATGCATTTCCTTCTTTTTTACAGCAAAACTTGTCTACTAATAATTTTACATGTAAAGCAACTTCAAGAATTAATGCACTGATAGAGAGGCCAGACCAAATCTTTCTCTTGCTTAGTTTAGATTAGAACATAGAATAAATAGGGTTGGAAGGAACCTTGGAGGTCCACTCTGGACAAATGGCTGTCCAATCTCTTCTTGAAAATGTCTAGTGATGGAGCAAGATATCAAATCCAGGTTTACAAAATTACCAAGATGACAAATCCAAAAGAACTTGGATTATTTTGCATGCACACCCATTTTCATAATAATTGCTTTACTCCAAATTTAAATACTATATAGGTCAGTGGTGGCGAACCTATGGCACGTGTGCCAGAGGCGGCACTCAGAGCCCTCTCTGTGGGCACGCGCACTATGCCCTGGAGATGGCAACCATCCCTCTTCAAGCAGCCGCCCGCTAACTCGCCGAGGTCCCACATGGCCGGATGCATCCCAGCACGGCTGGTTTCCCTCCCCCCTGTCCCGTCCCTCCTGGCCTCGCATGCTCTCCTTTTCCCGGGCACGACCCACTGCATCGCCTCCTCAGCTGTCGGCCGGCTGTCGAGCGCAGAGGCTGCTTCTCTGAACTGCTGGCAGCGAGCTGCGGAGCCCTAGAGTGCGCCGGTCGAGGGGCCGGCAGGCTGTGGCTGCTGATGGACACTGTTGACTCCCATGCGCTCGCTGGCCTCTGTGTGCGAGCAGCCGCCCTGGCCCCTGCATCACCTTGCCCTGCAACAATGGCACCCCCACCCTGCCTCGCCTCCCCTCACCCCGCAGGACGAGCCTCCTGCCCACTGTCCCATTCACCAGAGACCCCCTGGATCTCCCCCAACCCTGTCCGGCCCCCACAGGAGTCCCTGCCCACGAGGAACATCAAGGTGACCACGCCTACCTTGGCCACACCCACCCATTCTGTCAAGACCACCACAGCCACGCCCACCCAGTGGGCCACGCCCACCTGGCACCCGGCGATAAATAAGTGGGTTTTGGGTTGCAGTTTGGGCATTTGGTCTCTAAAAGGTTCGCCATCACTGATATAGGTAGTCCTCAACTTACGACCACATTTGAGCCCAAAACTTCTGTTGGTAAGCGAGACAGTTAAGTGAGTTTTGCCCTATTTTATGATCATTCTTGACACAGTTCAGAGAATCACTGCAGTTGTTATGTTAATAACACAATTTTTAAATGAATTTGGCTTCCCTACTGACTTTGCTTGTCAGATGGTAGCAAAAGCTGATCACATGACCTCAGGATATTGCAACTGTCATAAATATGAACCAGCTGTCAAGCATCCAAATTTTGATCACATCACCATAGGGATACTGCAATGGTTGTAAGTGTGAAATATGATCATAAGTCACTTTTCAGTACCGTTGTAACATTGAACAGTCACTAGACAAATTATAAGTCAAGGACTACTTGTACAGGCAACAATCCCCTTTTCTAATTAAAATGATAACAAAGTAAGAATTACTGTAATCTAAGATTAACCACTGAATCTAAGCCACTGGATTTTTAATGTACAATCCTAACATACACATCTAAGAATAAATACTACTAAATAGTGTGGGACACTGAAGGAAACATAAGACTGCAACTGGATTAATTTCCACACATTATTTAAGAAAATAATTGCCATATTCCCAATTAAGTTATACTCATTTAAATATCTGGTTATAATATGGAACAGCAACCAATGTTTATTTAAAGGCAGACAAAAAAAAAAGACTAAGAATTGCATTTCAGTTAACCAATACATTCATTTGACTTGACAGATTTCCCTCAGTTTTCAACTAACATTCAAGGATAAAGCTTCTTGCTCTATATATCTGTTAATGAGTGCCGTAAGTGGCATCAGGTGATCCCAATTTCTTTCCAAAATCAACGAGCAGATTCCCCAAACTACGAATTAAACAGGATCAGGAGGAACTGAAGTGCTCCGGGGAAGAACAGGCAAATAAGTCAGAATGGCCATCACAAACAAAACCATGCCCGTTTTGACATGCTTCTCACACGACATGTATAAAAAGGGGTATATTTTCAGCCACCATCTTGACTTTTTTGACCCCTTTGCCCTTGCAAGTACCCCCATAAAGAAGAAATCATTGTTACAAGCACTCAGTGCCAAAAGCTGCCATTCGTCTGTGTTACAAGACCAAATGCTCAGACAGCAAAAGGAAAAAAGAATTTTTTTTGTTAAAAATCACCTGGAAAGATGCTACCTTATATTGATTTTTGATTGGCCGGTTTCTGAGGTTGGAAACAATGGTAGAGGCCTTCTATCTATTGTGCCACTCACAGCCCCAAATTGTTCTCTCCAAAAGCAATTTCCTCTATACTGCTATAGAAAAGTGATCCTATGAGAAAAAGGATCTCCTGTGGGATACTTTTCGCATCCACAAGAAATATAGTTTGATGGATTTAAGGGGGGATATTATGGTCCAAATCCTTTGCTCCAGATGAACCCACTGAAAAACCACCTGTGGCTGTGAGGTAACTTGAGCCATCATTTCCCCACATCCCTCTGTTAGAATGCAAATGGAGCTAAAGGAACATGTATGGATTATTTAGTTTATGCTATACTAAATACATTCCCTTTTAAAGACTGAGAGGCTCAGGGCAGAATCTTTATTTCAGCCAGCCAACCATTTATTTATTTAAAACATTTATATTTATTTATACCTTGCCTGTATTATTTTCACAAATTAACTCAAGGCAGCAAGCGTATCCATCACACCTTCCTTTTTATTTTCTCCACAACAATAACCTTGCAGGGTAGGCTGGGCTGAGTGTGTGTGACTGGCTCACTAAGCCAGCTTTCATGGTTAAGGCAGGACTTCAACTCTTGCTTCTTACCTGGTGCCTTAACCACTAGACCAAACTGGCTCTTTATATATAGTGTTATATAGAGACAGAATCTTTGTTTCAGCCTGCCAAACATTTATTTATAGCCTGCCTATATTATTTCACAAATAACTCAAGGCTTGCTGCCATGTCCATCTCACCTTCTATTTTCCCCCAACAACCTTGCAAGGTTGGCTGGGCTGACACTGACTCCAAGCTGGCTTTCATGGCTAAGGCAGGACTTGAACTCAGAGCCTCTTGCTTTCTAGCTTGGTGCCTTAACCACTAGGACCAAACTGGCTCTTTTTCTATATATAGGTTTAAACATATAGAGGCAGAATCTTCATTCCAACCCCCAACCATTTATTTAAAACATTTGTATAGGATGCAGAATCTTCATTTCAGCCAGGTGGTTCCAGTTTTCCTGTAAAGAAAAGACTCTTTTGTGTCATAGATGGTGGGCATCTATGGACCCTTCTGGAGAAAGGAGGAGGCCTGAATTTGTAAGCCATAGTTGGTTGTAAGCCAACCAGAAAAATGGGAAAGACTTCTAACTTCAGCCTCCATGGAGGCTAAGGGGTTAAAGTTTGAGTTGCTCCCACATTCCTTCAACCAACTGCTTTGGTTCTCCAACTAGCCCACCCATTTTTGGGGTGCCAGAGTCTGGGGCCGGGAGGGAACCCCATTACTACTACTCCCCAAGTGTAGACCCATTCCTGTCACCCATTATCCATTCCCCGAGAGCGGAATCCTCAAACATGACTCTAAGGCCCCTCTTCTCACACTGCAAATGCAGACTGCACGTGCCCAGAGGTACCGCCGCCTTGCTACCACACCCAGCGTCCCACAGCTGATGCTTAGTTTTCAGTGGGGGGGGGGAGAGGAAAAAAAACACTAAAGCAACACCAGCGCGGGAGGGTCAAACTACTGCTCCTTCACCCCTTTTCACCCTGTTCCTTCGTATCTAGGCTTGCGTAAGCTGCCAGTAGTCTTCTCCCACCCGCGTCAGCGTGTTCATACGTTCTCCTGACTCGCGTCTTACCGTCGATATTCTCCCGGTCGCTGATATGCTGCAGGTTGCAACCCGTGTCGTCGCGGCTCAGCTCGGTGTCGGGCCGGTACGACTCCAGCCGTGAATGGGCATTCCTCCGCAGTTTGGGGCTGGACGAGACGCAGCAGGAGGTCGCGTTCCCCATGTTCTCTGCCGCCGGGACCGGCCAGGCAATCGAGAGAGGCTGGACCCAGGCTGGATAGACGAACAGGAACGGAGGAGGCGGGACGGGGAGGAGAAACCAGACGGGAACGAAGGCGGCGGTGGGAGCGGTGGGAGTTACCAGCGGCTGGTGTGGTGTGAAACCATAAACGGGTTGGAGAACCAGCACCTCCGCTGGAGGAGGAGGAGGGGGCGGCGGCGTGTACAGTGGCTCTGGTTCCCACTCGCTCGGCTGCTCTGCTGGTGCTGTGTCCGGAGGCTCATACAACCTCCCGCACTGGCAGTGGCATGCACTGCTGCAAAACTGGGTTAAGTCGGCCGTCGTGCAAGCTGTTTGTGCTGCCGCTGAGGAAGAGGAAGAGGAGGAGGCGGGTGCAGTCTTAGCGCCATGGCCGGCCGCTTTAAATCTTCTCAGCTGGCCGGGACCGGTGGCTTCCAGCCAGTGGCCTGCAGGAAAGGGGGAAGAGGAGGAGCAGCCCCGGAGAGGTTCTTCCTTCCCCAGCAGCAACGGCAGCAGCAAACCTCCGGGCTGCCTTTTTGCAAAAACGGTTCCGGTTCAAGTGGGTGGGAAGGTCGGTGCCTTGCTTGCTGCCAAGCGGGTGGGAGGGCAGGCAGGCAGGCAAACCGGGCGAGGCGAGGCGAAACCAGCTGCCCTGGATCGCGGGGTAAGGTCCAGGATCGCCTCTCTTCCTCTCCCATTGCATTGGCTGCTCCGGCGCAGCAGATGTGCCAATGCCACCTCGTGGAACACCTGGGGCGCGTGGGGCTCCTGCCTTGGCATCCCCCTGGACAGGCTAAATACGTGATAATTGATCGGGGAGTGGGTGGGGGAAGATTAAAAGAAGAAGAAGAAAGGAGTAATTTCTAGTTTTCAGGTAAGGAACTGGATGAGGCATCTTTTTGCCCCTTCCTACCACTGAACTCTGTGGGCTGGATTAGGGGTTGGGTAGTTTTTGGTTCAGTCAGTAGTAGAAGACCCATCTGTTCCCTTGGCCTGCTGTGGGATCCAAACTATCAACTATCTTAAAATACAGTTGACAGGTCCAAGCATAGCATGTTTCTGAATGCCCAGCTGGCTCTTGTTAACTCTATAAGTAGTCCTCAACTTACAACCATTCATTTAGTGACCTTTCAAAGTTACAACAGCACTTCAACAAGTGTCTTACGACTACACTTACGATTGTTGCAGCATCCCCATGGTCACGTGATCAAAATTCAGATGTTTGGCAACTGGTTCATATGTATGAGTACAGGTAATCCTCGACTTACAACAGTTTGTTCAAAGTTACAACTACACTGAAAAATGTGACTTATGAGCACATATCAAAATTCAGATGCTTGGCAACTGATTCATATTTATGACCATTGCTGTGTCCCAGGTTCATGTGATCCACTTTTGCAACCTCCTGACAAGCAAAGTTAATGGGGAAGCCAGATTCACTTAACAATCGGGTTACTAACTTATCAACTGCAGTGATTCACTTAACACCTGTGGCAAAAGAAAGTTGTAAAATGGGGCAAAACTCACTTAACATATGTCTCACTTAACAGAAATTTTGGGCTCAATTGTGATTGTAAGTCGAGGACTACCTGTATTGCAGTGTCCCAGAAAAGTCAATGAGAAAGCCAGATTCACTTAACAACTGTGTTGCTAACTTAATAACAATGATCCACTTAACAGCTGTGGCAAGAAAAGTCATAAAATGGGCAAAGCTCATTTAACAACTGTCTCGCTTAGCAACAGAAGTTTTGGGCTCCATTTTGGTTGTATGTTGAGGACTATCTGTATGCAAGAGTTTCCCATGTTGTGTAAACCTATCCCTTATGACAGAGGTCCTCAACCTTAGCAACTTTAAGACTTGTGGACTTCAATTCCCAGAATTCTGGGAGTTGAAGTCCACAAGTCTTAAAGTTGCCAAGGTTGAGGACCCCTGCCTTATAAGGTAGCAATCAGGACAGTAATTGCCTTGGGTTAGATTATTTTTCTCTAGATTATCTTTTGTTCTCCAGGAGCTCAAGTCAGCATATCAAGCATGGCTGTTTTCAGCTTTTCCCAAAATAAAATCCTTGTGAGATAGTTTGGTCTAAGATAGTGACTGGGCCTGAACCATTCAGTGTGTTTCCATGATGGACTGATCTCAAACATACATTTTCTTGGGCTTCGTAACTGTTTCAGGTAACCAGCCCCCACAATTTATTTTTTATTTATTAATCACATTTATATAGCTGTCAATCTCAGAGAAGGTGACTCGATGGTGTACAACAATTCAGTATAACAGTAAAAATATAAAATTGTTCCTTTATTTTTACAATCAAAAAAATGTAAAAATAATTCCAGTAGCAGAGGTAGCACTCAGTTGACCAAAAATGTGAGCAAATAGACCAAGAGGATTTTTTTTTTTTTTTTTTTTAAAGGAGAAAGATGTCTGGTTATCTATGAATAAATATATAACATTTGAAAATAGATACACATATTTTAAATACTCATATTAAATATTTTGGTTCAAAACCACTTGTCTATAGATGAAGGCCAGAAAGCAAGAGATCATGAGTTCAAATCCTGCCTTAGCCATGAAAGCCAGCTCACCTCACAGGATTGTTGTTGTGGGAAAAATAGGAAGAGGAAGCTTAGTTGGGTTGTAAAAATAATAAATATTAAAGCCAATGAACATAATAAATGATAGCCCACTTAGGCTGAATCTGTTTTTCATTGAATTAATTCCTTGATCAAAGTAATTTCCATTTTAAACTGAACCCATGAAAGTTACCTACTTTAAATAGTTAAATATTAATATTTAATCTTATTAGTACTTAAACTTACAGTTAAATATTCGTGTTTAATATTAGTATTTAATAAGATAGTATTTAATCTAAAATACACAAAGTGTATTTTAAATACAGGCAATCCTTGGATAATGGTGGTAATTGAGAACCAGAATTTCCATTGCTAAGTGATATGATTATAAAACGTGATATCACATGACTGCATCTCTTAGCAAGGATACCAGCACTTCCTCTTGCCATCATTAAGCAGGCATCCTAGGTCAGTGATGGCGAACCTTTTAAAGACTGAGTGCCCAAACTGCAACCCAAAACCCACTTATGCATTGTTGAGTGCCGGGTGGGTGTGGCCCATTGGGTGGGCGTGGCTGCGGTGGTAACGGCAGACTGGGTGGGACTAAAAAATTCAATCAATCAATTCCAACTTTGCAAGATCTTTTTTTTTCCCGTGAGAAGTTGAAATTGACTGACTGAACCTTTTTTTTTTTTTTTGCACACGGCGGCGGAGGCCTAAAGCGAAAAGGTTTTATAAAACCCAGCTTGAAAGCCTAGGACTGGGGCGACGACGCACGTGCCCACAGAGAGGGCTCTGAGTGCCGCCTCTGGCACCCGTGCCATAGGTTCGCCACCACTGTCCTAGGTTAAGTAAGTCCCAGGCAGCCCACAAGAAGGCAGGTAGATGGTGCAAGAGCAGCTGGGCCAAAAGTGTCTTTTGCCAGGTGGCAGAGAATGCCAGCAACTTACCAGAGCAACATCTATGGAGATTCTCAATCATCAAGGTCATGGTTGTCCCAAAAGACAACTGGACTTCCTTGGGTTTTTTGTTTTTTTTCTTTTTAAAATTTTTTGTTTCTCATCCACAAAGCTTCTTCAGTTCTAACTGACTGGTGGGGAATGGAAGGATTTTTATTCTTTGCAATCATCTTGAGGGTTGATCATAAGCTCTCTGAGAGTCATGAAGGCCACTTGGGGGTTTATCTGTATCCTCAGAGTCATCTAATGCAGAGATCCCCAAACTTTTGGGCACCAGAGACTAGTTCCGTGGAGAGAGATTTTTCTGTGGACCGGAGGGGGCATGTTTTCATGTACTGCCTGCATCCCGCGGATGGGGCTTTGTTTGTGCGGATCGGTGCCGGTCCACGGACCGGGGGTTGGAGACTCCTGATCTAATGTATATGAATGTGGATGTGGAACCTTCTTGGAACTGCTGAAAGGATGGCGTTGTAGATGGGATAAGTGGTGTTGTGCCCTCCCCCCTCTGTTGTGTCTCTCCTCCCTCTGTTGAAGGAGGGCTGTTCAACTTTTAACAAAGAAGGCCTCATTAACTCCTCTCTGAGATGCTTATCAGAGCAACTTACAACCTTCCCTGCCAGCTTCCCATTGACTTTTTGGGATGTCAGCAAGAAAGGTCGCAAATGGTACTGGGATGGCAGGAACTTTGAGCACCGGTCATAGTTACCAGTTATTCAGCACCTTCATAATATAATTAAAATTAATCCTGAGAATTTGTATGTGTGTGCTCTTTTTCCAGTACTTTGAGCTATAGTAAAAATTATTTATGTTCCAATAATAAAAAGTCCTACATCCCCATAATAAAAAGGTGCACTTTGGGGCATATAAAGGAACTAGAGACATGTAACATGTGATTTCTTGACAATTAGAAATTTAATTTCTTCCCTTTCTCTCTGTTTCTGTTTCTGTGTCTCTGTCTCTTTCTTCCCTCCCCTCCCCCCACTTTTACAACCTGCTTTGCTCAGTTGGGACCTAAGAATAAGCATATTTCATTCATACTTAATCATGTCCCATTGCAAAGTGTTAAATAACTGATATGAAATGACATCTTTGAAGACGTGAGTCCCACTGAGGTTTGTAGGATTACAATATCTGTCAGATAGTTCCAGAGACATTTCTAGTTATCCCTTTACGGCTAAATACACACGTGGGAAAAATAAACATCAGAGAGTTGTATTTAAAGGCTAGTTTCATATGAGTGATATGTGGAAATATACATATGTGACAATCTACATTTGAAAGCTTTAAGTATATGAAAGAATGATATGAGTTCAGTCTATGGTGATAAATTAAAAGCTTAGGGAAAATCTGCTACTCAATCAATGGACTTATTCATTTCCCTCTCTAGTGTTCAAATAGAGAGCATTGTACAGATCTATGACAATGGTTTAATAGGAGACAGTCTGGTGATTTAACAATTTTTTATATATACAGAATAGAGCTGGAAGGGACCTTGGAGGTCTTCTAGTCCAGCCCCCTACTCAAGCAGGAGAACCTATACCATCTCAGACAAGTGTCTAGCTAGCCTCTTAAAAATCTCCAGTGATGGAGCACCCATGATTTCTGGAGGCAAGCTGTTCCACTGGTTGATTGTCCTCACTGTCAGGAAGTTTCTCCTTAATTCCAGGTTGCTTCTCTCTTTGGTCAGTTTCCAACCATTGTTTCTTGTCCTGCCCTCTGGTGCTTTGGTGAATAATGTGACCCCCTCTTCTTTGTGGCAGCCCCTCAAATACTGGAACACTGCTATCATATCTCCCCTATTTCTTCTTTTCTTTAGACTAGCCAAACCCAAGTCCTGCAGCCATTCCTCGTATGTTTTAGTCGCCAGGCCTTTGATCATCTTAGTTGCTCTTCTCTGAATTTTTTCCAAACTCTCAACATCTTTTTTGTGATATGGTGACTAAAATTGGCTGCAGTATTCCAGGTGTGGTTTTACTAGGGTTTTATAAAGTGGTAGTATTACAAGGCTGTGACATGGACAGAACAACTGGGCTAGTTAACGACATTAGTCCATCAAAGTGGTAATGAGGAGCAAAGATGGGAACAGTTTGCAAATACATGCTCCAGTCTCCCGTCTCTGGAAAATTTAATTTCTGTTCTGTTCTGTATCTATCCTGAATCATGCAGATTTGTTCATTGTAGTGACATGATGCAGCTTGATTTTATAATCAATCAATTCTTAGTTGTTGGAGGGCAGGAATTATGTGAAAAGAAAACAAGATTAAAATACTGAAATAAATACATAATTGTATCTCTTTTTCTCAATCACTTTAGTTGTTGTTGTTAGTTGCGAAGTCGTGTCCGACCCACCGCGACCCCATGGACAACGTTCCTCCAGGTCTTCCTGTCCTCTACCATCTTCTGGACTCCATTTAAGCTCACGCCTACTGCTTCACTGATTCCATCCAGCCACCTCATTCTCTGTCGTTCCCTTCTTCTGTTGTCCTCAATCTTTCCCAGCATTAGGCTCGTTCTCCAGTGAGTCCTTCCTTCTCATTATCATCTGCATATCTTAGATTGTTGATATTTCTCCCGGCAATCTTAATTCCAACTTTTGATTCATCTAGCTCTGCCTTTCTCATGATGTGCTCTGCATATAAGTTAAATAGGCAGGGCGACAGTATACAGCCTTTCCGGACTCCTTTCCCAATTTTGAACCAATCAGTGGATCCGTGTCCAGTTCTCACTGTTGCTTCTTGACTCGCATATAGGTTTCTCAAGAGACAAATAAGATGGTCTGGTACTCCCATATCTTTAAGAACTTGCCACAATTTGTTGTGATCCACACAATCAAAGGCTTTAGCATAGTCAATGAAGCAGAAGTAGATGTTTTTCTGGAACTCCCTAGCTTTCTCCTAGCTTTCTCTGGAACTCCCTAGCTTTCTCCAATTGCCAGCGTATGTTGGCAATTTGATCTCTAGTTCCTCTGCCTCTTTGAAATCCTGCCTGTACTTCTGGTAGTTCTCGATCCACATACTGCTGGAGTCTAGCTTGTAGGATTTTAAGCATAACTTTACTAGCATGTGAAATGAGTGCAATGGTGCGATAGTTTGAATATTCTTTGGCATTGTCTTTCTTTGGAATTGGAATGTAAACTGACCTTTTCCAATCCTGTAGCCACTGTTGAGTTTTCCAAATTTGCTGGCAAATTGAGTGTAGCACTTTTACTGCATCGTCTTTTAAGATTTTGAATAGCTGAGCTGGAATACTGTCACCTCCACTAGCTTTGTTGTTGCTCAGATTTCCTAAGGCCCATTTCACTTCACATTCTAGGATGTCTGGCTCAAAGTCAGTGACCACCCCATCGTGGTTATCTGGGACTGTAAGCTCATTCTTGTATAGTTCTTCTGTGTGGTTTTGCCACCTCTTCTTGATCTCTTCTGCCTCTTGTTAGGTCCCTGCCATTTTGGTCCTTTATCATGCCCATCTTTGCATGAAACATTCCCTTCGTATCTCCAATTTTCTTGAAGAGATCTCTGGTCCTCCCTATTCTATTGTTTCCTTCTATTTCTTTGCACTGTTCATTTAAGAAGGCATTCTTATCTCTTCTAGCTATTCTCTGGAATTCTGCATTCAATTGGGTGTATCTTTCTCTTTCTCCCTTGCCTTTCGTTTCCCTTCTTTCCTCAGCTATTTGCAAAGCTTCCTCGGACAGCCATTTTGCTTTCTTGCATTTCTTTTTCTTTGGGATGGTTTTAGTTGCTACCTCTTGTACAATGTTGCAAACCTCCGTCCATAGTTCTTCAGGCACTCGGTGTCTATCAGATCTAATTCCTTAAATCTATTTGTCACCTCTACTGTATATTCATCAGGGATATGATTTAGTTCATACCTGAGTGGCCTAGTGCTTTTCCCTACTTTCTTCAATTTAAGCCTAAATTTTGCAACGAGAAGCTCATGATCTGAGCCACAGTCAGCTCCTGGTCTTGTTTTTACTGACTGTATAGAGCTTCTCCATCTTTGGCTGCAGAGCACATAGTCAATCTGATTTCTGTGTTGACCGTCTGGTGATGTCCATGTGTAGCGCCGTCTCTTGGGTTATTGGAAAAGAGTCTTTGCTATGACCATCGTATTCTCTTGACAAAATTCTATCAGCCTGTGCCCTGCTTCATTTTGTACTCCAAGGCCAAACTTGCCTGTTATTCTGTTTATCTTTTGGCTTCCTACTTTAGCATTCCAATCCCCCATGATGATAAGGACATCATTTATTGGTGTTGATTCTATAAGGTGCTGTAGGGCTTCATAGAACCGGTCAATTTCATCCTCTTCAGCACCAGTGGTTGGGGCATAGACTTGGACTACTGTGATATTGAATGGTTTGCCTTGGATTCGAACTGAGATCATTCTGTCATTTTGGGGATTGTATCCCAGTATTGCTTTTCCTACTCTTTTATTGACTATGAAGGCTACTCTATTTCTTCTGAGGGATTCTTGCCCGCAGTAGTATACCTGATGGTCCTCTGAATTAAATTCACCCATTCTTGTCCATTTTAGTTCGCTGATTCCTAAGATGTCGATGTTCAGTCTTGTCATCTCTTGTTTGACCATGTCCAGTTTGCCTTGATTCATGGATCTTACATTCCAGGTTCCTATGGAGAAAAGATCTTTACAGCATCGGACTTTCCTTTCACCACCAGATGCATCCACAGCTGAGCATCCTTTCGGCTTTGGCCCAGTTGATTCACTCTTTCTGGCGCTACTAGTACTAGCCCTCTGCTCTTCCCCAGTAGCATATTGGACACCTTCCGACCTGAGGGGCTCATCTTCCAGAGTCATATCTTTTTGCCTTTTGGTACTGTCCATGGGGTTTTCATGGCAAAGATACTGGAGTGGGTTGCCATTTCCTTCTCCAGTGGATCACATTTTGTCAGAACTCTCTGCTATGACCTGTCCGTCTTGGGTGGCCCTGCACGGCATAGCTCATAGCTTCATTGAGTTGCACAAGCCCCTTCGCCACGACAAGGCAGTAATCCATGAAGGGGAATCACTTTAGTACAAATATTCTAATAGGATTGTTTATATACACCACTGTGAGTGTCACACAAATCAATAAATAATGATTATCACTATAATGGGTTTGAGAAGCATATTCAAACAGAGGAAGAAGTTTAATGGGACATTAAAGACAAAGAATTTTACTGTAATAGAAACCTCTGAGGTAGCTTCATGATCTGATGTCTTTCACATATGTTGGTCTTCATTTCTGAGATAACATGACTATATTTCAAACACTTCTAGAAGTAACTGGATAGCTGTGGACTACAGGTAGTTCTTGACATACAACCATTCGTTTAATGAATGAAGTTACAACGGCACTGAAAAAAGTGACTTACGACCTTTGCAGCATCTCCATAGTCATGTGATCAAAATTTGATGTTTGGTGACTCGCATGTATTTTTAACAGTGCAATGTCTCGGGCAAGTGATCGCTTTTTGCAATCTTCTGACAAGCAAAGTCAATGAGGAAGCCAGATTTGCTTAAAGACTATTTTACTAACTTAATGTTGTAGTGATTCATTGACCAACTGTGGCAAGAAAGATTGTAAAACAGGACAAAACTCACTTAATAACCATCTTGCTTAGCAACAGAAATTTTGGGTTCAGTTGTGGCCATAAGTCAAGGACTATCTATAGTAGACACCTCCCAAATTTTTATATAGTGCCCCTTAAAATACTGATACCATAAATTGGCACCACTCTGAGACACCTAGATAGATTAAGTTCAACTGCTCCTTGTATAGCCACCCAGAGTCACCTCGTAATTGGGCAGCATAGAAATGTATATAAATAGTAATCTTATTTGTATAGCGACAAAACTGATGGAAAGCAGATTGCACTTTCAGAGACAGGAAGATGGTTGTGTAAATGCTAAGTGATGGTTGTATCTCCCACTATCTTGTAATCTTTTTTTTATTCTTTTGTTTTTAACTTACCTGTTTTAGGAGGAGTTTGTTTTTTTTTTATTTTTATGCGTTTTATACCATCCAAAGTCATGCTTTGTGATGGACGGCTATATAAAGTTTTTAAAGTTATATTTATTTTTCACTACCGGGTTTTCTCATTATAATTACGGGTAGTCCTTAACTTACAACCATTTGTTAGCCACCATTCAAAATTACAACGGCACTGAAAAAGTGGCTTACAATCAGTGCTTAACATACAACCTTCACAGCATTCACATGATCACATGATCAAAATTTGGGGTCTTGGCAACCACTAGTTGCAATGTCATGTGATCATGTGATCTCCATTTGCAATCCTCACAGCTGGCTTCCAACAATATCAATGGGGGAAGCCACAGATTCTGCACTTCCTGGGTAGTAACAATCCAACCATCAAAGCAAACTCATGGAATTTAAAGAGATGAAAAAAACCTGCATACAGTAGGTATGCTCCTAGGCCAGTGATGGCGAACCTTTTAGAGACCGAGTGCCCAAACCACAACCCAAAACCCACTTATTTATCACAAAGTGCCAGGGCCGCATCAGCATTGTGCCCTCCAGGGGGGGGCAGGGGGCATGGCCCACTGGGTGGGCATGGCTGCGGTTGTCACGGCAGACTGGGTGGGCATGGCTGGGGTGGGCAGGGCCACCTCGATGTTGCTAATGGGGGGATGCCTATGGGGGCTGGACAGGGTTGGGGGAGATCCAGGGGGTCTCTGGTGGGTGGGGCGGTGGGCAGGAGGCCCAGCATAGATGGGGGGAGGCACGCAATCCTAGCTGGGACTGGAGGGCCATGGCGCCAATGGGGATCCGGCTTTCCCTGCTCGGGGTGGCCTTTGGCTTGCTGGGTGTGGGCGTACTCTACCACCTCTACTCGAGCTTGCTAGCTGGCCGCTTCGCCTCCTTTGTGCTGGGTGGGGCTGCTGCTCTGGGTGGCGGCCTAATGGACCTGCGCAAGCCGCTGGCAGCGGCGGCACATGTGCCCACAGAGAGGGCTCTGAGTGCTGCCTCTGGCATGCGTGTCATAGGTTCGCCACCACTGTCCTAGGCATACACCTTATACCAGCTAATAAGCTGGTAAGCAACAATAGACCAATAGAAGAATACAAATTCAATTACCAAGTTCTGACTACCACAACATGTGTGGCTGCTATGGCAGTCTTCCCAACCTGGATGCAATCGAAATGTTAGATTTCAATTCCCAGAACTCTCAGCACAGGCAACATTGGCTATTCTGGAGGTTAAAGTCTACATGCTGGTTGTTGGAAGGCTGTGCTAATACCTACATATCAAGGCTATGTTTATCTAGCCATTGTCCAGTGTGATACACATCATTGTTAGTAACATTTTGCACAGGACTAAACATTTAGAATTGAAAATTGCATGCTCAAATACATTGGGAATTCTGCCACTAGCTATTGCACTGTTACAGACAGAAACCGCAGAGAGGGATCAGGATGAGAAGCTGCTGAGTAACAATTTGTAAGATGCTTTTTTCCCCATGATCTTTTTAAAGGATGTTGCATGGGTGTTTAAGTGACTTGAATATTTTGCTTAATTATGACAATCTTTTTATAAAGAGCTAGTCTGAATAACACAATTTGGGTTGTGATGAGATAAATTGCAATTGTCATCAGTGGGTAGAATTTCTGTAATTAAGATGAATGTTCTACCAAAGATGCTCTTTCTGTTTCAGACGTTACGGATACTCCATTTAAATAATGGCAGATGGATATTTCCAAGTTTATATGGCATGGGGGGGAAAAATCAAGGATTAGATACAAATTACTGCAAAATGCCAGGGAAAGAGGAGGTTTGGGTTTACCAGACTTGAAATTGTATTTTGATGCTTGCTGTTTGATCTGGCTAAAAGAATGGATTAATCTTCAGTATAAGAGGTTATATGATTTAGAGGGCCATGAATTAAGATTTGGATGGCATGGCTATTTATGTTATGACAGGGTTAAAGTAAATGTTGATTTTAATAACCATTTTGTTAGATGTGCCATCCTAGGAGTTTGGAATAAATATAAAACATGTTTTTTTTGTGAAGATGCCTCTCTGGGTGTCCCCCCAGGAATTTTTTTTTTTAGAAAGGAAATGGTAGTAAAGCCAGATTGATGGACTTATGGTCAAATAATATCTTTTAATTTTGGTGATAACGCTATCCTCAAACCCAAAGAGAAGTTAGAATCAGAAAGATGCATCTGCCATTGGTTTACATATTTACAATTGAAAGAAAGATTCAAATTAGATAAAAAGAATTTGACTGTGAAAAATGAATTGAAAATCCTACTACGTGGTAGTGGTGACTCTATTATTGCTAAGGTTTATAAATTGTTTTTGAATTTTAATTTGGAGAATGAATATGTAAACCATTATATGATTCACTGGGCAAGAAACTTTGGATATAATGTAATCCTGGAACCATGGGAGAATATGTGGACGAAAGGTCTAAAATCTATACAATTATAATCTAAAAGAATTTTTTTATAAGATGATGTATCATTGGTATTTAACACCAGATAAATTGTCAAGAATGTATAAAAGTATTTCAAATGAATGTTGGAAGTGTAAAAGTAAGGAAGCGACTTTTTATCATTTATAGTGGACATGTGATAAAGCAAAGAAATATCGCGGTAGGATTCACATTTTAATACAGAATATTCTCAAAGTGAATATAAAGATAAAACCAGAAACTTTTCTTCAGGGTCTAATGAAAAAGACTTGGGGAAAAAAACAGAATTTTGATGTTATATATGTTGATGGCAGCAAGATTGCTTTACACACAAAAATGAAAGGACACTTTGATTCTTACAGTGGATGAAGAATGGTTGCAAAAGCTGATGGAGTTAACAGAGATGGCCAAATTGACTGCTTTGATTAAAGAAAAAAATACAATTATTTTTGTTTCTACTCGGAAATCTTCTAGACTTTGTGCTTGAGTTAGAAAAAAATGAAGCTTTGATTTTGGGTTTTACTGATTAATAGGTTTGTTATTATACAAATGGCTAGTTTATATTACCGTGTTTCCCCCAAAATAAGACCCGGTCTTATATTTTTTGTCTCCAAAAGAGGCGTTAAGTCTTACTTTCGGGGGATGTCTTCTTTTTTCCACTGTCTTGCCTCACGGCGGCAGCACCAACAGCCCCATCCAGCAGAAGCCCACATGGCTGCCAATGGCCCACTTCTTCTGCAGCTGTTTGCTGCCGCTCACGCACATTACCCCCGGCTTCCATTTTGCCGGTAGAGGCCTTCAGGAAAGGCCTTTGCAACTGAGAACGGAGCCCCAGGTTGATATGCATGTCGCCTCTGGCCTCTGTTTTGCCGGTAGAGGCCTTTTCCTGAAGGTGGAACTGGAACAACATGCCTCCAGAAAAGGTGGGTTCTCTAACACTGTAGCTTTTTAAGAAGAGAGTGGACAACCACTTGTCTGAAATGGTATAGGGTTTCCTGCTTGAGCAGGGGGTTGGACTAGAAGGCCTCCAGGGTTCCTTCCAACTCTATTATTCTGTTAACGTTCTGTTAAACACTAATTTTGCCATCTTTGCTGCTTCTGTCATCTTCACCAACCATTCCTAAAGTTTGCTGAGGACCTCTGGTGGAGCTAAATGGAGGTGATCTGATCATCCTATTTCTTCATTTTTTTATTTCTCTGCAACTTTCAATGTTATAATAGCATCCTAGACAGACAGAAAGCTCTCCAGACTGGCCAATCACTACCTCACGACCTAATTTATTTTATGATGTCAACAGAAAAACGAGTTAATAAACATTATCATTTCTCTGATTCATAGTAACTGATAGGAATTCTTTGATCTTAACCATAATGAAGGCTGCCCATTATGGCTGCAAGTTGTGTCAATTATTAAACGATTGATGAGATTGCCTTGCTTAATAACCCACATCCCTGCTCTCCCCATTGGGGTTGTTAAATGATTGTGCAGATCGTTAAACAAAGCACAGTGTCTTAATGAGGGAGGCGCTGGGAGGCCTAATGTAGTCCCAGGCCCTCACTCAGCATCTGTCCAGAACACAAATGGCTCCCAAGGCCTCCCCATCCCATGAGGCACCCTGTGTCCTGCTTCCCACCCAGCTGGGTCCTTGCAGAACTTGGACCTGCTTCTCATCCTGCTGGGCCCCACATCCTCCTCCCCATCCTGTCACAGCTCAGTCCACTTATCTTTTCCATAAATCTCTTTCAAGAAGCAGCCATTTTGCCATGCAACCTTCCTACATCGAGGCTGCATGTCACCATCCCAGATGTGATATTTTGGGACAGCCACGATAAATTGTGGCTATTCCAAAATGGTACTCACTTCCAGGATGGTACCATTCCACCTTTGTACTCTATAGGGAAATCGAGAAGTGTTCTTCCTGAACACAATCTCTGAAGATCCAGAGAAGGGGTTTTTTTCTTCCAATATTCTGAGAATGTTTTAGCAAAAAGGCATATACAATGATCCCAAGGTCACCTTAATTCAGGAACGTCATCATCTAAGTATGTGAGAAAATTTAGTCAAGAGGAAACAGATATCCCAACAGGAGCAAAACCATTGTGCCATTGTTTAAAGACATGAGATAAGACTTGCGATCTTTTTGCTATAAATAAACCTGGGATAAATAATTAAGCTTATAAATGGGGGTTTGAGAAGAATTAGTCATTGACCTAAAAACGCTTCTTACTAGATCTTAATAAGTACCTCCCTTAGAGTGTTTTTTTTAAAAGTCCACATCCTAATAGAAAAGAACAAAAGTAGATCATATGAAAAGTAGATATCATAAAATGGAAAAACAAAATAAAACACCAAACCGGGGCAACTGAAACCAAAATCAAATTGTAGGAAATATAACTCTGATACACAATGTTCTTAATTATATAAGTTTCAGAAATCATTTTGAGAAAGATTAGCAAAATTGGTAACTATGATCCCCATGAAATAAACTGCATCTTTAACAGAAGGAAAAGGCTAAAAATAGTACATTTCTTAATTTAGCAAGTAGAAGTAGATAAAAATTCTAAGCGACTCACATAAAAGTCAATAATTGTCAAGATCTTCAGCTTTGTCAAAGGATCAGCAGTATGATACATGATAGCCTTCACTTTCTCAAATATGCCCATTATTTGTTTTTAAATTTTTTAAAAAAATAAACTAATCTCGGGAGTCTTCCAAGTCACACAATATCTTTTATGGTAACACCAGAATCCTGCATAAGATCTCACTAGGATTTCTGATTCTTGTATGAGATTTTGAGCTAACATCATGGAAAACGTGCAAGATTTGACCACTTCAAGGTGGTTTGGGGAGATAGGCATTCAGGCCATTACATGAAACCACAGAGCGGCCTTCAGGATCTGAAACTATTGCTGACTCTTGGGCTAAAGTAGTAATGCAATGAAAGGATGGAAGGCAGGCCATTGTAATTGTTCCTACACCCTGGCTCAGCCATTTGGGCTTTGTGTTCAACTCTTTCCATGATCTAGTTGATCATTCTTGAACAACTACTTCTATCCTTGTTATGGCTGTTAATTCTGCTTTATGGGTGGAATATTATTGCAGGATGCCTCTTTCAATGTTTAACTTTTATATATGCATAGAACTTTTTGAGTGGGGATATTAAAAGTTGCAAACAAATAATAATGCTGAGGAACATGAAGTCATGTCTACATGTCAAATTTGAAGAACGGCACCTGTCTCTTTGTTCTTCTCTCTAGCACATCATTGACTTTTCCACAATCTTTGGAGTCATATACATATATACATTTATTAAAGAGTAGAGTATTTATTTATTAAAGAGTAGAGTGGAATAACACTAGGCCTAGCAGGTAAGACACTCGGCTTGTCGTTCTTGCCCCAGCTCCTGCCCGCCTACCAGTTTGAAAGCATGCAAATGCAAGTAGATAAATAGGTACCACTTTGATAGGAAGGTAACAGCCTTTGGCATACAGTCATGTTGGCCACATGACCACAAAAGACTTTTCGGACAGCCCTGGGTCCCTTAGCTAAGAAACAGAGATGCACACAACGCCCTAGAGTCGAATAAGACTGCACAGGGGAAACCTTTACCTTCTCTTTAGAGCAAGAGTAGTCCTTGATTTATGACCACAATTGAGCCCAAAGCTTCTGTCGCTAAGTGAGGCAGTTGTTAAGTGAGTTTTGTCTGTTTTATGACCTTTCTTAAATGAATCATTGCAGTTGTTAATTACGTAACATGGTTGTTAAGTGAATGTGGCTTCCCTATTGATTTTGCTTGTCAGAAGGTCACAAAAGTTCATGAATATGGATGTCTATGGAGATTCTCAGTTATCCAGGTCATAGTTATCCCAAATGTGCTTTTTCACCAGGCAACTGGACTTTCTTGTTTTTCTTTGAAGGCGTTTTGCTTCTCATCTAAGAAGCTTCTTCAGCTCTGACTTCTTGGACCACTTGCCAAGCATCCAAATTTTGATAACATGACCAGGAAGATGCTGCAACGGTCATATGAAAAATGGTCATAAGTCACTTTTTTCAATGTCGATGTAACCTTTAATGGTCTCTAAACGGTTGTAAGTCAAGGACTACCTGTAGATTAAGAAAGCCTGTTTGATGTATTGACTAAAGCAGTTGGCTACAAACTGGGAACTTGTGAGTTCTAGTCCCATTTTAGGCATGAGGCCAGCTGGGTGGACCTTGGACCTCTCATCCCTAGGAAGGAGACAGTAGCAAACTACTACCAAAATCTTGCCAAGAAAATTGCAGGGACTAGTCCAAGTAGTTGCCAAGAATTAACAATGATTTGAAAGCATGCGTGTGCGCGCGCACACACACAGAAACATACACACACACACACTAGCATGACTATAGGATCCAGTAATTTGAAGCAATGAAAATACAGAAGCAAAGTAATAAAGATGTTAACTATTGTGGCTGGGTTAGTGTATGAACATGTAAATTAGATGAGAGTGAAACCTCAGAAAAATAGCCTGAAGGAACACTCAGCACTCAAATTAAGGAAGCTGATAGCCAAGGCAACGTAAGGACTAGATGGGGGAAGATAATTACAGAATTCAAGTCTTCTCCTTCTGAAAAAGACAAGAAATAACAATCGATGCCTAAGAAGACAATTTCAAGATAGTATCTCAGAGTCTGTTAAACAGTAGAGATAGATGGGAGACCAAGGCCTAGAAAGCCAGTTTGGCATTGTGAAAAATACAATAAGGGAATAGAAGGGGAACTCATCAAATCTGCAGATGACACTAAGCTGGCAGGAATAGCCAACACCCCTGATGATAGACTCTGGATCCAAATTGATCTTGACAGACTTGAACACTGGGTCCTATCCAACTAAATGAAATTTAATGTAGAGAAAAGTAAAGTTTTACACTTAGGCAGGAAAAACCAATGTACAAGTTCAGATTAGGTGAAACCTGGACAAAAGCAGTAACTGGAGTCTGTGGACAATCACTTAAATATGAGCCAGTAGTGTGAGGCAGCAGCCAAAGAAGCTAATATAATCCTTGGATGCATAAACAGGCAGAGTCAAGATTATGTGAAGTATTAGTATGGCTTTATAAAGCCTTAATAAAACCACATGTAGAATACTGCATCCAGTTTTGGTCACCACATTATAGAAAAGATGTTGAGACTTTGGAAAGAGTGCAGAGAAAAGCAACTAAGATGATTAAAGACCTGGAGATTAAAACATATGAAGAAGGGTTGCAGGAATTGGATATGAATTGTCTAGCGAAAAGAAGAACTAGGTAATGACATGATAGCAGAGCTCCAATATTTGAGGAGCTGCCACAAAGAAGAGGGGGGCAATTTATTTTCCAAAGCATCAGAAAGCAAGACAAGAAACAATGAATGGAAACTAATCAAGGAGAGCAGCAACTTGGAATTAAGGAGAAATTTCCTACAGTGAAAACAGTTAAAACAATGGAATGGCTTGCCTTCAGAAATTGTGGGTGCTTCATCACTGGAGGCTTTTGAGACTGGACAGGCACTGGTCTGCAATAGCATAGGGTCTTCTGCTTGAACAGGGGATTGGACTAGGACATAGGTCCCCAACCTTTTGAGCACCATGGACCGGTTCCATGGAGAGAGGTTTTTCTGCAGACGGGAGGGGGCGTGGTTTCATGTACTGCCTGCATCCCGCAGATGGGACCTTGCTTGTTTGTGCGGCCTGGTTTCTGGCATGCTGCGGCCCGGTGCTGGTCCATGGACTGGGGGTTGGGGACTTCTGAACTAGAAGACCTCCAAGATCCCTTCCAACTCTATTATTCTGTATTCCGTAAAATTTCCAGAAGCTGCAGAAGCTTCCTAAGGGTTACAAAGCTGTCTTGTTCTGGAAAATTTCCAAGTTATGAAGGTTGCAAACTATTTTGGAAGAAAGGTTCAGAATTGCTGTATGTGTGCTGGATATGTGAGCTTGGGCCAATGAGGTCCTCTGAAGAAAAGCATTGTGAGCAGCATAAAAAATAACCAATGGCGGGTTCCGGATCGCGGCACACACAGTCGCACGGAGAGCTCCGTCTCTCCCACCTGCTGTTTTCCCTCCGCCGGTAGACCCTTAATCGGGTCGAAAGTCGCCCTGGAGGGGCGACCACCGTTGAGGAGGCCCTCGTCGACGGGGGAAGGGCGGCAGCTCCTTCCTCAGTCCGAGCCAGCTCCTTAGGGCCGTCAGAGAAAAGATCGGCCAGTAAAATGGATGATCACTTTGCTGCGCCAGCCGAAAGCCAGAAGAACAACTAAGCAAAAAGAACCCCCGTGGAGAATCCGGGTGAGACCTTTCCTTCCCCTTCTTTCCCTAATTACTCTCCTGTAAAAAGCCTTTGTATTTGAATTACTTCCCTGCTGTGAGAGAGCAGCGTTTGGGCACTTGGGAAAAACAGCTTTGGGAATTGAAAAAAAAATAAACCAGTTAATTTTTTATTGACTATTCAACTCCTGGAATACTGAGGGAGCCTGAAAACATTTCTATTTTTGATTATTACTATTATAACTATGCTATTTACTATTTTGGAGAGGCCTTCTTTATTTTTTTAATGTGAAAAACAAAAAAATCTATTAACTTGGAAAGAAAGACCTTATAGCCTGCTGAGGACATCTTGTGACGAAAAGTGTTACTGCAACTGTATATTTTTTTTCATTGCTGGAGGATGGCTTTAACCTTCAAAGGATGATAAGAGTAAGATAACTGAAACAGCTGTGTGGTGATTTGGTCTACTAAGAATTGGAGGTGAATATTTGTTGACTTTTATGAAATATAGCCTTCACTAAAAGATTAAAAGATCCTTTCACCACTGACATGGAGGTACTTAACACACAGCTTATACTGGAAAAAATCTTGGAAGCCACGGAGGATATGAACTCTTACTTCCAAATTTTGACGGATCAAGTTATAGGTCGAAGAACAGTGGAGAAGGAGCAGAGTGGCGCTAAAGAGACTAGTGAGCAATATATACAACCTAAAGAGAAACCATACCTACAACTCAACTATGAAATTATACCGGGAGAAATTGTGGAAACTAAGGAACAAATCAACTTTATACAACCCCAAATACAATTTATGGAGAAGCTTGATGATCAAAGAATAACTTTAACTGAGATGCCTGAAGCATCAACATCAATAGAGACTGACACTCAGATACAAGTTATTGAAAATTGTGATAATGTGGATAAACAACTAGTAACTATAACATGGAATAAAATGGCTTCCACCATCCAAAGGCTACTAGAAGAAAGGGAAGAGAACTTTGACCAATCTGAAGCATTGAGGAATACTGACTTTCTAATATTGTGGTTTGATGATGCAGGAATTTTATTATGGAAACCGGTGTGGCACAGAAAGAAACCTAGAGTTAGATTTAAAAATGTGTTTTAAAATTTCATTTAATGGGTTAAAAAGGCTTTTGAGATTTTGACTGATTTAATAACTAACGGAGTACATGAATTCTGTAAGAGGATATCCTTTGTAATAATATTTTGTTTTAGATATGATAATTATTTGGAGAGGTAAACTTTATCTACTGGGATAAAAAGACTTTTTATAGACATAGATAAATTGATAGAATATAGATTTAAAACAGATAGAAATGTATCTATTGGACTGATATTTTTATTTTAAATAAGATAATTATTTTATAATAGAAGAAGAATAAGAGGGATTGGTGACAAGAGAAGAAATGGTATTAATGAAGAAAACATAAGAATGTTATTGTGGGAATAATATACTCATTTTAGATATAATTATTATGTTAAAAAGGGAAATGAAAGACACCCGAAGTGTTAATAATATGTCTATTTAAGGCTAATTGGAATATGGTAACTGTAAATTAGTAAAGCCTAAAAACAGGATTTGGATTTTTATAATTGAAATGTGATTGATGTTTGATAGGATTGTTTGAAGTTTATTTAGAAATGTATTAATTTGAATATGTAATACTATATGAGGGAATTAGAGAGGGAATTTTCAATGAATCAATTTGAGCTATATATCTGTGATTTTTCTTTTGGATGTTTGATATACCCATCTCCACGGTGTTTCCTAAGCACCTTGATGTAATCTTCCCACCCCCATAAAAATCCAATAAAATATATTAAAAAAACCAACAACAACAACCAATGGCTATGTTTGAGAGGAAATTTCACTAGATTGGTTGGTGTCAGCATGCATGCCCAGGTTCTTGCCTATCATTAGCAGGAACTTCATTGGTCAAACCTGAGCAGTTTGAAGGATCAGCCAGGTATACATCTAGATCTAAACTGTTGTTAAGATAGCATTAGTTTAAAGAATCTGGCATGGCATCTTCTTTTAGTGACAGTAATTAAGCTTAGCAATTATAGTTGTATATAAGTCGTGATAGTCATAATGATTGGACTCATTTTACGACTTTTATAGTAGTGGTTAAGCTGTCATTAAAGGAAAGATAGCTGTCATTAAAAGAACATGCTTGGCTTCATTGGTTTTGCCAGAAGTAGAACTGTTGGCAAAACTGTCATAAATAGGCTATGCATATGGATTGAAATGCAAGTTGGTTGCCGAGCACCCTAAATGCGGAGGGAACAGTGTAAATTTGAAAGCAGGTTGTAAGTCCCTTTTGCGGTGTCCACTGTAACTTTGAATGGTCACTTAGCAATCAGTCATAATTCAGGCCTGCCTGTATTTCAGTTTCAACCTGAAAATAATCCAAACATGCATTAATGTATATATGCTTGCTCTGTGTGTGTGATAAAAATGTGTTAACCTTCCAGATCAATCCTGTCTAAAGATTCAAGAGATTTTGGCATTGAACCACGGGAAAGTACTTTCTAGCTTTGTCTAAACCACCATGGCAACCTTTTGATACATAGGAGACTATATTTTTCATCTATCAATCAGATAAAGAACAAGCAATTTGGCTCAATGGGTTCCTTTTATGTTTTTCTGTTTCTGAGATTGCCAGAAGTAACAATGACCATGGATTAGTTTCAAACTGCTTCAAGTGGATTGTAAGGTAGAAATGCTGGTGGCACTACTCTGTGTGACTGTAAATGTTTCTTTTTGTCCTGTAATGTAGAACTGGTGAATTGTATTGGAGCATGTTGCTCCAATGCAGTGGAGTAGTATATCCAATAACTGCATTAAACACAAAAGATTGATGAAAAGACCAGAAATGTGTGTGCTATGAATCAAATATTTTATTGCCACAAAATAAATCAAAATAAGCAAACAAAATAACCACATCTTTTTCAGATCAAAGTTGCTAAAATGTGTATTTTTGAAGAAAAAAAATCATAAATAAAAGCGGGCAAGTATGGAAAGTTTTCAAGCAACAATTATTGTGATTTTATTGGCTTTACATAAATACTAAACAAATAACCTCTTGTGAATTATATAAAACATATTTTAAATGAGCTGGGAAATACTGTGAAGTTATTTCCTAATTAAACGTTTGTTCTTCTGACCTTAATTCATTTTTTAAATATGTTTTATATTAAGATAAGTTGCTTTCAAAAGGACAGGTAGGAAACCACTTGTCTAAAACTAATCTGTCAGAAAATATAATAATTTACCAACAGGAACACATTATTCGTAATTTAATTATTAGGGAATTCCATCTTCTGCTATGAGCTGTCTAAATTTCTAAAAAAATTGGTTAAACATTTATATCCATCACTTCAGAACAGACTCATCTACTGTACCAGATTTTTTTAAAAATTGTTCCCTCTGGTGGTTTGGACCTGAAATACATTTTTAGATTAAATTTCTAACCACAAAGCCATATGTATACTTTGCTTTCTATTTTCAGTAAACTGCAACAATTTTGCACCTATGTAAAGTAAATGCTATTTTGCTTCAACTTATGTTCTAATTGCAGTGCTGTAAATTTGTTTGCAGTTACCCCTAGTTAAAATTCAGTGTAATAACTTATAAGCAGAGTTGCTTTTATGGACAGTTCAGAATCATAAGAGCAAAATGCAACTTGCCTGAAAGATGACAGGACGATAAGACATATAGCACAAATTTCCAAGTTCAAACCAATGAATTTTAAGAGGGCAACCAAGTGGCACTGCTGAACTATATTACTAACAATATGCACTATTATGAGGAATGCTGAGACTTATAAGTCAGAAAAATTAGGACGGCCATAAATTGTCCATTGCAGAATGTAGCCAAATTATGCAAGTCAGCTCCCACACGTTAGCCGAAGGTGCTTTTAGGAAAAGGTAAATGGACTTTTTTTTTTCTTCTTTGAAAATGTTTTGCTTCTTTGAAAATATTTCACTTCCCATTCAAGAAGCTTTTTCAGTTCAGTTCAGGATTAGTTTGGATCAGGATTAGATGAGAGGCAAAACATTTTCAAAGAAAAAAAATCAAGAAATTGCCTCTTGGAAAAAGCCCTTTTGGGACAATCATGATCTGGATTATTGAGAATATCCATAGATTGCCAATTCTCATATATGTGTAGCGTTACTTCCTCGGAGGCCGCCAAAGCCCGGGCCCTCCCAGCCCCGTTCCCCTCCGTCGAGCTCTGCAGCTGTGCTCTCTAGGTCAGGGCTTTTCAACCTTTTCACCGATTGTACCACTTGTAGGATATGGCAATATTCGAGTACCACCTAGCAAGGTGTCAAAAACTTGATGACCAAAAAAAAAACCCTGTTCAAAGTTGCAATTGCACTGAAATGACTTATGACCATTTTCACACTTATGACCATTGCAGCATGCCTAGGGTCATGTGATTTATATTTGGATACTTGGCAACTGATTCATATTTATGATGGTCACAGTGTCCCAGGGTCACGTGATCCCCTTTTGCAACCTTTTGACAAGTAAAGTCAATGGCAGGGCTGCTGGTGGCCAAGTGCTAAGGCAGGACTTCTCTCTCTCCCTCCTTCCCTGCCTCCCTCTTTCTCATGCCCACCTCCTTCTGAAGGAAGAATTTGACACCCCCCCCCCATATTTTTTCTCTTCCATATATTCATCAAACAAGGAAAAGCCTCCAGAAACAGAAAAGACAAACTGCTGAGTGAACTAGCTTAAAAAGGCACATTCCCCTTTAAGAATTAGCTACTGGCTAGAAAGGAAAGTAAGGAAGAAAAAAAATGTAGTAAGTATTGGCTGCTGGCTAAGGCAGCCTCCCCAAATGGCTCCATTCATAAGTAAAGGAATCTACAGGCAAAATCCATTCAGGAGAAAAATACTTCAAAATCCCTTGCAGCAAAACTTACAGCTAACAATAGCAGAGCAATAGAAGCTAACATGAGACATCAGCCATCAGCCAAATAGAAATTGCCAAACACTCCCTTAAGAACACAAAGCCCACATTGCACAAATCCCAGAACTTCAAAGTCACAAAAGCACATGAGAATCCTTCCACTCTCCATCTCCCTCCCTCCCTCCTTATCTCCTCCGTGCCTCTGCAGC
Organism: Azemiops feae; assembly: GCA_023970755.1. Taxonomy (NCBI): domain Eukaryota; kingdom Metazoa; phylum Chordata; class Lepidosauria; order Squamata; family Viperidae; genus Azemiops; species Azemiops feae. The sequence continues at coordinate 2,431,586 of JALGBA010004231.1, read as the reverse complement.
TCCAGAGGACTCTCTCACTGTAAGTCCTTGCCTGTGCTGGCTCTTTCCCTCCCCCACTACACTTGGCTAGGCAGGGCTGCATACCACCTGCCACTCGTTAGGTGCTACGCGTACCACAGTCCTGCTCTAGGTGTTAGTAAAATGTCTCTTCTAGCAGAGGCTCACGCGAAGTGAGAAGGCAGCAGGCTCTTGTCATCAAGAAGGGACTTCCAGGAACAAAGATGACCAGCCCCTAGTCCCGATAGTCAATGCTGTGGTGGTATCTAGCAGCCCCAGGCTGTCATAGCAGCAATAGTCAATGATTCCTCATTGGAAACAAGTGGGGAGGGGAAAACCCCCGGCTCCAGGCAGCAGTAAAAACACGAACAAAAGCAGTCAGCGTGCTGCAGTAATGGCTTGCCCCCCCCAGGGCAACTCCCCACAATGTCTAAAACTTGCACAAGCAGCAATAATCACAGTTCGGATGGCCTTCAGTCTTCACAGCAGCAGCAGCCTCTCTTCCTCTTCTGTGGCTTCTTTCAGTCTCAGGCCCCGTTGGTGTCAAACCCCTCCCCCCTTATCCTTTATTATTAAAATCTGAGGTTAACAGCCCCAGCAACTTTCTTTCTCCACACACTCTCTCTTGCCTCCACTTGGGATATCCCCCTTGCGAAAGAAAGTAGTAAAATTCCACCCCTTCACTCTCTCCTTCCCTCCTCCTCCACAAGAAGGGATCAGCTTAAAACCTCCAACCCCTCTTTGTCTTCACCTGGCCTTTCCGACGAGCAGCCACCACCCCCACTCTCCTTTCCTTCCTTCCTTTTCTGTCTTTCCCCTCTCTACGCCAGCCATGCCCAAAACCAGCAGCAGCTGTCCCAATCTCTCTCTTCCCGGCCAGGCTCCTGCAGACACTTTCAGACAGCCGGCAGCAGCTGTCGCAATCTCTCCCCGGCCAGGCTCCTGCAGACACTTTCAGACAGCCCTGCTACACACTCCTCCCACCTAAGCAGTTTCTTTGGTCCCCCAAAGAATAGTGAACTTTCTGCTAGGCATCTGTATTATCCAGGGAGCGAATGTCACTCTCTCTCTATGCTATGGCCTGGGGCATCATATGTTAGTCTCTTCACCGGGCGTATCACCCGCCTTGGTCTCTGCATTTTAGGCTCAGCAGTAGTAACTAGTAACTCCCCACCCCCGGAGGTACCCGGGGCTGGCAACTCCTTCTCTAATGCTGATCGCAGACCATGTGAAGTAGCCTGATCCAACTCTAATGACTCCCCTAGCTCTGTGATCTCCAGGGTCACCAGCCCCTCCTGTCCCGACACTCCCCCAGGCTGATCCCCTGCCTCAACTCTCTGGGGAGTCGCCTCCTGTTCACAAACTCTAGGCATGGGTTCCAAAACATCAGGCCCAGACTGTTCTAATTCCACCTCGCTACCCACAGTGGGGGGTATGGTCCCAATATCCCCTGATGACCACAACCAACCTATACAACTCTCTTCTTCTTCAGAGTCTTCCGTTTCCCTTCCTACGGACAAGACGGGTTTCGCCCTAGTTCCTAATCCCCTTCCCACTACAGGGGGCTCATCTATGGGGACTGGCTGGGTAGCTCGTACTGCCTCGTTCAAGGGCAATAAATGGTTCTGATGCCACACTTTCAAAGGCCCTGAGCTTCCCTCTGGTCATATCCGATACACTGGTAGTCCTGGCAGCTTCTCAATAACAACATACATCTGGGAACCCCACCGATATGCCAGTTTGTGCTTCCCAGAGGGGCCCAAATTTCTTAATAGCACCCGATCCCCAGATTGCAAATCCTGGATTCTTACTTTCGGATCGTAATTTCTCTTATTCCGCCGTTCCCAAACCCCTGCGGCCTCTGCGGCCTTTTCATAAGCCCCCTTCAAACTCTTCCTCAACCTATCCACATAATTACGATGTGACCTAAAGGAGGTCTCATCCATTGAGGTGCCAAAGGCTATGTCTACCGGCAGGCGGACTTCCCTACCAAACATCAACCGATACGGGGAATACCCGATGGCATCATTCCTCGTGCTATTATAAGCATGCACGACGGTGGAGATATGTTGCATCCAGTGTTGTTTCTGTTCTTCAGTAAGTGTCCCCAACATGTCCAAAAGAGTACAATTAAATCTCTCAGGCTGCGGATCTCCTTGTGAGTGATACGGGGTGGTACGGGACTTCCGAATGCCCAGCAAGCCCAGTAGTTGCTTAACAAGCCTGCTTTCAAAGTCCCTCCCTTGGTCAGAATGTACGGGCTGAGGCAGCCCATAATGTACAAAAAACTTCTCCACCAATACTTTGGCTACCTTAACAGCGCTCTGATCTCTTGTCGGGAAGGCCTGAGACTAACGGGTAAAATGATCAGTCATGACCAACACGTTTCCTTGTCCGCTTGCATCCGGTTCCAGGCAAAGAAAATCAATGCAAACCAAGTCCAAGGGCCCATAACTTTGCAAATGGCCCATTGGCGCAGTTCTTGACGGTAGGGTTTTCCTCTGAATGCAACGCAGACAAGATCTACAATAGTCTCTGACTTCCTTCTTCATGCAGGGCCAGTAGAATCGATCCACTACTAACTTAAAAGTCTTTTCTAGCCCCAAATGCCCATGCTCGTCATGAAGCGCAGTCAGCACTGCTTCTCTGTGTTTCTCTGGAAGCAAAAGTTGCCACCTTTCTTCAAACCCATCCGAAGGGCCCCTCCGATAAACCACTCCATCATGAAGCTGTAAGCGATCCCACTCCTTGTACAGCACTCGGGCTCCTCTCGGCAAATCGGCAAGTAGAAACTCCCGCTGACCACTTCTCAAAGCTCTTCCGACCAGGCCACAGAGGGGATCTTCCACCTGGTCCCTCCACAGATCTTTCTTAGTCAGGGCAAACCTACCCTCCCCCCTGATCTGAATGGGATTACAATATAATTTGGGGACGCCTCCAGTGGTAACCCCCACCGATTCAGCCCCAGTTGCTCCCCTAGCTCGGTGCTCAACCCCTCGATACAGTGCTTGAATACCATCAGGGGGCAATTGTACCCACTCTCTAATGCCTGTCCCTGAATCCTGGGGCCTCCTTGACAAAGCATCTGCGTCGATGTTCCCCACGCCCGGGCGATATCTCAAACTAAACCTAAACCCAGAAAGGGCAGCTAGCCATTGATGTCCTGTGGCATCACGTTTAGCACTTGTGAGCAAATACGTAAGTGGTTTATTATCCGTTTTAACCTCAAACTCTACCCCATACAAATAATCCTTCACCTTATCCACAACCGCCCACTTGAGTGCCAAGAATTCCAGCTTATGTGTGGGATAGTTCTTTTCCCCGGGAGTTAAGCCCCTGCTGATATATGCAATGCGCTTCAAATGTTGATCATGCTCCTGATATAACACCTCCCCAAGGCCATCCCGACTAGTGTCCACATGTAACTTGTATGGTCGATTGGGGTCGGCATAAGCTAGGACTGGGGTGTTCGTAAGCCTCCACTTCAACTGATCAAAAGCCTGCTCACAGCACTCAGTCCATTCTGCCTGAATAGATTCCCGAGACTTCCTGGGTCCCCCGGTTTTATGGATCGGATTCGAACAACCCACTGCATCCTCTACTTCCTCATTCTTCAACAGCTCATTGAGCGGGTGAGCTAACTTTGCAAATCCTTCCACAAACCTCCGATAGTATGAACAAAATCCCAGAAACAATCGCAATTCGGCTACACTCTGGGGCCTGGGCCAAGAAACCACTGCCTCAAGCTTAGCGGGATCTGTTGCCACCCCCTCAGCAGAGACATGACCTAAATAAGTGACAGATGGCTGGTAAAACTGGCATTTCTCTAACGACAATTTCAGCCCTTCCTCCTGGAGCCTTGTCAATACCTTCTCTAAACGCTCCTCGTGATGCTCAAGTGTCTCACCAAAAACAATAATATCATCTAAATAGACCAACACCTCTATCAGGTTCATTTCCCCCACTGTCCGTTCCATGAGCCTTTGAAAAGTTGCTGGGGCCCGATAGTTCCTGTGGCATTCGATTAAATTCATAAAACCCCAGTGGGCAGATGAACGCGGTTTTCTCCCTATCCTCTGGATGCATGGGGATCTGATGATAACCACTCCTTAAATCCAGCACACTAAACCACTTTGCCCCTGACAAACACTGCAAAGTATCCTCTATCCGAGGAGTTGTATTCTGGTCAGGGATGGTCCTCCGGTTAAGAGTGCGATAATCTATACACATCCTTAGGGTCCCGTTCTTCTTCCGGACCACCACTATGGGGGAAGCATAAGGACTTCGGGATTCCCTAATGACCCCAGTCCTTTTCAGCTCTGCTAGATGCTCCCTAAGATCATCTAGATCGCTTAAGGGGATCCACCGAGATCTCTCCCTAAAGGGTTTATCCTCCCTCAGTCGAATTTCATGTTGGGCATTCCTAGCACAGCCCACATCAAAATCGTCTCTCGAGAATAAATGTCTCCACTTCCAAAGCTGTTCTCTCTCTCTCTCTCTCTCTCGCCACTCAAGAGAAAGCTGGGTGTTCTTGGGATAAAACTGATCCATCGAAACCTCCCCCTCCATCTCTCCCTTACCATCCAGAGACTCAATCGGAGTAGCTGGGCTCACCTGCCCCAACAACATTCGATCCCTCAACCGTACAGGGAGGCCCGTGATATTCCGAACCCCAATCGAGATCCACCCTTTTTCTTGTTGTAAAACCCGCGTGGAGATTACCTCTGGAATTAATTCCACTCCACCATTCCGTCCCTTTGGGCCAGGTTCAAGAATGAGATACGGCCCAGGTTGCTCCCAATCTAACTTAACGGAGGCCCTCAGGCACACCACTTCCCCTGGTTGTATTATCCTCTTTTTCCTATCCAATTTCCATAAGCGGCCCACTCCCTCTGCAGGGGCCTGCTGCTCCCGCACCAAACCCTGACATATTGTCTGCAGTGCAGGATGAACATCCCTCACTATCGGTGAGTAACCGCCTAACTAAACTGGTGTTAGTCCCCACAATCAACGAACCCTGACCAACTCCCGGGGGACGAGTGCACACAATAGCCAGAGTATCAAGGGTCTCCGTATACCCAGCAACAGAAGGCCCAAATGTCAGCTGTATAGGTAAATATCCATCATAGGCAAATTTTTCGGTCCCAATACCACAGATCTTCAAATCACCCAATTCTGTATGGGCATATATGTCAAATACTTATCATAAAAATCCCTATATAATAACGTAACCTGCGCACCCGAATCCAAAAGGGTCTTAGTATAAATACCTTCCACCTGCACTGACACCACTGGAGAGGGGCACACCAGCTGCTGAGGAGCCCCAGTATTGGAAAACCCAGTGTCTGGTTCACCAGCCCACACCTGGTTCTCCTGTTGCTGGGGAGCCGTGGCTTCGGCCTCTGTCCATTCAAGGGGACGGGGATCTCTTATCGAAGGGGGTACTCCCATTTTTGATGAGGGTTTCCAAGGGAACCCTCTCTTGTCGGGGCTGACTGATATCACCGGGCACCCAACTACCTTCTTCACTGGGGCCCTTGACAGTTTCCCGACTGCACTGGGTTCCCTGGTCTTCTGTACGGTTTTGGACACGCACGCTTATAATGCCCCACACCCCCACAATTGTAACAGACCACTGGTCTTGTTGGATTATTATCCCAGGCGGGTGGGCCCATCCTCCCATCAGTTGTCCAACCCGGCCTCCATTCAGGGGTGGGCCACCCACTGCTGTCCAGGAGGCTATTATCTTGGTTAACTCCAGTACCTGGGTTTGCATCGCTGTTATCCGGTCATCCTCCTCCCTGGCCTTTCTCACTCCTGGGCCTAAGGTCTGTCCTACCGGCAATTCGGCTGTCGCCTCCTTAGCCTCCTCCACTACCTCAGTTGCCCGCACTCTCCTTATAAGCTCGTGATACCCCCAAGCGTTCCCTCTAGCTTCAACCTTTATTTGGCTCCAGACAGGGTCCAAAGCCAAAGCACCCTGGGAGAGTTGTTCTATCCTGGCCTGTTCCACCCCAGCTGGATCCAATCCCCCCTTCTCCACTACCTGATATAATAATCTATTCAGGCGCCTTATATATTCAGACACTTCTCACCCCTCTTCTGGTACATATGTTCCAACCGGAACAGTAAACTAGAGACCGTCTCAGCAGACCCGAACTCATCATGCAACAAAGAGAGATAGTCACATACGGTAAACTGTCCCCAACTCAATGTTAAACTTCTAATGGCTTCTGCAGCAGGGCCCTTTAAACTCTCTCTAACCCGTTGTCTTTTCTGGGTATCCGGTATATCCCATTCCTCAACTGCCTGCATTGCCTGTTCCATCCAAGCTTCATACTCCTCTTCCCCTTCTGGCACTGGTTGCATCCCTGAAAAAGTACGTAATTTCCTATATCCAGCCCCTATGCAATAACCCCCCATCAGGTTTTGGACAGAAGTCAAACTTCCCCCCGCCTGTGTGAGCCCCACTTCCGCTATCCTGCAGGTGGGAAAACACACTTCTCTTTCTTCTGGCCTAGTGGTTTGGTCAAAGGTGTGCTCCATGCAATAGGAAGAATCACCCCCCCACACACCCTGACATCTTCTGCCAGTTGCAAACTTTTAACCTGAAAGCACTCCGGAATGCTCTTTTTCCATTCCAACAGTACATAAAAATGGGGGAAATCCCGATCCACCCTCGTATCTATCACATATACCCTCTGGTATGGGACAAAACCCCTCAATGTCTGTAAAATTCGCTCCTCTGACCAAACATCACCAGGAACATCGATTACCACGCTTGTCCTTACTTCACTATTCTGCTCTTCGCACCACCTGGTAGCCGCATTAGAGTCCATTTTGTTCTTCTGGCTCATATCCCTACACGAGACTAACCTTTCCTTAATAAGGGGAGGGGCCAGGCAGGGAATCCCGGATGAGCCCTCACGTATAGCGTTACCTCCTCGGAGGCCGCCAAAGCCCGGCCCCTCCCGGCCCCGTTACCCTCCGTCGAGCTCTGCAGCTGTGCTCTCTAGGTGTTAGTAAAGTGTCTCTTCTAGCAGAGGCTCACACAAAGTGAGAAGGCAGTAGGCTCGTCATCAAGAAGGGACTTCCAGGAACAAAGTCCCAATAGTCAATGCTGTGGTGGTGTCTAGCAGCCCCAGGCTGTCATAGCAGCAACAGTCAATCATTCCTCATTGGAAACAAATGGGGAGGGGAAAACCCCCGGCTCCAGGGAGCAGTAAAAACACGAACAAAAGCAGTCAGCGTGCTGCAGTAATGGCTTGCCCCCCCCAGGGCAATTCCCCACAATGTCTAAAACTTGCATAAGCAGCAATAATCACAGTTCGGATGGTCTTCAGTCTTCACAGCAGCAGCAGCCTCTCTTCCTCTTTTGTGGCTTCTTTCAGTCTCAGGCCCCGTCAGTGTCAAACCCCTCTCCCCTTATCCTTTATTATTAAAATCTGAGGTTAACAGCCCCAGCAACTTTCTTTCTCCACACATTCTCTCTTGCCTCCGCTTGGGATATCCCCCTTGCGAAAGAAAGCAGTAAAATTCCACCCCCTCACTCTCTCTCCTTTCCCTCCTCCTCAAGAAGGGATCAGCTTAAAACCTCCAACCCCTCTTTGTCTTCACCTGGCCTTTCCGACGAGCAGCCACCACCCCCTCTCCTTTTCTTCCTTCCTTTTCTGTCTTTCCCCTCTCTACGCCTGCCATGCCCAAAACCAGCAGCAGCTGTCCCAATCTCTCTCTTCCCGGCCAGGCTCCTGCAGACACTTTCAGACAGCCGGCAGCAGCTGTCCCAATCTCTCCCCCCGGCCAGGCTCCTGCAGATACTTTCAGACAGCCCTGCTACATATGCATAATAGAATATTTAAAGTTTCAGAATCTTTTATTTATATAATTAGATAGTATTCAGTAGTTAGAAGTTTGAAAGTTAGGGGTAAATTTGTTTAGTGTAATTAGCTCATTATTCATTTATTTATTCATTGACCAGGTGGCTAAAGTGTATGAATCATTACGATGAGACATAGTGATCTCCACTGTCACACATCTTAAGATATTGTTATTTTTGAGATATTTTCAACCTTAATTTACTGTGAAACTACATTAGAGCTGGAAAATTCTGTTTAGAGTTACAAAATGCGGATTGGAGAATTCGAGGAGTTGAAGTCCACAAATTGCCAAGGTTGGAGACCTCTGGTCTAAAAACAAATGCAAAAATGCATTACCACACTATTCTTAAGTAGCTAGTAGTTTCCACATTGTTCCCATGCTTGAGGGGCACCTAACTCAGTGGTGGGATTCAAATAATTTAACAACCGGTGATGTTTGTCATAATCACTGGCGCGACGCACCTCACATATTCATTTTCACCAGTGCAACGCACCTCGTATATTCATCATCACTGGAGTGACATTCCTCACATTGTCGTTATCACCAGCATGATGCACATCACATTGATGTCATCATCGGTGCAACATGCCTCATGGCAGTGGTGTCACCAGTACGACACGCCTCGCAGATTTATCATAACCGGTTCACCGAACTCAACAAAAAATTAGGCATCGGTTCTACTGAACCGGTGCGAACCGGCTGAATCCCACCACTGACCTGACTGTGTCTACAGACTGGTGAAACATATCAGTTTGAATCAGAATTAGGGGAATTATACTAATTCAACAATAGTAATGCTCAAGACTCTTTCAGATTGTGGACTGGGATAATATGAATGTTATGCTATGAGAACACATAAAAAATTGCTGATGAGTAGTTTTGCTGCAGTAGGAAGCAAACGAGGAAAAGTTCCTAATCTATTATTTTCCAAGAAACCTTCAAATTTATAACTACAATTATCTGCAAACTGGAATCTAAACCTAGTAAATCTCTGTGCTTAATTCAAAATTATGCTACCAATAATATCTCTATCTCCATTACATTCAAATCACTTAGTATTACAGTGATTACTGTCACAGTTTTTAGGTCTCACTAAAAGTGAAATATGAGAACTATAGAATTATACTCTGAAGCTTGGATGTTTTTACTTCCAATCCTCTCATTAATACCGTTACCCACATTTTGATTTTCTATATCCACAAGATGGCATTGCTCAACTATTTACAAACAAACAAACAAAAAAAGATCTTGTCTTGGTACCAGGGCTTTATAACTTTACATAGCTGAACTTGGCTACTAGGCTCAAACTTGTCTTTTGGAGATACAAAGCATCTCCAGGCAAGAATCTTCATTGTAAATTAGATTATAGGCACACTAAACAATTGATTGTCCCTGTCATTGTGAGAATTTTGCTCTTATACCTATAGCAATTTAAGCTACCTGGCTATTGGTTGTTGACATGACTGATATTTCTGCCATGAGAAAGATTGGTTCTCAACTTCTCTCTCACCTTTCTCAAGTTATGAGAGAACTGATTACAGTGATCACATAAGAGAGATCAAGTTATTTTCCATCTAATAATTTAAAAAGATGTATCAAAGCAGCACGTTAAAAACTTGACCTCAATTTAATGCAATCTTTAAACATAAATATTCTGTAAAGATGGCAACAAGTGTATTCTAAAAGGTTGAAGTTTGCATGAATGTCAATGTATTTTCAAATGATATTGGCTTAAATCTCAATAAAATACATTTAATCTCTTGTGTTGTTTGACTGCACACTTCCACTGTGATTACTCCATTATTCTCTGGTACAGAGAGTTAAATGAGAATTTGATTTTTGAAAAAAGATACTTTATTGTTTCTGATAGGAAATTGGATATAGTTGACTTCTATTCCAGAGTTAGCAGTACTTTGGTTTTGAATACCATTCTAAAGAAAACAATTGAAGTAAAAACTGCTAAAACCTGATTCAGTAATTAAACAAAAAACAAAAACCAGCAGAAATATTTTTTCCATCAGCACAACCAGTTTCCAGTGATGGAACAAAAGATCTCCTTCTTATGCATATAATCCCAAAATATGATCACAATTGAGGAGACATGCTCTTGTCATTCAGGGCTTATAAAGGGGGTAGGGCAGGGGAGAAGGGAAACTTATTTTCTGCAAGTAGTGTTTTGCTTGTGCGTTAATTCCACCACAGTTTATTATATTTTGGGGGAAGGAACCCCAACATTTAGAAATCCATTTTTTTAAATATACAACTGAGGCTTAGGGAGAAATTGACTAATGTCACAAATTTAACTCAGCTGCAGAGGACAAATGTAGGGAGCTCAGATTTTTAAGCAAGCTCCTTTTGTGGAATTTGTGCAGTTTCTTTAAAAAACAGAATCCTCTATATAGTCCCGCGAGAAGTACTACTAGTTAGGAGAAGAGCAAGAGGTTACTATGAGGCCGGCGGCGGCTTCTGAAAGAAAGCTGAGCCTCGCATCATATCAAGTCAGGCTCCTCTGTAAAAAATAAAAAGGTAAGTTGGATGCTGCTGAGCTCTGGAGCCGAGTGAGGAGCAGGCCGAGTCTTGCAAGCCCCTTGGATGGCTGGATATGAACTAGGCTTCAGCCTACCCTACAGGTTGTAAGTGCCCCATGTACTAATCATTTCCCCTGATTAGCTTTAGGCTCTCTTGCCTGGCTAAATGGCTGGCTTGGGAGCAGGCTGAGGCCTGTGGAACCTCAAGGAACAGATAACAGAGCACCGGGTGCCTCAAGGGTGGGGAGGCCTTGGTCTGGGCCTGCATTGGGCCTCTAATGTTCATCCCTGAGGCACCCAGTGCTCCAGGTAACAAGACACACGTTTAATGATTGCATTCAGGAGAGCAGGAATGGGGAGCTCTTTAACTGAGATGCTTCAATGGCCACAACAACATGTGACTAATAATGGGCAGGTTTCATTGCAGTAGTAAGCTGAGGACTACCTCTATTTAAATTTTGAAATGTATCACCAATTTTTTTAAAAAAAGTATTGGGAGGGGGGTCCTTGGTGCTCTCTAAGCTTGTCTGTTTTCTTGCAGTTGTTTCATTATCGATACTAGGTAAATCAGTACTAGTATGGAGTAGGATTTGGTCTCAGTTTCCCACTCCCTACTAGCACCGATGTTACCTAACTGGGTAATGAAATGTCTGCAAAAAAAAAAACCAACCTAGTTCAGAGAGCACCGACCCCTCGTTTCAAGCCTGAGCTATAAATATTCTCCTTTATTTTTAAAGTATACTAAATAAAATCTGTAAAAAATGACACTTATGAAAATAATGTGCAAAACGTATACTAAAACGCATATTAGGCAAAACTGAAAAAAATCTATAGACCAAATGATCTTAGACATCTTAAGACATTTTTTTTAAAAAATTATAAAGTGGACTTGACAGACTTTCAAAGCAAGAAAAATAAACTTGGCAGACGCACATAGAGAAACTGACACATGCATATTTACACAGTGCATATATTTTTTGGAATTTCTTTATTGCAAAGCTTTTTGAATCTAGAAGAAAACTGAAAGAAAACCCTGAGAAGTTTATACAAAGTATGTAGTATATCCAGATAATCAATAGATAGCAACAAATGAATGAAATGGTACTCTTTAAGGCCATTGACAATAAATAAAGTAGCTTCTTGGATGAGAAGCAAAACGTTTTCAAGAAAAAAAACAAAGAAAGTCCAGTTGCCTTTGGAAAAACACCTTTGGGACAGCCATGATCTGGATGACTGAGAATCATTTTGCCATTGACTAATTCTTTTGGGTTTTTTTCATCCTAGATCAAATGGAAAAATTCAGTGTAGCGTTTAAAGCAATCTAAAGAACCACTTTCTAAGAACAGAAAAGACAGCAATAATTATGTGTTTTATTGCCTGCTTATAGAATGTTCAAAGGCAGGTGTCTGAGGACTAAACAGGTTTAGTTTTAATTTAGCGGAGATTTCATTGTGCTCGTATACTGACCAGCAACCCCTAATACAACTTGATCTTTGTGAGTATGTATGAGGGCAATTCGGAAATAAACTTCCATTTGGTTACAATGATAGTCGCAGATACAGAACTACACATTAGAAAACTACAACATTACATTACTTTTCGACATAATCGCCATTCAAATTGAGGCACTTGTCATAACGTCTTACAAGGTTTGAAATTCCTTAATAGTAGTCGCTCGGCGCCAAATCAGGGTTATGGGGGGGGGGGGGTGACCAAAAACATCCCAATGGAGGGAGAATCTACCACCAAATGATATGATCATTCAAAAAATATTAGAATGCGCTGAAATGTATATGCTTACTTTAGAAATCAAGGATAAGGAGACAACAGATTATTATGAGATATGGAATCAATGCTATGTTTGGTTAGATCAGAGAATAAAAGGGTAAGAAACTATGTAACAATTGTAAATAAATGTAAAAATAGAAGACACAGTACTGTTAAGAAAAATAATAATAAATAAATGTATTTTGTTTTGTTTTTATGTAATGTGAAAAAAGGAAAATAAAGTTTGTCAAAAGAAAACAAAACAAAACATCCCAATGGAACTGCTTCAAAAGTTCTTGAGTGTGTCTAGCGGTGTGCGGGCGAGCATTATCGTGAATCAACACACTAGAAGTCAGTATGCCCCAACGCTTGTTATGGATGGCTTGTCTGAATTTTCGTAACATTTCACAGTAGACTTCTGAATTGTTGGTCGAACCACACTCCATGAACTTCACTAGCTGTACTCCTTTGGCATCTTCACATTTGGCGGGATTGTCTATGGCACCACTTCCGGTGTGGTGTTGGTTCACGATAATGCTCACCCGCACACCGCTAGTTCCATTGGGATGTTTTTGATCACCACCACCCCCCATAGCCCAAATTTGGCGCTGAGCGATTACTAAGTAATTTCAAACCTTGTAAGACGTTATGACAAGTGTCTCAATTTGAATGGCGATTATGTCAAAAAATAATGTAACGTAGTTTTCTAATATGTATAATAAAAGTTCTGTAGCTGCAAGTGTCTGTCATTGATAACCAAACAGAGGTTTATTTCCGAATTGCCCTCATAATACAAAGATACTGCCTTGTTTTATTTTACTGGGATAAGTTTGTCTCAGTCATATATTTGTCCTTCCAACATAAAGTTATGTAAGACTCCATTGTATTTTAAAGATTCCATTTCATTTTAGTTCTAAAAAGTTCAAGGATAAAAGGTTATGAGGGACTCCAAAGGAGCACTGCTCAAAATACTAGTACTGTTTTTTTTAAATGAATAGACTTTCCCTCCTATTTTGCACATAGTCCATCACTCATAAGTTTATCAGAATAGTAATATATTCAGTCAATATTTTCTCTAATATGAACCTGATATTACAAAGTCAGACCTCATAAAATATGCTAACACAGCTCTTTATACTTTTGATCAGGGGTCTTCAAACCTGGCCCTTTTATAACTTATGGACTTCAACCCCCAGAATTCCTCAGCCAGGCATGCTGGCTGAGGAATTCTGGGAGTTGAAGTCCACAAGTCATAAAAGGGCCAAGTTTGAAGACCCCTGCTTTTGATTGTAGAATTGTCCTCTAAACTCAAATGAACAGTAATTTGGTTGAAAACAAGATGCAGAAGTGACATCAGTATCCTAACCATTTTTTCAGGTTAACCACATCAAACATCATTAGCACAGTCATTTGAAGGACAGGGAAAAACCCCAACAGGTAACACCACTTCCTTTCTTGCATTGTTGCTACTTCATTTTAAGTAGACTTCAAAAGGCAATTTAACATGATTTAATTCCCCCTCCTTCCCACCGCCATTAATCTGCTTGATTCATCTTTCCTGATGACAGCATATGTATTAATCATTTGTGACCTGAAAAGTATGATGAGCAATGGTGAATACATGTTGACAGTCAGGTTCAAAGCCCTATAGTTCAGAGCAGTCCAATTTGGTGCCTTTACCCTGCCAGTACAGTTCACTGGAGTTGGGTAGTTGTAATACATTTAGATGATAAATTTAAAAATGTGTTGAGAATTTTGGAAAAACTGGTCAGTTAGCTTGATGCTGATGAAGGCAAATATCAAACAACCATAGAAACAGAATCAGCTGGCATCCCACACAACAAAGTTAAAGGCAGTCTAACCCTAATCCCTTTCATTCAAAAAATCAGATTAAATGTAATATTTAGAAGCTGGGACGGAGAATTTTAAACCAGTTACTATCTTTACATTGGGAGGGAGTACCTCTTGAGAACTCAAACAACAATTAATAGCAAGCCTCGGAAGAAGCCTACAAGGTTGCAAACATTGCAATTCCACAAAGGGGAAAAAACTTAATGGAAATATTATTTCCTATTTTTTTTAATAAAATTTGAAAAATGCAGTTGTTTGGTGACTTCTGGGCATTCTCTGTTGGTAAAAGTATAGATAAAATAAAAATTATCAAAATGATGAACACTGACCCAATATTTTATTACGAGCTATAAATATTTGACACAGATGCAGACTTATGAAATCTATAGCTCTTTACTAGATATATTTCTTCTAAGCAATTTTTTTCTCCAATAGTAGAATATTGTTATTGTATTTTATTGTAGTTTAATTACCATTTTCCTGTTACTTTGCCTAGCTATATACTGAAATTTCCATTTTCTATGCAGCCAGATATACTGTATGTATCAACCAGAAATAGTGTATGTTATATATATATATATATATATATATATATATATATATATATATATATATATATATATATGTAGGTCTTTGGTAATTCGGGTTTTCTCCCGTGTAAAATTGAAAGTGTCTTGGCAACGTTTCGACGAAGTCCCATTCGTCATCTTCAGGCTGGTTCAAGACACTTTCAATTTTACACGGGAGAAAACCCGAATTACCAAAGACCTACATACAAACACCCGTGAAAACCTCAGAAAACAAATATATATATATATATATATATATATATATATATTTCTGTCTCTCATACACATATATTCAATTTACCACTGAAAAGCAAATGGACCACATAAAGCCACAGAAACATTTTTCTGTCACAATGTGACATAAAAATGAAAGGTCAGCTATTGTTATTTATTGGACTATTGTTTTAAAGAATGAATAAATTTCAATTTAGATTTGGCCTGTTATCTGTATGGGTATTCCCATTAAAGATCCATTGGATAGATTTGTTGGCAGATTTATTGTAGCTGCTCTGACTACAATGGTTAAAAACTGCCCAAGTATGACATCATGGTAAAAGGAAGTATTACTATATCACTGAACAGGATATCCTCCCTTATAATCATTCATAACAACCATGAAGAATTGCTTGGTGTCAGCACAGACTCCATACTATTATTCTGCATCAAAAAAACCTTTTGATAAAATATGTATTGCATTAGATGACAGCATGAAGCTATGTTTACTTTCTAAAATAAAAAAAATAAGCATCAGAAGTTCTGCCTTCATTGAGACTTTGATATAAAGATAGAATACACAATTTTTTCCCAGCCATAGCTTCCCAAGATGTCTTTCACACATATACACAGTGCAAGGTTTCTAGAAAAAAAGCAGTTCTTTTGGAGTATGAGAGTAATAAAAATTAGATACTGTAGTCACAATACAGGCTAAATTAGAAATAAATCAAATTATAATCAACTGTTGGAACGTCTTGAGCTTCATTGTCAAAATAATGGGGAGGGGTTATATGTGTACAAAATAAAATCTCACAAGATCAACACATATCATAGAATTTGGGTCACTAGCTCATGAACTCATGCAATATCACATGAAGATATCAACATTTTGCACACTCACTTCATGTGAGAACACAAAACTCTTTGAGGTTTGAGGATTATCAGATTTCAGCTCAACAAGAAGTGCTTATAGAAGTTGTGAAAAATCTGAAATATGTACTTTTAACATTAGTGTTAGCTACAATTCTGAAGAATCCCAAAAGTGCTTTTTTTCAAAAGGCAACTGGTCTTTCTTGGCTTTTGCTTGAAGATGTTTTGCTTTAACAGAAGCCTCCTGGATGAGAAGCAAAACATCTTCAAACAAAAACCAAGAAAGTTCAATTGCCTTTTATTAAAAAAGCACCTTTGGGACAACCATGACCTGATGACTAAGAATCTCCATAGATGATTCTGGAAGAATGCTTGTGAAATACAAAAGACAGTAAATTGTCTAATAAAATATTTCACAGCATATGCCATTAGTTTTACTCTTTAAAAAGATGGGATAGATGATTAAATAAATACCAAACACTACAAAGTTTATGCAACATGGTTCTATTTAAAGTAGTTTCAACCATGGCACTCAGTGACAGCAATACAATATTTTCTTCACAAAGCAATGAATACAAAAATATGCCATAAATTCATTTGTAAACTAGTATTCTAATAAACATACGTCATAGCAACGCACATGTTTATATAACATCTTCCTGAGATACTTTGGGTGGTTTTCTTTTTATTGTGTTAGATTATCTTTGATCAATTCAAAATAGTGGTGTAAGTGGGACATTAATATAAAGAAAATGCAAAGAATAGGTAGAGGAGCAGCTCTTACACATACGTCCTCTGAAAACATGGAACACACACTGTGTTCTTAAACATTTGACTCTTTCTGGTTGAGAAAAAGTGAGGTGAAGTTTCATTTAATAATCTAGAAAAAGCAGCAGAGTGTTTCAGGAATGTTAGAGGTGTAGTAGAATACAAATGATAGAAAGGAAAAATCATAATTCTTTTGACTAGACATTTTCTGCAGAAGCATTTGTACATGCTGTACTCAGTTCACAGTTTCAGTATCAACACTAATCTGTCTTGGAAGAGCAAATGTCTTTTAAAGTTTCTAGCTCTTCTATAAGTTTCTTGTTTTGAACTTCTAACATTGCAACACGACTCTCCAGACATTTCACATATTCTTTCTTCCTTCGTCGACATTCTTTTGCAGCTTCCCTGAAAAAAAAAAAAGGTAAAAAGGGCAAACAGAAAAGCTTTTGTGACATGCTACTGAGATAAGGTAGGATGGGTATGGTGCAGTGACCACGGTCAATACAATATGGAGACAGTGATGCTTTCCAAAGATTAGAAATCACACATCTTTTTAGAAAAAAGACCTAAGAAAAGCCAAGATCACAAAGACCACACACTGCCCCTTTCTTAAGGGTCACTTGGCAATCTGTAGAATTGCTTCATCTCATGCCTTGATTACTGTTCATAGTAAAAAGTTCCACGGCCAAATGCTAGTTACTCTGCTTTGTGGCAATAAAGGTCTTTGAGGGCCTTGAGTTCCTCAATGAGAGTCTTGTTTTGATTTTCAAGCACAGCCACACGATTTTCAAGACATTTGACATATTCTTTCTTCTTCCTGCGACATTCACGAGCAGCTTCCCTGGAACCAATACAAGGCAAGTGACTACTCAATCAGCTACAAGGCAAAGAAAATCTGGATAGATAGAATAACCTGACACCAGAAAAGCTGAAGTGACTCAGTAAAAGCCAAATCAAGTACACCATATACCAGCCACAACAAAAATTCAGACCACAGTGCTCTAAATACAATACAGACAGAAGACACCAGACAGAAGACACCGTATAGCACAGAAGTGAGAGGAAGCTGTTATAAAATCAAATATGAGATAGCTTCAATTGCTTTTGTAAAGCACTATTACCAAATATGCATCAAAATAGCAGTTCAATATCTACAACCCCTACAGCATCTGTTCGCACATTAAGCTCACATGCTTAAACAAGTAGTTCAATCATCTCAGAGTATACCTGCATAATGTTAGGAAATTAACTTTGGCAAAGAAAACATGCTACCTTCTCTCTTCAGCTTGAAATTTTCACTTCTCTCTTCTGAAATGTTTTGTCAATTATCCCCGTTTTTATCAAAACCAATAATATTAAAGTGAATACAATATGAACTAATATTTATAATTTAAACCTTAAACTTTAATATAATAATTAAGGATGAACAGGAAGTTAAACCTTTATACTTCCTGCTGCTGTTTCATTAATCTCATTCCAGACTTTTTAGTTCTCTAAAACCACTAGCCTGTGAATGGGAGATGAAGAACCAAACCAACATCATTGGTTACCTCTTTAAATTATATATTTTACATATATGTTACTGTTTTTAAGGCCTTTGTAAAGGCCACCAATGGAACTTTTTGTTAAAGCACTGAACAAAAATATTTAAAATCAATATAAACTCCCTAACTAATATGGAATATTATGATGACATTAACACATCTGAATTTATTTATCTCAAAGCTACACATTTTATTTTGGAGTCCTCCCTGCTTTAATTTTTGCAAGGATAAAGCATTTTTCCTTGTACATAGTTATGGGTAAGATCTTTGACAGGACTTTTCAGGAAATACAGTCTGAGAGGGAAGCTCAAAAAAATTACATGAATGAGAAAAATATATACAAGTGCTAAGCAAGAATGTTGGCTAGTTGGTAGTATGTACTTATGCCAGAAGAATTAAAATAAGCTGGCACATAGTACTTAATTGTCACTAACAATAGACACTAGACAACCTGAAGAGAGAAGAACAAGAGACGGAAACTAAGACATTTCTGGATTAGCAATTTGAAATTAAAAGGCATGAGAAAAAGCAATACCATGAAAACATTGAGCAACAGTGGGGTTAGTTACAAGGAGTTCAGCTTCTTCCAGTAAAGCACATGACAACAATATCCACAAACACTGGCAGTAGACAATCAGTACAACAATAACACCAAAACACATACAGGAAGTAAATAAACAAAAGGTTAATTTAGCCCGGACAATGTACAAAATTTACTAAATAAAGTGAGAAATGCAACCTAAAGGTTACAGCCAAACACTTAAAAATGAATCTTCTACAAGTACAAGAGGGTATTCCATGGTGAATTTATTTGCTGCATTAAAATATAGACCTGCAAAAAAGCTTTACCCTTCTTCTATTCTGTAAAGTTTACAAAATCATAGGCTTCGGTAAAACAGAATCAAAACAGAATTTCCTATTTAAACAAATGACACTCACATGAATGTGCATATAAAAAATAGATGTATCAAGCACTCTTTAAAGTAGCCTATTCCTCATTTAACAAACTCATTCAACAACTGTTTGAAGTTACGGTAGCATGAACAAAGAATACTTACAGTGAATCCTTATAGTTGTAGCCACTGCAGTGTCCCATAGTCACATGATCACATTTGTGACATTCAGTGCCAATCCTGCTAGTTTCTCCATTGACAAGCTAAGTCAATGGAGAAGCTGGCAGGAGGTCACAAATAGTGATATGACCATGGGACAACACAACTGCGCAAGATTCGCCTAACAACAGTAATCAGGACTTTTAGAACTGCCGCTAGAAGTCAGCACAACCAAGTGCCTTAACAATGGAGTTCCCAGTCCCAATTACTGTCAGTAAGTTAGAATTATCTGCATTAGGAGATGCAGCTTATACTGAATGTATGATACTATAATCTGTTTCTGTGTGAGAGTCTTTTATTTTTATTAATGCAATGGACTTTCTAAGTGGAAAATGTGTATAGTATGGTATAGTGGTTAAAGTACTACACTAGTGCAGGAAGCGTTTGGGAGATACAGGTTTAAGCATCTCCTGCTATGGAGCTCACTGGGTGATTTTGGACTTGTCACAACTTATTCCTGAGGATTGAAGGAGAAAAAAAATGGAGGAAGAGCACTATTACTATAATTAATATAATAGTTATATTATACTTGTCAGATAATAAATATGAAACACTCAAGATTTATCGTCCAAAGCCATCAATAGTTTTCTATGCAAAATATAAAACTGTTATAAAACACTATATTGTAAGCTATACCACCATGTGTACAGCCATCTGCAATTCTTTAGCAATTGAAGGAATTAAAAGTCCTTTTTCATACTGGCTGGTAATGGAGATTTGTATTATATCCATAAGTAGTGGTAATCTAAATAGTTTTTAACTGTTCCAAACTGCCATCAGTACACTGTGGAAAAAGGTAGCAGGCAGGTTCAAACCAGTTACCAAGAGGCAGTTGGGAGTTGGATAATTTAGACTTCTGATAAGAATTGCTTAAGAGTGTAACTGTACAATAGCCAACAATATCTTTGGATTGACGATTGAGGTGATGCAGAAAGAGGCATCGCTCTCTTCCCTAGCAGTTACATGAAAAGCTGCATGGCCCTGGGTGTGAAAACCAGCTAAGCAATTTACCTTTGAAACAGTCTTTTTAGCACTACTATTTCTTTACCGCTGATTCTGGGAAATAAACTCTAATGATTAATTTAAATTCTAATTGGTACCTATTTTTCATAAGCCTTAGTTCTCTTTTACGTGTTGCTTCTTCCGCTAGCTGCTGTGGGCTATGCAGTGTTCCTGGGGAAGCTGCCATGACGACTCCTTGAGGTAAGGCTGTGGTTGGAGTACGGATTTGGTAAGTTGGCATGTCACCTGTAGCCGCTGCAATTTCAAAAAAGACATTATAATACAAAGGAAAATAGCATAGTTTGTCATCAAAACAAAACAAAAAAATAACAAATGTTCTAGCATGACATCTGCCATCAAGATTTGTATAGTTTTTATTTGGATGTTTGGATATTTAAATAAAACAGCCCTAGAAAATCACAATGAAAACAATACATTTATCAAAGGCTTCAAAATTTAGGAAAGGTGGGAATTAAGTAGCCTGTTTGTGCTTCTACTGAATGAATTCTATTCAGAAAAAGCAAATCATAGCAGAAATATTGTCTTTTTTTCTCATCAGTTTGCTTTATGTTTCAAAGAAATAATTTAATCTTAAAGGGACAGATGAAGAAAAGAAATACATACAAAACATAATGCCATGTGAATGTAAAGGAATGAGGAAGCATAGAAGTCATTCATAGTACCTGACTATTGCAATGCATGATTTTAAAGAACGGAATAGAGTTCAACACTAAGTAAATAGTAGGTTACGTATGTAGGTGCCCTGTTAAAACTGCAGAATAAAGTTGAACGTGATCTATTCCACCTCCCTTCTGATTTGCAGAATCTAGAACATCTCCAACAATAGTGAGAGATAGTTGCCACAATGTGAGATAATTTCTTGGTTGAATAGGGCTGTGTCTCTTCAAATGATTCGATCAAAACCCTTTCTCATTTAGCTCATTTTTTCCTGCTCATTTTCCCATCTCCATCACACACCATCCGTCTTTTTGCCAGAATCCATACACTCAATGTATACTGAAATCATTTTGCATATCAAATACAGCCTTAACGTCTTTCCTCTGAACAGATTTTTACACTTTATCTTCAACAAACATTGTCTCTTCCTTTTTAATCAAAGTGTCTACGGAGATTCTTAGTCACCCAGATCATAGTTATCCCAAAGATGCTTTTTCACGAGGCAACTAGACTTTCTTGTCAAGAAAGTCCAGTTGCCTCATGAAAAAGCATCTTTGGAATTTCTAACCCAAGCTTATGCAACATATAGCCCACAAGCTGCATATGGCCCACCAAGCAGCCTTGTGCAGTCTGCCAACGTTTTATAAAAATTAAGTAAATTCACTACTGTACCACTAGACATTGTCACCCTTAGTAAAGTTCCATTACCGGTGCCCTGAAAAACATGCTGCTAAGTGTCTCCAATTCCTCCAGACCTTTACCAGCTCCATTACTGCTGCACACCAGGTATTTCCTCCTATGGACAAAAATCATCCTTAACAAAACCAGAGCTCACATCTGACCATAGGACCAAATATTTTGGACCTTTAGACTGGGACTATTTTTTTAAGAAGTATGAATATAAACTAATGGGATTTTTTAAAAGACAAAATTACTAATCTCACTTACCTATCCTGATCTTGCTGCAAAGTATAAGTTCCTATCTATGATTTTTTTTTGTAAGCTTGTGCACAACAGGGCAAATGCAATTTTTATTCAGAATCTAAAATCCAACTGATGTACTTTAAATCAGCATATAAATTAAAGGAGAATGGGAAATGATTATCTTCCTGCATAATGAATAAAGGCAAATCTTTAATTCACAGACTGTCCGTATATAGCCATCTGGAAGGGAAGAAAGCTAGATCTGTGAAGCAGCCTCAGATCCCTGAATTAAACAAACATGCCACAATTTCCAAATTATATTCTCTGTAATACAAGAGCAGGTAGTAGGAAGCCATTCCTGGCACTTCCATGACAATTGCCCGTTGATAATTGGGTTCAGCAATACATAACTTGAAATATGTAAAGTACAAGAAAATCGGGGAGAATGGATTTTATCAATAACAAAACAGCTCTCTTTTACTGTTACTTTTCAGGCTGAGGTACGTCAGTTTAGTGATACAGTAATTTTAAGTGAATGACAGTCATAAAAGTCAAGACTATAATTTGTATGGCAGTTAGCATATTTTAGATATTATTTAAATAAGCCATAACAATACGAACATAAAGTTCATTTAATATTAATAATATTACCTAAGAAATGAGAACATGGCATAGACCTGCATAACATACTAAGATAAACAAAACCCACTAGCAATGAAGGTCTGACAAGAACCACATAGCATTTAGTTTTCCTAGTCCCAGAAAAGCAGCAAAATGAAGCCTGTGATGATCACAATGTTAGTTTCCTCAACAAGGTGTCTAGAAATCCTGGAACATTTGTGGATTCATATTTTGTGCCCAGAAGGCTAATTCCACTTGCTATTTTTAATCTTTCAAAAATTATATTTATTTTTCCCTTCATGAAAATGAACAGGCAGATGACAAAACAAAGCAATGACTCCAGCTTCCATCATCCCTATTTCCCATAATGCATTTTGGATCCCATGTAGTCCCAGAGACATTTTAAAGAAAAATTCACATTCTCAGTTCACATAGCGCTGAAAAATGTCCAACTACTTGTAAAACATGTTTTCAAAAAAAGGAAGTTATCACTGTTATCAGAGATCCAGAAAAAAATGTGCAATTTAGCATAATCTGAACTTTTTTTATATGATTGACTTACCATTTTGTAAAGAACATATTTAGATATGAAATGATACTTATATTGCAGCTTCTCAGATGAAAAACTAATAATCTAATCCTAGCAATTATCTTACATATTTCAATAATCTTAGAAACCTGATCTAAGACACTATCATTCCATCAGTTTCAAATATGAATTTTCCCATATTTAGGATGTTCATCACTGTCAAACTGAAAAACTTCTTCTGAACATGTTATAAATTTAATATTTATGAACTTTTTATTCATATCCTGTTTACTATTACTGTCTCCTATTCTATTCCTCTTCTATTGTTTTGCTTGACATAAAGAATTCTGCTTTTACACTTTTTGTTACCCCCATAAAGGTATTATGTATTGTGGTGTTGTTTTTTTAATTTTTCCTCTTTGACATGGCTATCTTACAACATTTATGACAGGTTTTTTTTATTTTTTCAGCATAAATGTCATCAGAAAAAATATGAATTATTATTTATATGTTACGTGACATTTACACTTATCAAGTCATGGAAAAATGATTGTTGTTGTTCCGTCATTGCGTCCAACTCTTTGCAACCACATGGACCATAGTGTGCCAGGTCCCCTATTCTCTATTATCTCCCAGAGTTTGTCCAAATTCACGTTCATTGCATTGATGACACTATCTAACCAGGAAAACTATTAAGATATTTTAAAGAGGTTAAAAGATTCTATTCTACAAAGTGACAGTTCTGTATAAAAAAAAAAAGAAACAAGGAATTTTGATTCACTTTAAAGCTCTCAAATTTGTTAGGACATATGCTCTCATGGGCTTCGTTAATAGACTATAGCCAAATTCATTGGTGGGCTTTAGAGAAGTTTATGCCACCATAAACATGCTGCTTGTGTTATGCTATAAGACACAAACAGACAGACAAGGAGCCTATCAAAAGCCACGAAGCCTTTACATCACAGATGATTATAATGATCTTTCTGCAGAGCAGAACAAGACTGACTACATACTAGGAAGAATCCTATTACACCCCTTTCTTTCTCCTCCCTCTTCTAAGGCAGTATCTTACCAGAAGGATTATAAACTTTTCTCAAAAGCCTGTTGCGCAGCTCCTAGTTCTTTGCTCATCCAACCCGAGGTCTTTAGGAATAGCTGAGAGTAGTGGGATAAATAACACAAAACACCCAAACCAGATTTACTTAGCTCAAAAGATCAGGAGTACAGCCTACAGAATAACACTACAAAACTTGCCAGCAGTTCTAGCTGAAGCAGAAAGGAACTGACTAAATCACAGCATGACTTGCGGCTGACGTCAGTGTTGGTGTTGTTTGTGGAGTTTAAGTTTTCCAGCTCCGCCACTGAAACACGATTCCAGGAAATATAGTGACGTCAGCTCTTTGAACTTGATTAGCTGTGGAACAGACCACTTTCAAAGAGAGGGGGCATAAGATAATAAACAATCAGCCAAAGGTTTGCTAGATTCAAGTCCCTATTACTGCTGTAGTGAGCTGCCTAAATGAATGCTAAAAGAGTAACTGCAGAGCTGAACAAAGCACACGCTGCCACTAGATTTCTGCTAGCAGAAGCTTAACAAGTGATCTTTCATTCACACCAAAGTTAAATAGAAAGTACTGAGAGAGATAAGTTGCTGGTTTTTCATGCTACCTGATTAATGACTGCAATAAAGTTAAGTGAAGTCTTCACTACTAAAGAAAAATATTTTATTCCAAGCTGAGCTTGCAAGAAAAAACAATTTTTAAACAGCAACCAGTTTCACCTCCTATATAACATTTTATCATGCACTATAAAAATAAGAAGTAGCAACTAAGTGCTGCCAATCAATAATTCTTTGCGAGCCTTTTAATGAAAAAGGAGGGAGAGCTGTGATGAACCTGATTGCGTCTGGGCTGTCAAACATCTCACTGAAGCAAACAGGATTGCCGAACCCCAGCCCGAGTCCTGTCTTTGGAAAGAAGCATAGGGAATCACCTACCAGTTTCATCTCTGGTTACAGCCATGACCACAGCAGCTCGTGCTGAAAGGCTGCACGTCTGCCACCAAGTGAACAGAAAATTTTCCAAACAAGCAAACATGTGCGGGATTACAAGCTTCAGGACTGACATCAGAATGACCTCACTAGCCTACCCCGTCATTAATGTGCTTTCTCACTGGAACAGCCCTTTGAAACAGGAACTGGGGGGGGGAGGGGGAGACTAACTTGCAAATAACTGCTTTGGCATTTTCAGCTTTGCTCTCCTTTTCAATATATTAAAACACCCACAAACCAAGGAAATCAACCATAAATCAAGCATGCCAGATTTATTTGTAGCAAAGAAGGAAATCTCTGCAAATGCTTTTCAAAATAAATTAGTCTGGAAGCTGCACTTTAAACAATACTGCAATCCCATCCCAAAACATTTCAGTAACCCCAGGAGAAACAGTTTTGTTCCATATCTTAATTTAGCAACAGTGAAGACAACAACAGTACCAACCACTATTATTGATTGTGGTTGGTTGCACAGTCAGCTAGATGTTCAACTGGATTAGGCAGTTTTATCCACCTGTTGAGTCCTTCGCAAGAACCTGGGACAGGCTGATGTTACTTGATGCTCTTAAAGGCATCATCCCAGGATGGAAGCTGTTCCTAGTAAAGCTGCCTTTTGCAATTGACTGATAATGATATTGTCAATGCTAGTGGTGTTCAAATGGTGCTCCAGATGTTTTGAGATTGCACCTAGGATGCCTATTGGTATTATCTTTGCTTTCCTTTTCCTTTGCTTTGTTACAGTCATTCTATTTCAATTTGCAGATCTTTATATTTTGTGATTTATTATCATCATCACGATTGACAAATCCTATCTTTTATTTAATATTGTCTGCTATCTCAGGGTCTTCTCCACAATAATCCTAAAAACAGTCTGAATTACAAAAAGTCATCCATTGAGCTCTATAATTACAGGTTTTCGACCAAGGTCGCCTGAACTATGCTAAGAAGAGTTAAAGAGCTTTTTAAAACCAGTTTAAATGCAGGTGTAATCCAGCATCCTCAAGCAAATTCTTCTACAATATGAACATAATTATTTCCAACTGGTAATAACTGTTACCAACTGGTAACTGGTATTTGGAGACATGCTTTTTTTGGATCAATGAGTCGTATACAGGTATCTTGACTATTTGTCAATGATATTCCCCAGGAAACTATCATGTGCAATTTAAATACAACCCTAACCCTAACCCAAAGAAATGTGTAACCATAGGGGGGAAAACACCTCCACAAAATAATGTATCACTAGATTTAGAAATAATTTACTTTGCTCAAGGGCACTCATTTATCCTTGTAGGGATAGTAGGCAATCTCTTTACTCCCACCACCCCCTCTTCATTCACTGACAGTCACATCTGAGTTTCAATCCACATTCATTAATTTTATTTGCCCAAGAGAAAGAAAATGTACAGATAACCGAGACTTGAAAGGCAAACAGGGGACTTTTCATCTCCCCAGCAGCCTCGGATTCAGCTAACTAGAATCCTTAGGAATTGGGAAGAAAATCAAGGAAGAACTGAGAGGCAAATCTGATTTATGAAACACAGGTGTCTTGCATAGATAAAAGCTGTTTAGGTATAGATACCTTGTTAAGATTACCGACTTTGGATATTTAAGCCTAATTTATTGTCTTTTGAATCTAATGCTTCTATATAAGCTCAGTTCTGGTGTGTTTTTGTGCAACCTGGAAACTTGTTGTTTCTAACTAAAAGACTACCTTGTTGGCCAGAACTTTAGATTTTCCTACCGAAGTCTAAGATTTTCTCTCATTTTTGCAGATCTGTATTTTTATCTCCTCTATCACTAAATCTTTGCACACAACTATTAGAGTTAAAGAAATATTGGTATTTTCTCTTTCCCCTTTTTTCCTATAAAGCTTTATCTTATTTATACCAGTGAGGTTGATCTATCTACCAAAAGCAGAGGATTGATTTCTATAGCCCCATTGCCAGTAAAGTGCAGACTGTGGAAGTCCTCTCTCTCCCCCTTGTGGGGATTGGGATAGATGGTGGTAGCAGTAACTAGCAAGTCATTTCACCAAGGCAGAAGAAGTATGACTGGGGTGTGTAGATGCAGAGTGTTTCTGAGAAAAACCAGAAGCTGGAGACCTCCAGCCTTTCACACTCTAGGCTCAGCCCTGCTTTTACAATCAGATCTGCTTTGCATCTAGCCTAATTCACTATTTTGTTAGCAAAAGATCTCAGGACTTCTCTACAGATATACCAGTCATAATTGTTGGAATCACAGTAATAACTGATCTATTTTAAAAATAAACCATTAAAAAAACCCATTTTCTGGGTTCTGCAGTTCTGTGTAAAACTCACACAAATGTCTTAGCCACCATTCACATAAGATTTCTATAACAATAATTTCCTTGCAAGTATTCACAATAGCACTCAACCATAACTTTAGTGCTAAAACTAATTATACTCTCCTAATGCTAAGAAGTTTACAAAAATCTAAAGATCAATTATAGTAAAATGTTCAAGATTAGAACTAGCCCATAAAATGTATGAAAATAGTATAAGCCTATAACCTATACTGGCAAGTATAATCAAAGTTGCTTGAGAGCTTTATAAAAAAAACTAAGTGTTGGAACATACATCTGCCTCAATTGTGTGCAATGTGTGACATATTCCTAAAGCACTGAATCTCAAATTAGTATTTTTTCAATTTAATAAAAATCTAAAGCATATTGCCCAAAGCCATGAGTTCGAACACTAAGCCAAAAGTCAGTATATTCTATTTTAGATGAAAAACATGCGAAACACATCATTATGAATGTCACGTCTTCTGCACTCAAATATTTTAAACTAGATCTTCTTCCATTTGAATTTATTCTGCCCATGAAGCATGGGCAGGATAAGAAGGGGAAAATGTAATTCAGAATATATGTGGGTGCACATGCAGTCCTGTCTGAAGTATTTTAAATCAAAGTTGTCTTTTCCTGAGATTATGCAGTAGTTCCTAAACACGGCTCTATGAGTCTTGAAGAACTGCTATTAAATGTTCTTGAGAAGCTGTTCATGCATGCCCACATAAAATTCCAAATTTATTTTCTGTTTTAAACTTGGATTTCTGTACAGGTCTGTTACCTATATTTTTGCAGATTTTTTCTCCCAACTGAAGTAATTTAAGTTATTAACTCTTTTTAACATTCCATAGTTTCACATAATCAATAAAATAGAAATAAGATAAGGGTCTTTTTGGCCTTAATGTAATATCAATAACATAAGAAGCTCTCCAAATTCTAAGATTTACTTCGGAGATGTTCCTTCAAACTTACTCACCTCTAGGAAGAATAAATTATGACTGATGACAGACCCATTTTATGGAATCTCTCTTCATAACTAGGTAAGAGATACATCAATAATGGTATCTTTCCAACAAGAACGCATTATTCTCTAAGTGACCAATTCCTTGAGTGCCTTAGTAAGTATTCCTTGAGTGTGTAGTAAGTATTTGATTTTTTTTTAAACAGTATTACTTCTTTGTTAGACTTACAGTCTTACATTCAGAAGTTCAGCAAGGAACATGTAGCATTTCCTCTTTCCAGTTTTCCCAACTACCCTGTGAAGTAGGGTTAAGCTCAGAGTGCCTGCCCCAAACTCACCCAGTGAGAGTCTGAGGCTGAGAACAGCTTACAAACTAGGTCTTCCCATTGGAAGTCCAATGCTCCATCACTACACCGCCCTGGCTTTTTTATCGTTTGCAGAAGATATTGTTTGTTATAAACCAGTTAAGAACTTCTTTAAATAGAGAAGCAAGTAACAGAAGTTGAAAACAAATGTAGTTATCTGTTTAAAAATGAATTAAAAACGAACAATTTACCTTGGACAACAACCTGACTCCCAGGTACAAAGAACTGTTGGGTGCCATCAGGTGTTTGAGCTGCATATTGCACAATTGTGGCACCAGGTTGAGGAGCTCCTGAATTTGTCATGGTTAATGTTTGTAATCCTTGAACACCATCAGATGCTGGATTAGAGATCTGGATTGTTCCACCTTGGGCTATAGCAACTTAAGCAAAAATAAATACTACATAAGACATCTGCAGCAGAGATGAAAACCCTTTAAGTTAATTACTCCCAAAGAGTGTTTAAGGGTTAGGATGATATGAATTACCAATATCCAGCATGAAACTGGATACAAACACATAAACCAGTCTCCAAAACTGACTCAGAATGCCTATTATTTGGGGCAACACAAATAATTTTTCACAACTTTTTGCAATTAGATTTTATTTTAAATAAATGGAGCACTGAATTCAATAGAAATTTTGAAAATCACTAGCAGGAAGGAGGAAGGGAGACTATTTAGGCTCACCTTCCATATTGTTCAACATCATCAAGATCCTCCTGATATTTACAGCAAATATTCTGGGGGAGGAGTTTCCCATCCTTACATTGTACATATTTTTTGTTTTGTTTTAACTCACTGTTTATTAATATATGCTCCGTTTAAAACTATGGAGCAACTACTAATTTTTCTTCTGTACAGGAAGACCTCAACTTGCGAACATTCACTTATGACCATTCAAGGTTATGATAGCATTGGAAAAAAAGTGACTTGCAACTGGTCTCTGCAATAAAAAATTGAATGCTTTGCAACCAGCATATATTTGCAACCGTTGCAGTGTCCCGAGGTCATTTAATCGTCATTTGCAACCTTCCCACCAGCTTCCAACAAGCAAAGTCAACTGGAGATGGAAGCTGTAACAAGATTCACTTAATAACTATGTGATTCACTTAACTGCAATGATTTGTTTAAAAATTGGAGGGGGGAAAAAGTTGTAAAATCAGGTGTTATTCACTTAATAACTGCCTCCCTTAAGGATCAAAGTTCCAATCCCGGTTGTGGTCATAAGTTGAGGAATACCTTGTATCATGAAATTATGATAGGAAACACTGAGTTTCTGATGATAAAGGGACACTCTATAGACGTTCACAGAAAGAACTGACAGCCAAAAATATGATGTAAAAACTAGGTTAGTTTTTCCAAATCCCATTCAATTGCATAATTATTATATCCTAGAGTAGGTTATTATAGTTCAGCAGTAGGCAAACTTGCCATGCTTGGCAACCTTAAAATGTGTGGATGTCTACTTCCAGAATACCCCAGCCAGTATGAATTCTGCAAGTTCTTAAAGTTGCCATGCTTGAAAAACACAGGCCTATAGCCTGTTTGGGATTACATCTTAACCACAAATGAAAGGCTGTCAAAAATGTGTCTTTATTGGAAATATTTACACAAATATGTCTTATGTTCCATAGCCTCTGATCAAAAGTTCTAAAACTAAATGCATGAAGAAACATCAGTAAAAGATGAAAAAAAAAAACCATAGGAATACTATATATCAAGGACATTTCTATTTAAGTTATAACCTATCTACGAGTTTATTAAAATAAATCATAACAAGAAAAGCTGCATCCTGGTTCCAGGCCTTAAAAGAAGTTTTCTTTGAATCGTTTTTTCCTGCTATCACTTGTCGCTTAATTTTATTACTTTTCAAAACTGTGATTTTCCTTTTAAGAACAACTGATTATTAAACAGGCAGCCTAATATTGCAGAAGACCTACTGTACTGCCCGGTGCTAGTCTGATAAAGGCTGGTTGGCACGGCCATGGCAGGGATTCCAGAGGCTGCTCCTTCTTCCTCTGGTTTTCCTTCTTCAATCTTAGCAACGCCAGGTGCATCAGAAGAAAGCTCATTCAGAATTTTTCTGCCACGAATAAATAAATGTTTAAAGAAATATTTTTAAAGATGTTGACCTATGCCATGAACGAGTGAAGTAGTGTAAATAAACATAAAAACTTTTATACTAAGGCAGGGCTTACCGATACGAAGGCCTCCTTGAAAGTATCTCCCTCCGCTTCTGAGAATCAATTACCACCTCTGTTTCTGTAGATTCATCTGTATTTGTAGCTGATGCTACCTAATTTTTTAAAAATAATCATTTTAGGTATTAATCTTATGGCCCTTTACATGCAAACAAAAATTTAGTAAGCTGCAATCTAGAAAGTTTGTTGCAATAGTCGGCAATTTTCACTGTATGGAATCCTGATTTCTATGGTAAGATCTAATGTTAATACTCTATTTCATGGAATTTTATTTACTTATTCCATTTCGAACCCACTGCAATATAAGCAACTTTTGATTACTATGACACTATTTTGTAAATTTAACAGAGGCTTAAAAAGTACAAACAAATGCAGCAGTTTTGAAGAATTTATTCAAAAATTGAATGTATGCTTGACTTGTTTCAAATCTCATTCACAGTTCTGTCCATGCTGCTACTTCTACATTCTTGCTATGATAGCAAGGAGCCACTCCACCTATTATATGAACTGTATCAATTTTTGTATACACACACACACAAATGCCCTGAAGAAAAGAAATGGCAGTGACAACCAAATGTAATCGAATGGAGGGGAGGAGAAGGAAGAAAAGGAAACCATAGAAAAGATTGAACAGAGTGGAGCAGGAAAGCAAAGAAAGAGAGAGGGAGATAAAACATAGTCAACAAAGTCAGAAAGTTTTAAAAGTTAAATTTGGAAGTAGATGAGTAAACAGGCCTGATTAATGCATCATGCGCACGCACACACAAACACAAACCAGTTTGGTTTTGACTCAGGGTTGAAAACAAACCAATCCAATGAAAGAAACCATTGTTATCAATTGTAACAACAATCGTACAATTCACAACAACAAAACCAATGAATAATCCACATTTTGACTTACTATGTCAAAACCTGACCATAGGCATCTAACCAAAACAGCAGGGTTTTTAATGGGTAGGCATGAAAGAGGATTACAAAAGAAGCTACAAATTCAAAATTACATTAATCCCAGAATCCAATGGTAATTGCTAGAGATTTTTTTTAAAGAGGAGAAATTAAAAGAGCACACAGGATAACAAATTACAGGTAGTCCTTGACCACTGATTGTAATGGAATTATGGCCAAAAGTTTTGATAGCCGTTAAATGAAGGGCCCGTGCAATACCCTCACCTAATGACCACCCTCCTCCCATGCAGCGGAGTAGCAGATTTGCAAGCAGTAGGCTTGGGGGAAGTAAAAGTGAGCGGCAGGCTTGCAAGCACTCAGCAGAGCAAATTTCTCCATCCCTAGGCCATGTTCCTCTGTTCCAGAAGGGAGCACTATTTTGGAGTAGCCGCAATTCACTGTGGCCACTCTGAAAATGGCAGTTACTCTGGAGGACAAGGGCATGCTGCCTACAGACACGGAGCCACAGAACAGCTGCTTCCCCAACCTGAACTCCAGAACTTCCAAAAGGAGATCTACGGTAAAAGATGAGTGATTTGTGGCAGGGATGGGAAATTGCATATGGGAAGTAGGCCCAAGGCTTGTGGGGACTCCAAGGGATTTCAAAACCAAATCCTAAATAGCTTTTGTGGAGGCAACCATTTGTAAGTCAAGGACTACCTGTATAAAACAAGAATAATTTTAGTTAAAACATTGTTTTTCCTTTTCCTCTTCTCTCTATAGATCCCTATCAATCTTCCTGTCCTCCAAATATTTCCCTCTCGTTTTTGCAATTCTCATCGCACATAAGTTCTACTTATATCCTAGTCTCTGGGATTCATAATTTAACTGTGATTTAATATTAGCAATAGTAGCAATCCCTGACTACACTGAAGAATGCATGTGAGATTTGGTGTCGTAAGTCAAGACTACTGGTAGACAAATGAGCAAGGGATACTATGAAGTGATAAAATGTTGACATCAAAAGTACTTACTACAGCATTTACAAACTGTCCTTCAGATACTGAACATCTGTCCAGAACCAGAAGAACTGAAACATGTTTTATAAAAAAAAACACAACTGCATGCTTTTTGACAATCTCATCAATATCTATATGAATACATTGTTTCCTGTAGTTTGTTCAATTAGATATGGATTAATTTAAAATATTAATAAAATCTGTCCATATAGGAAATTAGGAAAAAAAAGATGGAAAGGGAACTACCTAACACTCTCTTCTGATTTGCAGCAATCATATTTTTTTAAAAAGGAACTTGAAACATGTTATCAATTAGGAGGCATGCAAAATGTTTTGAATAACTCCATTCTAAATTCAAAATATATTCTCTCTCTATATATATATATATGTTTGAAACCTGAAATTGGCATGTTTTGAGTTCAAAGTACTTCTTTGAGCTAGAAACAAAACGTTTTAAGGTCGAAGCATTACAAATTTTAAAAAAATGTGTACCCACTAATATTATGTTGGCAACTAAAGAAATAAGAACACTAAACCTAGGCATTAAATACAAGATCTTCTGTTCGCTCTCATCTTGGCACAAAAATAGTCCATGAAACCAAGGAAAAGTTAATAAAGGAGACACAACTAACCTGAACAGATTGCAATTGGGGTGACTGAATAACTGAAGGTTGGGTAGCTTGAATCACTCCCTGTACGTGGACAGTTTGACCAGAAGGGAACTGCACCACAGTTACAGAGGGAGATCCTCTTCCAGTTGTTGATCCCGCTACAGAAACCTATTGAGATGAATAAAGCATACCATGAGAACAGCTTAAGTAGCTAGCTCTCAATATTCGTTATCTGACAAAAGTAATCCTTAGGCTTCAGTTAGGTTTCCACCTTTAACAAAGAACAGTTTGTTTTATAATATATTTTGGCTATACTGGCAATTACGTAATCAAAAAGCAGGTGAAATATTATTCGTGTGGTACTTCTGCTTTCCTACTATAGCATTATTCATTAAGCATTATCAGAGATGTTATGATAATTAAAAAGTAACCTCTTTCCTTCAGTCAAAAGAAAATGCAGTCTCACATAAGATGTGATGGGGTAGACTTTTGTCAAGATATAACTGTTTTTGTAACACAGCTATATCATATCTTTCTACAAATTAACTGTAGTGTTATTCTTCTGCACTGAAACGTTGCAAGATCATATGCCAAATTTAATGAACAGAAGGCTGAGAACTAACAACTTGCCAAAAGACAGCCACGAGCTTCTCAGTTTAATCCCACTTTGAAATAGGGATTTCCTGTTCTATTTTAATATTTATTAATATTAATAATTTATTATGATTGTCTTAGCAATACTTTAGAGTTGCATGACAATAATTATATTCAAATATTGTCAAAGTGTCAAGCCTCTGTGGGCTCGATACTAACGGTACACTCCCAGTACCAACAAGGCGGCCGAACAGGCCAACGCAATGGTGGAACGGTACCTGCGGTGCTACATCTCCTACCAACAGACGGACTGGTTTGACCTGTTACCGTTTGCCGAAGTGGCTTATAACAATGCAGTCCACAACAGCACCGGATTCGCCCCTTTCCAGGTGGTTCATGGGGTGGAGTTTATCCTGATTCCCAAGTGCCCGCAGGGGGACCCGTCCCCCTGCCAATCCCAGGATTGAATAGATCGCATTCAGGGGGTCTGGGGGATCACAAAAAGAGCATTACAAAAAGCAGCAGAGGCCTCAAAGGCTCAGGCCGATAAGAAACAGGTGCCTCAAAAGCCCTTTCGGGTGGGGGATATGGTGTACCTGTCAACCAAGTACCTGCGCTTGAAAAAATCCTGCAAGAAGCTAGGGACAAAGTTCATACGTCCGTTCCAGATTACGCAGGTCATTAACCCAGTAGCTGTGCGGCTACAACTACCCCATCTTTTGGGGAAGGTGCACCCGGTATTCCACTGCAGCTTACTGAAGCCGGTGGAAGGGTCCTCCTTTAGGTCCGTGAAACGGATACCGGCTCCTGTCGCAGGGGACCACTATGAGATCCAAGAGGTGTTAGACTCCCGAATCCATTGGGGTCGTTTGCAGTACCTGGTACGGTGGAAGGGGCACCCTGTTACGGATGCATCCTGGGTGGAGGAAGCAGACATAAAAGCCCCCCGGTTGTTGCGGCTCTTCCACCGACGATATCCCCGTAAGCCAGGAGGGGGGGTAGCTGTGTCATCCGTCACAGCTCATGATTAATCACACGTTTCTCCTTGCCTTCCAGGTGGAGCCCTGGTAGAGGGGGCCGCCTGTCAAGCCTCTGTGGGCTTGACACTAACGGGAGGGGGGAGGGGGACAAGGATAGCGTCCGGATGCAGCAGAGGAGGCCAGCGACAAAAACGGCAGTGACAGCCCTTCCCTCCCATTACCTGGTCCATCGAAGGGGAACCCAGTGGAGCACGGCTACGTGGCCGTCGGCTCTGTGGCCGTCCCGCCGAACAGCTGATCAGCTCTATGGCCGTCTCGCCGAACAGCTGATCAGTACAGGGAAGCAACAGCGAGCCGGAAGCTTGCAGCGTGTCCTTCCCTAGCTGCTCTTATCAGCGCACACGCCAGATGCTGGTTAGGTGGGTGGGGGGGTGGGGCCAGTTGGGAGAAGCATATGTAGAGCGCTGGGAGGCAATTGCTCCCAGCGCTAACTTCGTTTGCTGTTTCTGTGACTAAACGCATGCCAGAATGTTCCGTGATTAAACCAATCACCTGTGAACTCAACAGCTTGTTTCTTGTTGGAGGCAGGGGTGTGGCAAGGACATCTGACACAAAGCATATGAAACAGTTGACAGCTCAATATGTCAGTAACCCCGATTTCATTTTTAGTATCAGCCAGATATACTTGACAGCAGCACATATGAATGCCCCTTTATTGTAATTTAATATACCATCATGTTTAAAAGTTTAGAACCCATCTCTAAGACATATACTTTTATCTTCCTCCTTTTTTCATTTAGATTTAAAACATGTATTTTGAGGCGGCTGAAATAAAACTCTGTCCAAAGGACACTGATTACAAATTATTTTCTGATCTGTTTAAAAGTCCAAAACATTGTTGGGTCTGCCTACATTGCTGCTTTAGAAACTGTGCCCAGCT
Source organism: Azemiops feae (assembly GCA_023970755.1). NCBI lineage: Eukaryota > Metazoa > Chordata > Lepidosauria > Squamata > Viperidae > Azemiops > Azemiops feae. Next base: position 2,395,819 of record JALGBA010004231.1, on the reverse strand, counting down.
ACATGTTCATTGACACTTGACTGCTGGTAAAAATGAAATGTTTTAACAAAGAAGCTTGTATGCAGGAGCTGATCTTTAAACATGATATGGATAAAGAACGGCATGAGCTGAATTGGGAGAAGAAAATGTATCCCCGTAAGGATGGATTTCTATAAGCAGGGTGTCATAACCAAGAAGACTCCTGCCTTTGTAGGCAACTGCTTTGCTACAAAGAGCCTCCAAGGGTGGCCTCATGCCAGAGTAATTGTGCAGGGAAGAAAACTAGCCCATGCCTGTACAACATGCAGTTCAACAAATAGCTTTGGGTGGCCCACTGACATTTTCTAGTCAATACACTTCCTCTTGCCCTGGAAAACAGCTCCGGGCTGTTTAAGACTTTATAAGATTCTTTATGTTGGTAAGAATTTCTGCTTATAAAAATGACTAGTACTATTGGATTCAGTAAATATCCATTTGAGCAAAATTGACTTATCAAAGTGTAACTCAAAACCTAGAATTAGTCCAGAGAGGTTTTTCTCAATACCAATATAGCAATAATTTCATATTACTCTTCATATTATCAATGCATAATAGTATTAAAAAATAAACAGAACATTTCATATTACTTGAGCTATAGTGGAGATCTGATTTTGGCCGATTGGAGATTGCATATTAGCAGAATCACTTTCTGTAATAGAGTCTGTTGCACTGCCATCTTGTGGTTCAACTGTTTCCATGGTCATTTGTCTAAGAGAGAGAGAGAGAGAGAGAGAGAGAGAGAGAGGAGAGAGAGAGAGGAGAGAGAGGAGAGAGAGATGAGAGAGAGAGAGAGGGAGAGAGAGAGAAGAGAGAGAGAGAGAGAGAGAGAGAGAGAGAGAGAGAGAGAGAGAGAGAAAAGGTTAAGATACGAAATATTTAATAACCCTTTTACTTCTGCTTATTTACGTACTTCAATTTACTTTACTGTTACATAAAATATAGCACAATAACATTGTAACTTATAAATGTGCATGAATACAAGTCAACTATTTCCATGGATGTGTCCAGTGTATTCTAGCTAACTTGTCTCAACATATTAAGTTGAACTATAACAACCATAGTTTCAATAAGCACTGATCATGACAGCTGTGGATTATGGGAGTCTCGATCAAGCATTTGGACAGAGAAATATGGGAGTTGCATCTATCACATCTAGAGATTAAAGAAAGGGGACTTAAACGTTGCAGAAACTGAGACCTTATTTTTCTTCCCCAGAAAAAACATTTTCCAGATACAATATTATAATTGAGGCAGAGATATATTCTTAGAGATGCAACACAATTTCATCACATTTTTGTTTATTGAAGCTTCATTTTAGTTTATACAATAATTGGTTTGTTTTTTGCTAAGCAATTAGGTCCCCTCTTTTGCCAAGTATTAAAAATTTCTTGCAGATGTTATACTGCACATTTAGACAAAAAAGTTGTTATAATTACAAAATTGGTCTTAAATATTGTAGATATGAATTAGTTGCATTTAGAATATTGCTGCCTGTGAGATCCTATTTTTGCTTTTTATTATATTGATTGTATTAATGGTTTGTTATTTAGAAGCCAAAACAAACTTTGGCAGCAAACATTTATTTCTGAGAGAAGTTTATAGATGGAGCATCAGTTAATATAGAGGGCTTGGCTGAGAATGATATAAAGTAACTTATCACTACAACGTATTTTTAAACTTAAAGAGATGTGGACCCAAAAATGAAAGTATTATTTCTCGGAATCAGGTAGAACCATGAACAAGGTTTTGGCTGTTGTGTGACCATATCCATTTTATATTCTTGTTTTTATTTACATTCTATGCTTGGCTTATACTCTTGGCATGTTTATATTACATTCAAAGGTGATTATATTTTATATTACATTCAAAGTGGTTATGTTTTTTAGTTTTACATTTCCTAAATTTATACAAAAATTCAACTTTCAAATTATAGAAAATAGCTAAGTCTGTGGCAACAATCACTGCAGAATGCTAGTTAGCCACCAACTAAAGAATATTTGGGTACTTAATATAGTACTTTCAACCAAAAACAGATAACATTTCATCCACAAAAAATTGTTGTAACTTGTTATGATCCTGGGAATAGTATATATGCACAAACCACTCACAAGTGATAGGTATTCACTTGAGCTTTTGCAATGTTGTTTGAAGTTGTACTGTAAATCATTCCTTTGTTTCTCATAGTGGTCTTCATTCTAGTAGCTCTCATATATCAGAATTTCATTTGGGCTACGTCTTTGTTTACAACGGTTCATAGTATTTCACCCCACCCTGTTTTTTTAATATGGTTGAAGCTTACCTCCACATGTTACAAGTCAAATGTAGCATCTAACGCTGCCAAACTCCAGATGTGCTGGTCTTTTGACTCCCATAATTCCCAGTCAGCATAGTCAATTACTAAATTGGCTGTGGAGTTGTAGGAATTGACAACTTAAGACATAAGATTGTCCATAGTTTTACTGTTGCTTAAATTCATGTGTCAATCTTCATTCCTATTTCTCAAAATCTCAAGCACTCCCTATTTTCAATCTATAAAAAAGTTTCATTTGCTTACTTAATACAAATTAAGTAATTACAAATTACTTAATACAATATGTGAGGCTCAATTTTATGTATGAAAAAAATGCTTAATATATTATGGAAGCCATTTCACTCTTACAATTCTACTTAATAGATATGGGGTTTTTTTGTGTGTAAGGCCTATATATCGAGATGCATTCCATTAGAATGGTAGAGTTGATCTCTTCTTGGTACTTGTAGAACTAGATAAATGTATACCGAATATACAAATTCATGCTGTTGTAATTTATTCAGCATCTCCCAGTAAAAGATCCCAACTCCCAAGTAAAAGATTAAAAATTACTGCGTAAGTCCAAACCTAATGTATTGCTGAAACTAAGCCAAATATAAAACAATGAACTTGAGTTAACACATATACTGACATTCACACACACTTCTCTAAATGAGATTGGTAACCAGTGCTAGGCTGCATTCCCTTTATCAAAACTATTACTGTAACACAGGACACAAGCCTGCTATGCAGAAGCATCTTCTAGTGATAGCTAAAAATATAATGGCTACCTTATATTAATTCTGGCATGCTGTTTTTTGCTACATTTGCTCATGATTGAATTTTTTTTTTAAAAAAAGGACTTCTTCCTTCTCCAGACCACGCTCTTCTATTGAATCTTGCAATGAAGTTATGTTCTGTTTGTGATGTCATAACTATTGCTATGGCAACCTACATTCACAGTATTACAAACATAGTACTTAGAGCTCTCTGCAGAAAGGAAAAGGATAGGAATAAAGGAGAACCATTTTTAGTGCTAAATGCAAGAGATTTTATAAGTGTTATAGACTAAAACCTTTTGAAACGAGGAGAAAAAAATTAACCAAAAACGTACTTTTATGAAAACATCATTTGAAGCACTTTTTAGGAAATGCATGCAACACAGCAATTTCAGTGCATTTTCATCACCAATCCTTTTAGTATATTTGGTAAATAATGCATGCTCATTTGCCATGTGAGAAAGTACAGTTAGTACAGTTACACAGACAGACCTGTGGAACTTTAGTGAAGTCAATGCTATCTTAAATTCCAACATGCCCATGCAAAGATTAAAATTATTTTAACATAAAGAAGATCCTTAAAAATGAATTTTTATTGTGAAAATATACAATTCCTCAATTGGGAAGGAAAAATGTTGCCAGTAGAAATCTACATACAACTTTATCTTTTACAGAAATTATTGTCATGCCTGAAAATAGAATGGGATTTATGATTCAACAAACCTGTTAAATTATGCATGGATATTGCTAGTAAATAAAACAAATATACTTTTACAATTTAATTGTAGTCTAAAAAAATAGGTTTTAATTTTGAGTGGCACCTGTTCTTTGGAATAGCATCCTTGGCTCCCACACTGCCTTCTGGAAGCTGCTCAAAACACCATCTTTGTTTGGTTATAGTTTGGTTTGGTTAATTTAACTTTATTCTGTTTTGGTTAATCTGTGGATTCTTTGTGTATTTTTGTCTGTATGTTGTGTGTTTCTTATTTGTAATGCCCCTGCAACTAACATTATTTACTAAATAGATGGGGTCAGTTGCAAGCATACATCCTGCAGCAAAATATTTTCACCTGCCTATTTCAGCCAAAGAAACCACTCTCCAATTTTTCTATTTCTTTTCTTTAAAAAGACCTTTTCCATGAAGAGCTTCTGGATTTGTAAATCATTCTTTTCATAGAACCCTACTTCGTATGTTGAGATCCTTTCTTCTCCCAGGAACAGAATTCCGTCTTGGGCCAGGAAGTCTTAAAACTATGCAACTGAGACTTTTTCCTAGTATAGTGAGTTATTTAAATTTGTATTTAAAACTCCAATAAAAAAACAGGCTAACAAACTACTTCTCCCAATTTAGGAGCTTAACTTTACCGAACAAGGTATTCTATCATTTCCTAAATAGTCTAAGATGCAGGAGGTGAGAATAGAGCATGTGGATAAGTACAATATAAAAGCAAATCTTGAAATATAGTTCTGAAGGAGGATACTTTTAATCATCTTGACTGAAGCTGAAAATTATTACAAACAGGTTTCTAAATGAACAGAAGCCTTTCAAAGGTAGTCTGCAATGAGATTAGAGGGCTCAGCATCTCTGTGTGGTAGCTACAATTCTTGCTCTTCCTTGGACTATCACACAACTTTTTTAAACAGGGAAACCCTTCTCAATTATTTCAAAATTTGCACAGAAGGTAGTTGCTCTTTTTACAACTTCCTTCCTCCAGCTTTACATCTTGCCTGCATTCCTTGGTAGCTCCTTCAACTTATATATAAAACACTCACACCAATCCTAGGCAATCCCTTTTCATTTACTGGAACTTACTGCCAGAACTGCAGAGAAATCAAATTTTCATAGTAGTTGACCAAAAAAATAATACATTAAATGATGGCTTGTAGCATTAATAAGGAGAGTTGCATTGGGTTTTATCACATCATTTCTTGAAAATAAAACTAAAATAAAAACTTGCACAAAACAGTGCTAACATATTTTATTTATTAAATTAACCAACATGTTAATAAATGCTTTTTTCTTCAGTTCAGTCCATTCTAATATATGCAGTACTTTCAACTGCAAGAATGGAGCATTTTTATATCCCCTTACTTTTAAAGCAGTTTAATCCTAAAAGCTACACAGATCGGAGTTGTTTAAATCAGGCTGTCTCCAATGAAAATCAAGTTATACAATGAGAATTATGGATTAAGACAACTGAAGAGGGCAAACTGAAGCTAATTTGGGGCTATTTCTCACAACCCAGTAGCCAAATAGTTTGTTTGTGGCTTGTATTGTGTAAGTCTAACAACTGGTTAGTTTATGGCTTGTTACATATTGGGCAACTCAACAAACCAGGTATATTAACAAAATATCTATACAATCAGTTAGTGCTTTGTGCAAACACAGCCAATACCTACTTATCCCCAATTGGTGTCCTCCAAATATGGTGGATCTGCTGGCTAGCCATTATTTCTTGGGATTTACTTATCATCTTTTCCCAAGGAATTCAAGGCAATATGCATATCACATACTTCACTAATTTATCATTGCAACAATTAATATGATAGGAGAGCTGGGAATGTAACATACTCAATGAGCTGCTTCGACAGGGATACGGCCCTCCCCACCTTGGGTGAGACCCCCTAAGCAGCATATCGGCGCCAAAGATCAAGAACTTTGACAGTTCAGCCAGCATTAATTAGGGGAAGTTATGATTTGTTGGCCACATGCTTGGAAGCCACCAGTTTCAGAATGAGGACAATATTGCGCTGCAAAACCATGTTGATACAGGATTAAGGTAGACTGAACACCCAAGCAAATAGAATACGAAAGTGCACTATGCTTTTTAAACACCCTAATTCCATTAAACTCACAGTCTCTAAATGTGGCAAATGTCGCTGCAGATAAGCAGCATACTCCACAAAGCTAAACTCGTGAATAAGGAAGAACCCTGTTTGCACATGCGCAAATCTTTCTCGACTCGACGAAGTTTTCCCCTCGGCGAAGAGTACACCAGTCAGATTAAGCTCCGGTACTAAGGCGCGCTCCGACCCCTCCCTTTAACCAGCCTCGACTCCTCGCCCGCCCGCCCCTCCCTTCTTCGAGTCCTCGGCACCCGTCGCTTCTCCTGCTCGAGAGCCGCCCCTCCGCCGCTGCCTCCAAACGCCAGACCGCCTTGCACACACCCGACGTGTCTCCGCCCCCTCCTCGACTCACCCGAGTACGTGGCGCCCCCGTCACAGGGAAAGCAGGCGGGGAAGAGGGATTGGGCCGGGCGAGGCCGCGCGTCGCTTCACGTCAGTGCTGATGCCGCTGCGCCGTCACCGCAGGGGGCGAGGGAAATGGCGGCCGTCGCCGTCGTTGCACAGTTTTCCAGGGCCTGCAAGGAATGAGGCAGGGTGGGGCTTGCCTCGCTTCGCCCACCCCCGCCGCTCCAGGGCCTCGCTCATTGGTCACTCGTAAGACTCAACCGCTGGAATTCGCGCCAACCGTCTTTCAAGCCCCCTCCCATTGGCTAAGTACGAGGGGCGGACACGAGATTCATAGCCCAGTTCGTTGCCTTCTAGGATCGAAGCAAATGTTGATCCGAGTAAGGACGAACAGCTGTGTCCGGAGCTGTGCGACTACAACTCCCACAATTCCATGTAGCAGTCATAATGCACAAATATCCCTGAAAATACCACGAGTGTGAAACCCCCCCCCCCACGCCCATTCTTTTATGAGACTGCCCTCCATCGTGGCATGTATGGGAATTAAATTCGGGCTACTATATCCGGCCTCAAAGCTTGATACGATCCCTGGAGATTGTGGCCTATGCATCTCGTTGCTGTCATCTAGTCTAGTGGTCGTCCAGATATCTGGAACCCAATTTCGCTACTCTTCATGGAAGAGAGTGCTCTAGAGTCACTTGGGGGGCTTGGCTGCCTGATTGTTATGCTAAGCAAAATATAGTTAGCTACTTCCTAACATAGTTTATTATTGGTTCTTTGATCATTTCCTTTTCGGAAGTTAGTGACTGGACTTTTATGCTGCCTAAACGCTGGGTTCCCATAGCACTGAGAACTACCGTAGCTAGCAAAGCATGTTTGCTCAAGCAGTATAGTTGCTTGATTCAGTGCATCATATTGACTTGGAAAACTTAGGTTAATTCAAGACATACATAATATGATTTCAATAAATGTGTATTGTGATCATACAGTATATTGATTATATGATTATATTTTATTGGATTTTATGCAAGCAGCATGTTAGGTTGATTTTATATTACAATAAACTTTGAGATTTGTGAAGTACCATTTTTGGCCAGTCCAGCTGAGGCAGATAAAAAGAGTTCAATAACTAGATAACTTTCCTTGAATAACTTGATATAAAAAAACAAGGCTCTACAATCATAGAAAATGTGTAGGAGTGCTTTGGACACCATTCAAACAGAGGGACAATATCTCCCACATATTCATTAAGCAGCTTGACTTTCACCTTCCACATGAGCTTGGAAAAGAGTTACAGCTACTTAGCATTGAGTCATCTCATTTGTAACTTTTTTCCAAGGTGGTACAGTGCAGAGATAAATATTTAGAAGCATGGACTCTTTATAGCAATAGGCAAAACTCACCATGTTCTACCAATGCTGAACCTCCTTCATACCATGTAATTTTGTTTTACTTCCCGAATCTGCTGAATGATCCCCGGATAGCATAGTCTAGAATGGGAAAGGCAGCATTTTGTCCCCAAATGAGTGATTTTTGATATCCCTAACACTTTCTCAGCAGCTTCCATAGACTTGTCAGAGCACAAAAGCACTTGTGATGTTTTTTTGTGGTGCAAAGTCTACTTCTTTTGGGCATGTGGGCAATATCAGGACCCTCTACAAAAAAAGGTGGTGTGATTTGCATTGTACACTGCTTTTGGCAGTCTGATCCCCTGCTCCCTTATTTGCAAACACCACTACCACTTTCTATCTTTATCCTACTGATTATTACTGGTATAATCATTACAAACAGGGAAGGCAGAGAAAGGTCTCTCCCCTTTCCATTTTATTTTTTAAAATCTGTTCTACTTATCCATCACCGGAAGAATAATAAAAAACCCTGAGTCTGATACAAGAAAGATAGAATAGATAGAATACCATCTTTCTCCTTCTTCATACTATCAACAAGTTAGAACAAACACATGATTAATAGTTTCAAAGCATACACATCTGTATGAACTACAACTTGCATCATCTCTCACATTAACCATGTTCAACCATATTTGGATAGCTTTAGGCTACCCTCCTTTGGAAGTTTTTTTCCAGTTTTCATTTTGCCAAACCCTGAGGCTCTTTCCCAGTGAAAACCAGTTTTTCAAGATAAAGAGTTCTGAAACCACTCAAGAAGTTTTTATGAAAATTGGCCAACACAACTATTTTGTGTGTATGTGTGATTCAATTTAATGTGGTTAACTGATTGCAAAGGAATTTTATCTGGGGGAAAACATGCCTGGGGAAACAGCTGCTCATCTGATAAATGTTTATCTGTATAACAAAGAATGGGGCTAAGAAAGAAGATAAACAATTGAAATTTCTTTCTTGGCTGTATTTTCTCTCAAAACAAAGGGTCCCAGTTTTCTACCAAATCTACCCTTATCCTTTGTATTTCTATTACTACATTTCTGGTTCTAATAAAATCATCACCCATGTAGTGATTATGGATAACATTCTCAGGTATTTTTTTAATCTAGTGATTATTTGGTAAGAACTCAGAACAACAGATCATTTTCCTTCCAGTGTGTGCTACATACACACACCCTAGAATTATAGCTTCTGTCATTTATAGTCAGCATGGTGGAGATAAGAACTGTAATCAAACGCATCTGAAGTTTGAGAAAGATTGAGTTATGTGGTTTAACTTGCCCCAGAAGTCTGGCTTCCTGAGTTATCACTAAAGTGATTACTAAACCCTAAGGAAATAAAAGTATCTTCTAGAAAGTAGCATCATACCTTTTTTCTTCCATATACATTTTGGATATGAGGTCCTGTCTGTAAAGCAATTAATTGCTGCTGAAAACAGAGGGCTAAATTTGAGGCCCCAAACTCCATCTTGAATACTGACATATCTCTTTAGGACAACTATGAACCACCATTAAATAATGACCCATTGTATTATAAATAAATGGAAGTATTACCAAACCCTACAAAACCCCAGTAACTTAATTGGAAAAGTATCTGAAGTTGGTATGAGCACAGTATCATGGTATTTCTGTTCTGAGAAGAGTGCTCATAAGCACGATGCACCTATAAAACAATGTACTGAGTTCAATTTTTAAAAATGTGTATTTTGGAAGATCACACTATTATTTTTTTGAAAATTTGGTTTCAGAATTAGCATGTCAAGAGAATTTGATAAGATTTAAAATATGACATGTGAAATTATAATTTTATTTACTTACTGGATTTATATTGTTATATATTAAATTTGTTTGCCACCCATCTCAATATGAGGTGATTGGCTTACAATGTTAAAAAGAATAAAACTATACAGAAACGTGTATATAATAAGAATAAAATACAATAAAAATACAAACTGTCAGGTATAACTAAAAGATGGGAGGAAGAGAGTAGGATGAGCATGGGTAGGTGGGGAAATGAGATCTGTTGTTAATCTATCAATCACCCCATAGTGACCCTCCCCTATTGGACCAAGCCAACTGGCAGAGCCAGGTCTTCAAGCTCTTGCGGAAGGTCAGGAAGGTGACAGCTGATCTCACTGGGGGGTGGGAGCAAGATGTTCCAAAGGGCAAGAGCAATGGCAGAGCAATGGCTCTAGACCCTGCCAACCAGAATTCTCTGGCCGAGGGGCCCGCAGTATGCATCCTCTGACGGAATGGGTGGGGCAGGCCAATCACATTGGGATGAGACAGTTCCTTAAGTAACCACCCATGTCCCTATTCAAGGCAACTCTGGTCTTACAATGTGATAAAATTATAAATATAAAAGCATTAAAATTAACAATTAAATGAAGATTAAAAAACAAGAGAACAGACATTATTCCACAAATACCTCCAGCATAGCATATCCCCATTGGTTACCCAAGCCAATTGGCAAAGGCAGATTTTAAGGCCCTTCCAAAAGGTCAAAACTGGGGTAGTGGATCTCACCTCTGGGAGTAAGATGTTCCGGAGAGCAAGGGGTCATGATATAAAAGGCTCTTCTCCAAGACCCTGCTAGTTGAAATTTCTTGACCGATGGGATCTGCAGCAAGCTCCTTCTGTCAGAGCAAGTGGGGTGGGCCAATCCCATTCTACTTAGTTATGAATGACCAGCAAACTAGCTACAATTAAAAAACAGCACATAAAAGCACGCTCAAATACAATGGCAATAAAACCATCAAACAGAATTGCCAATTAAAATGTGCAAATATAAGAAAATAAAACACAATTCAAAGCAAAATAGGGGAAAAAAATAAAAGGACAAAAGTAAATTCTGGTGACATTATTCCAAGGTTAAGGCACCTTGAACATTCTTATAGTAATAGCTGCTTATAAAAACTTGGCAACTCTGTGATAATGGCTATATCAGAGAGTACAACAATATAAGTTACTTTTTTCTCGCTGAAAACATAGATAGATGATAGATAGATAGATAGATAGATAGATAGATAGATAGATAGATAGATAGATAGATAGATAGATAGATAGATAGATAGATAGATAGATAGATAGATAGACCTTTATTATCATTTTTTTCTGTGGGCACATTGGCACACATTACAAATGAGATTTTGTTGCTTGCTCTCAAAAGTGTACACATAACATTTGAACATGCTATATACAACATATGCATAAATATACATCCTTACATATAAATAACATATAAATATTAATCAATCTCCACCTTGAATACATAGTGGAAAGAGAAAGGTTGAGAGTTCACAATACTGTATGGAACAAAACTGTGACTGAATCTGGATGTTTTGCTTCGGATACCACAAAGCCTCCTCCCAGAAGGTAACAAAGAAAACAGGTCATGAAGAGGATGTGTAGTGTCCCAGACAATCTTGCAGACCCTGCTCAAGCAACACTTATATGCTATGTCCTGGATGGAAGGGAGGGCACAACCAATGATCTTTTCTGCCATCCTCATCATTCTCTGCACCGCCTTCTTGTCTGACAATTATCTATCTATCTATCTATCTATCTATCTATCTATCTATCTATCTATCTATCTATCTATCTATCTATCTATCTATCTATCTATCTATCTACCTACCTACCTACCTACCTACCTACCTACCTACCTACCTACCTACCTATGCTTCCAAAACAGACTGTAATGCTGTATGACAAGATGCTCTTGATCGTCCCTCTGTAGAAAGTGGTAAGGACAGGGGAAGGAAGATGTACTTTTCTCATGCAACGCATGATCTGTACTAAGGGGTGGCATTTATTCCAGCTCATAAATTCTTACAAAAAAGTCAGTGAAGAAATACATGCACCAGGATCTCTGATTCATTTTGATCACAGGGACAATTTGTCTAATTAAACAAATTTTATGAAACCATCCATCCAATACTGCTGAGGGTAGGACACTAAAGTAGCCCCAAGAAGTGTAAACAATAGGGATTGCTAAACATGCCAGACTGAATATGTAGTTTGCAGGTCTAAAAGGTTTGCAGGAAGGAGCCCAACCCTATAGATTGCCTATAGCATTCAATTCTACCTGATATGCAATACACTTTGGTGAAGGAGGGGGAAGGTGTGTTGGATATATTCACTGCCTTGAGTTATTTATTTAGCGAATGGGGATGTACAGAAAGCCAGGAGTCTATTGTGTCGAAGAAAGTAGATGTTCAGCAGACGATGGGATCTGGAAACAACCACCAAGGCACTTCTGAGGTATTAGCTTGTGTTATCACCATTGCCCAATGGAGGCTCCCCTCTTTCATCCCCACATGGGTTCCAAACAAAGTGGTACCTATTTATCTACTCACATTTGTACATGCTTTCGAAATGTTAGGTGGGCAGGAGCTGAAATGAGTGGCGGGAGCTCACCCTGCCACACAGTACTCAAGTCTCAAACTTGGATTTGCCGATCATCAAGCCTCAGTTCTAACCACAGATCCCCACCTCTTTGCCACCTTGAGCTATTTGTAAAAATAATATAGGTGGGATAGAAATAAAATAAAATAAATAATAAATCCTAGCTTTTGCTTTTTTTTTTAGGTTTAAATGTAGTAATAGGTCACAGGAACAAAGAGGTTAGAGAGACAAAGATCAGCTGAGATTTTTACCCTGCATCTTGATGCAAAGTCACCAAAAGGAATTAGTGGTGTCAATGGACATCAGAAAACATAAGTGTGAGTCAATAAGAGTTGGCATACAAGGACTCTTATCTCTGACATGTAAGTTAAAAGATTATAAACCATCCAGTTACCCTGTGGTAAGATGGGTGACCAATAATTTTTTATAAAAAAATAACCCATTTGAAATGCAGCATGAGACCTGGAAGAATTCTTGAAAAAATTCTGAACAGAATCCAAGGACTTTAAGTCATTGTAGATAGATATGTGTGTGCTATACAGCATTTGATTTAGCTTGAATGAATGTATTGGCTAAAAACATACATCTACTATTGTTAGGATATAAGAAACCCAGGATTGCACTCTTATTAGCTTTAGCAGAAATGTCTCTAGATTGTTCTTACCAACTTCCAGAACATTGAAAAATTAACATATTTTAAAGATGAACTTATTCTATTTTGTTTATGCTATTAACCACTGGTCTTTATAGCAGCTAGATGTTCTCAAGGAAAGAAAAAAAATAATTTTGAATTAAGGCTTTTGCCCCTGCAGAATTTTGTTAAGGCCCGAAAACTTTCCTAAGGGCCACCTGTGTAAGCAAGAGCTTAGTGAGGTAAAAAAAAAAATCTTCTTTTTTTTTTTTGGGTAAATACAGCAACCATTAAGTCTATATAAATATTAAACTGTAGGAAAGGCAACATGCATCTCTTTCATTCCTCAGTAGATTGGAATATTGGAATATCTGTAGCATATTAGGACAACCAGCTTTATTGCACAGTATCTAACCCCAGTTATTAAACACTTGATAAAATGAGCTGCAGCTCATAATAGCTTATGTCTTTTAATAAATTCTGTTACTTGGAAAAAGTGCATTCAAAATGTCCTGATTTTTAGCACATGGTTCTCCTACAGAGAATATAAATTTCTGTGTGCAGCAGGGGGCAGTAAATAGTTTGCCTGATTTCAAGAAAGCTGTCAGGATTATACTATACCTGCATGGGAAAAGACAATAGCAGGGCTGTAGAATTGAAAAGAATCAAATGGAAGAATCTCTTGCTAAGCATATTACACAGGATATATCTGTAAAGTCACCAAGATTAAGTTTTATTATGCCATGAAATAAGACTTTTAAGCTACTTTGGACAGATCTATTCTCAGTTTATTTGTCCTTCACCACACTCTCTCCAGCAACAGTTCACTTGAGAGCTAATCACAGAGTATTATAACAGTAGCCCTTCAGAGCCATTATATGAGATTGGTAACTATGTAAATAAAAAAAATAACCAATCTCATATCTTGAGAAACAATTATAAATCAGATTGCTCAGTGTTTAGAGCGAGGAAATGTCAGGGCCTATATTAAAGATGAAGTTTAAAAACTTGCACTCATTTAAATGCCTTTCGATTCCTGTTTTTGTTGAAAGCAAAAAAAAAAAAAAAGTAGGGGACCAGTTATAAAATACCTGGGCTTTTGATTTATACTAATTTTATAGGACTCACAACTGTTAATTTGGACTGCAAGGTAAGTTTTTACATAAATTTCAAAATGTCTGTTGACATCTCTATGTCAGGGCTTGTGACAAAGCAGGCTTTCCAACATCATATTTGATTCTGTATCACAGTATCTTTTCAAACGTTTAATATTTGGAAGATAAATCTCAGCAGGGACCATTTGGAAAAAAGAGGTTCATAGAAAGCTAAACTCAAAAAAACCAACCGTGAATCGGAGCCATGATTACATTGCAAATCAGCAGTATTCCCCACCCACACCCCAAAATCAGCTTTCCGAGTCCGGCAGGTTCCGATACGGCACAACCCGTGGTCCTTAAACAGACCCGGATGAAGTCCCCCCTCAGCCGCAGAAGCTCACTGGGTGACCCGATGTCCGCGTCCGCACCTTAAGGGGCTGCTGTCAGAGAAGCCCGAAGGCGGGTGTGGAGCTTCTGAGGGAAAGGCGAGATACAGTAAATCGAGGAACCGCAGCAGCATTAGCCGGACTATTGTTTTCCTCCGTAGATATAGCAATTTTTTTTAACCCATTCTGAAAAAGGCTCACCTGACAAAGTGAGAGCTCGCGCGCAGGTTAAAGTCTGATTGCGCCTGCGCAATCCAACCCCTGTGCTGCGCCGGAGGAAGCCGTATTTATTCATTTATGTGAAGGAACGGCAGTGGCGTGCTTGTTTGGCCCTTCTCGTGTTCCATACATGGGGCGAAACCAACTCTCCCCGCAGTCTGGGAGGGGAGGAGAAGTAAAAAGAGTAATGAAAAGGAGTCAGGTTATTGGTGTTAGCCCGTGACGTGCTGTCTGACAGGACGACTTGACACGCTGAGAAAAGGAGGGAAGAAACGGCTGCCTTTCAGCCTTGGAGGGCGTCAAGAAAGAGTGGTGAAATGGTCGCGCCCGCTCTGCCCCCGCTCGCGCTAAGCCAATGGGAGCCCAAAGGGCGGGGTTCAACGGGCAGCCGTGGCGGCTGGGTAATGGCAACCCTGTGAGGGGGGTCTGGGAGAGCAGTCTGCGCGCGAGATACACACGGTGCGGCGAGGGCGTGGGGACGCGACGCTGACCCGGGCCTCTCCTGTTGCCAGGTAACAGCAAAAGGGAAGAGGCTGAGGGTGGGGGGACGCTCTTCCTTCGCCGATCTTTCCTCCCCCCGCGACATCTCCTTTCATCGCTCCCCGGAGGATCCGGTGCCTCCCTGCCTCTCTATTCCCTCTTCCCGGTTACCTCCGGCTTCTTTCTCTTGGGGGGACGGAACTGATGCATTGACCCCCGACTAGTCAGGCTAGCAGCCTCCCCGCCCGCATTACCTTAGCCGATTATCGCTTGCTTCTCCCCTTTCTCGCTCTCGGTATTAAATGTGAGTATGCGAACACGCGTGCGTGCGTGCTTGTGTCTGGAGCTAGAGATGGTGCAACCCGTGTTTAGAGCGGATCGGCTGACATCCTTGCCGAGTTAGTCACTTGAAATCGGCAGGACGTAAAAGCTGCTGGGTGTGGATGCTGGAATAGGCACCAAGCAGGCCCTGACCCCGCAAGGCATCAACCAAATCCGTGCATGATTGAGAAAATTCGGATAGGATCATCATTCCACACCAGTGTTTTTGTTTTTGCCCTCATTGGGGGTGGGATGGCTGGCGGGGGGAAGAGAATATTTGCATGATCCTGAAAGCATATCGGCTGATCCAGTGTTAAAAACATCATGTTATATTTCCTTTAATCTAGGTGAGATAAGGTTATGCCTTCAAACTCCGGGATGTCCCAACTTCTGCCGGTTTCTTGCTTGTCGATCCCGAATAAAGGATGCAAAATGTTAAATGCTGGCTGGATCTTAAAGTTAGAGAGCATTTAAATTTTACATCGAAAGACATTTTTCTATAGCGTTTCCTTCGTTAGAATGGCCTCATGCCATTATCTTCCAGACGGATATTTACTTTACTTTCGCAATGCTGAAAAAAGATAACAGGAGATTGTGCTCTAATTTGGAGTTTGTGATATAGAAAGGCAGGCAGCTTATAGCGCATGGGAAAAGTAATTTGCTGACAAGACCACCATCAATACAAATATTATATCACTTATACTTATTCTAGTGATGTAATGTTTTTATTAAAAAGTGCTCAAGCTGTACTTATGAACCATTACTCCCAATTACATGACAAAAATGGTTCACCAATTTGTCCTTTTTGTCTTGTTTTAATTGGCCATATGAAAAGTTAATTTAGGGGTACCTGCAATAGCCTAGCTATTTGCTTTAATTAAACTTTTATAACACCCAACATGCTCTTCAGATGTCATTGTATATTACAAAATATAATAGATAATAGAAATAAGCTATTTTTCTTGATACTGTTATTTTTATACTCTTTCACCTAAAAGGTTTTGCTTGAAATTGATCTATTTGAGTTTCATCCAAAATATCCTCCCCTGACTTAGAATTTGTAATTCAGGTGGGAGTAGTAATGATCATATAAGGATAAATCACCAGTAGTTGCAACTTTTTAGTAGTAGTAAAGTTCAGTAGTAGTAGTAAAGTTCAGAGAAGTATCTGAAGAAAAGCAGCCTTTCTAGCAATATAGGATGTTTTTGACATAGATATTGTAACAAAAAATTAAGATTAATATTTCAAAAATATATAATCATATTTGCAGCAGATATAATTAATAATTTGGATTTTTTTGTGCAGATTCTATTTTACTTCCCCACAATGTCCTTGAAACCACGAGTAGTTGATTTTGATGAAACATGGAACAAGCTTCTCACAACTATTAAAGCTGTTGTTATGCTGGATTATGTTGAAAGAGCAACGTGGAATGATCGCTTCTCGTATCCTTTTATTAGAGGACAGATATTGATTACACAGGATTAAATGATGTACAGAAATTGATTTTTTTACAGAATTCAGAGCTGAATAAAATACATTCAGCATCAGCTCTAGCACCAATAGTTTTATAGTATAATGTCTGTTAAGAATTATGCATGGTATACATAGCAGATTAAGCAAAGTCTAATAATTTGCTAAGAATGGTAAGTATGTCTAAACTATAAAGAGTACATTTAGTATATGATTCTATGCAGTCTCTTCTGAATAGAAAATGCAATTTCTAATTAAGAAAATATGGTTCTAATCAAACCCACCAGTTGTTCTCACTGTTCTTGCTAACCTCAATTGAACTACTGTTAAGCTTTATTCTGGTCCCAACAACAGCACAGCAAAAGGGAAGAGGCTGCAGGTGGATTTTCATTTGGAATTATTTTGAAGAAAGACTGGCTAGAACTAGAGAATCATGTGCTCTGGAGGAAATGATAGATGCTTGTCCATCTAGCGGTTTTGGATCTTGTAAACTTCTGTTTAAGGGCTATAGATTAGTAAATGATCTATTATTTGTGCTTAACCTAATGTGTTGTGCTGGGTTGGATATAATCTATCTGCAGATAAACTTTATTATTATATGAGGGTGTCCATGACAGGAAGATTAAAGTTGTTTATGGAACAGAAGAACACTATAGCTAGGAAGTGAAAGTTCAGGAAATCTCAGGGACTGCATCAGTAGCCATAGATCCAGTCAAACTACTGAACTGGAATTTATACACCATCATTTATACACCATTTTAAAAAAATGTTGTATATTATATAATTCTAGCCATTCCAGTTTGCAAACCATGGGTTAAGCTTAGTGTAGTATGTGTTGCAGGATGCTCTGCTTTATTGATTTCAGGTAGCATGGCTAACTATAATGTGAGAAGCTAGTAACTGTCTATGTTAGTACCAACTTTTTAAGAGTGTTCCTAATGACATGTATGGATTTTTACTTTAAAGGGGGTCCTGTGCTTCTGTCTCCAGCTTTTTCTCTAGATTAGTATTAACTTAATTCATTAATGTCTTTTAACTATGGTTTGAGAAAGAAAGCAAAAAAGAATGCTCTCAAAGGTTTTGGTGGATAATTAATACATTTTCAATCATCCTTAGTAGATGTGGCATATATATCTAGGAAAAAGATATTGTATCTATCTTAAAAATATAGATTGTTTTACTCTCTTTAATCAGATGGAAGCAGTGTTTAATTGTATCATAGATTTTAATCCCTCTTTTAATTAAGAAATGCTCCTTGTGGAACTGAAAGCAAGATTAAGCATGCTTTGGACATTGAGTGTCCCAGTATAGTTTCTAGTCTTTTGGAAAAGAGCAATGGAAAGGCCAATAGCACTTTTATTTGAAGCAGTAACTCCCTTTCTCTTACCTTTTGACCTTCACATCTCCTCTGTTCGAACCTCTCTAGAAGTGAGATATTTCTGGCCCTGCTATGTTTGTGCCACCCTCCCAGCAGATGTATGACAACTTAAGTCTGTTTCTAGAAATAACTGAATGTTTTATGACTTCATTTTGTAAAATAATATAACTGTTTTTTATGTATTGGGTACGGGTTACCTTCAGAATGTTGATATTTTTTTTCACACTAAGGAACTTTTTAAAAATTCAATTCTGCCCTTTCCTTTATTTATTTATTGCTAAATAAATAAGACCATTTCTTTTTGCACATGGTCTTGTGACTTCCCCTTGACTCTGGCTTCATTCAATCACTTTCCACAAACTCTTGCTATTTATTTACCCCAGTATTTGTCAAACTATACAATTGAAAGAGACTGTACAGCCACTTAAGTCCTGCCCTTTGGATAAAGGTCTAACCTCCATTTGAACATTGCAATAAATAACACCATCAGTCTTGGTAATTGGTTCATTGTCAACCTGCTGTGTTAGGAAGTTTTTCCTGTCTTTTAGTGAGAAACTCTTACTTATTTGTTAGGGTTTTTTATTCCACCTTTATTACTTTAAGAATAACTCAAGGCAGGGAACATACATAATACTCCTTCCTTCTCCTGTTTCCCAATAACAACCCTGTGAGGTGTGTTGAGTTGAGAGAGTGACTGGCCCACTCCTTCACGCCTACTGTGGGACTAGAACTCAAGGTTTCTAGCCTGAGCCTTTAACCACTAGACCAAATTGGCTCCTGTAGTTTCAAACATGGTCTGCAACAAGGAAAAACATTCCATGGCCTTCCAAGTGTATAAAAAGTGTTATCGTATCTTTCTTCAATCGTGTTTTTTTCAAGGCTGTTCCAAATTCTTTGACGAAATTGGGTGTTTTGTTTAGGAACTAAGAGCATGGTGATCTATAAACTGCAAATGAGTGTGACTTTCAACTTAGCACAGAAGCAAAACAATTTTTGGAGACATACTTTCCTTTTATATTGTATTTTAACAGTAGTGGTAGGTAGTCAGGCTAAAAAACCACAGAAATGCTAAGTAAGCCCTTAAAAAAGTTGGCACAGGGAAGACAAAATTTGAGCAGCTAGGTTTGGTGGGTTAGTGAGTAATAGACTTCTGCTCTAGAGTTGAACAAATCATCTGGTCTTTAGAAAATAATGATTTGGAAGATAGTTTCCTTTCCATAGATTCAGTCCAAAGGGCTTTTACACAATATCCCATGAATACATGGATGCTTTGCACTTAATCCCTTGTTGTGCCATATTTTGGAGAAAGTTCTCCCTTCTACCCCAAAGTGTTCTCTACACTTTCTGAGAAACAGGGATCATGGGATTTTTTTTCCCCTGTAGCCTGAAAATTTTGAAAATTATGGCTCTTCAGCAGCTGGAAAGGCAAATGAACTTTGGAACTCCAGTAAGACATTGGTTTTCTTTTTCCTTTATCAATATTTCATTAGACCTTGAGTTACAAAAACATAAAACATTTTAACCTTGACTTAATACCCAGGGACATATATGCTTTGTGTGTGGCCTATCCCGAACCTCTTGGAGAGAGACTTTATATGGAAACTAAAATATTTTTGGAAAATCATGTACGCCATTTGCACAAGGTAACTGTGGAATGGATAAAAAGAAAATGTTAATGCTGCTTGTCAGAATTAAGTAGCGTGCAAGCTATTTTATAATCTGCTGGAAGAAGACAGCCATTTATTTTTATTTTCTGAAAAATTGATATAAAGGTGTTAATATGTTATGGTATCCCCCAAATGTTTGAAATAGTTCATAGAGTTGAATTTATTACACAATGAGTTGCTTTTTAACATTTCAAATACAATAGAGTATGAATAATAAAATTTAATCTTTTCTTCTGTTTTTTTTCCTAGAAAGTCTTGGACTCTGAAGAAAAAATATTGGTAATGTATCATAGAAATTGGGATGAATACAGTAAAGGGGCAGATTACATGGACTGTTTATACAGGTAAGTGCATTTTGAACTTATTCTGGAATTTGGAAATGTAATTACTCTTGAGTTATGGTTTTGATCCATTGTTTTGATGCTTGCTGTGAACATCCTTACCAAATTTTCATGGTTCCGTCATTTTCCACTTTCCAACAAACACGCACCAGATATGGGGCAAAAAAAAAAAAAAGTTTCTAGCAGATTTGGTAAAACAAAATAGGACCACAAATCTGCTAGAAACTTTTTTTTTTTTGCCCCATATCTGGTGCGTGTTTGTTGGAAAGTGGAAAATGGAACAGGAATTTTAGAGACACATCTGCACGGTTTTCTAAAATTACAGAGATGCTTGTTTGTTACAGTGCTTTTAGAAGAATAATTGGTGTTTATTTCCAAAAGATACCATGACCTTAGCTCTGTTTCTCAACCTTGGCAACTGTAAGATATGTGGACTTCAATTCCCAGAATTCCCCAGTCAGCCAAGGTTGAAAAGCACTATCTTAAAATTGCCAAGGTTGAAAAACACTCCTTAGCTTAACAAATTATGACGGGTCCTTGGTGCTTTCTGAACTTGGTTGTTTTCTTGCAGACATTTCATTACCCAAACTAGGTAACATCATCAGTGCTAGTATTATTACCAGTTTGGGCAATGAAACCTCTGCAAGAAAACCACCAAGCTCAGAGAACACCAAGGGCCTCTCATTTCAACCCTGAGTTACAATTATTCTCTTTATTGGTTAACAAATTATACTTTTCAGTAGAAAAGAATATATATATAGCTCATATGAAACTCCATATTTTCTAATACTTTTAAATTGTCTCTTTTCCTCCCTCTCTCATTCACAGAAGAGATTCTTGTTACAGGTTTGATATGCTCTCTCCAGTTCACAGGTTCACTGCATTTATTTTCAGGCTTGCTTTTAGTCTAAAGAAGAGAAAGAGGAGGAAAGAAAAAATAATGCTTTTCTAAATAGTTTGGAATTCCAATATCTTTTGTCAAGCTATCAAGTCATAGTTACCTTGTGCATCCTTATAAAACTGGTATCTGCTCTGTCCTTACTAATGCTTCAACCTTTTCTACCAGCCAGTCCACTCCGTAGAGCTCTTTCAGATCGTGCTGGATCCTGAGTTGTGGGTTCCTCCTCCTGCTATACTTGGATTCACACAGTACACATGCAATACCAGCTAACTGCCAACAGTCTCCTCCGCTGCCTAACACATCTGCCCTTTTATTTGTTTTCATCAAAAGGCAGAGATGTCTGCTATTGGGTATATTAAATAGGCAGGATACTTCAAGGTCTCTACATGACAGTTTGCCTTAAAACATCTTTAAACTTGAAAACAGTTTACATTATCCCCTGTCTTATCAGGGCAATCCCCCTACCAGAGAATGTTCCTTATGGAGGTCAGTTTACCTGTGGGAAACCTCAACTGGAAATAGAGCCACAGTGATTAGGCTGAAAGCTCAAGAGTTGTCAGTAATTGTAAGATTGTATCATGCTTTTATTCTCTATCAACTGATTTCTCCAGGAACTCAGCCAAAATTGAGCACCAACCAAGCTTGGGACATGATAGAGGTTCATTATCTTATATGCATACATATTCCTTGGGTCTAAAAATGTTTTTTAAAAAACTGCTGTGCATTTCCTGTTATTTTCTCTTCCATAGAACAGTTTTATAAAATATCTGATAAATATTTTTTCATAGATACCTCAACACGCAGTTTATTAAAAAGAACAAATTGACTGAAGCTGATCTTCAATATGGTTATGGAGGTGTGGATATGAGTGAACCATTAATGGAGATTGGAGAAGTAAGTAGTATGGAAAAGAACTGTGGAGAGGTAACTGTAAAGTACATATTTTCTTACTGCCTAATCATCCATTAAGATAATTTTTGCCTTTTCAAAATCATTTATTTTGTTCGATCCATAAAACAAAGCTTGCTTGTATTATTTTCCTGAATAAAATAAGCTATTATTGGCTTTTAACTAGCTTTTTATTTATCTGTTGAGAGAAATTGAAATTGCTGTAGTTAGATAGGAAGGGTGAACTCTAAGGATCAAATAGGGGCTGCAAGGCTCTGACCACAGAAATACCAAGCATAATTAATGGTTGTCATGTATTCAATGCTTATTTGTTTAAGGCAGCTTCTTTAATTAGAAGTAGGTAGGAATAGAGCTAGTTGAGACCTTTTCAGGACCCTGTGTAACGAAAATTAATCATTTGCAGCGGTGTTTCTCAACCATGGCAACCTTAAACTGTGTGGACTTCAATTCCCAGAATTCCCCACCCATCATGGAATTCTGGGAGTTGAAGTTCACACATATTAAAGCTGCCAAGGTTGAGAAACACTACTTTAGAGATAGGTGCGCTTTAAGCCTATTTTATATTTTTGCTTATTTTTTATAAAGGAAATAGATCTGTTTACCTATCTGTATTACATTTCTACCAGCAAACAGTAAATGGTTATTTTTTTCCTTGGGTTCTTTTTTTTCTATGAAATAAAAGTCAACTGGAATTAGTTAAAGATAGAGTCAGGAATAATTCATGGGTAAAAAGTAATAGATAGGATTCCATTGCAATCAATAGGATTGACACCTGTTTATAGTATGTAGAACAAATAGACAGTAAGGGATGTAAACATGGCCTTTGAAATAGGGAAGGAATGATCAAATTGTTAAGGAGAGACTCAGAAAAAAAATATTGGTCTTGAGAAAGTGGAAAGCAGAATAAAAAACTTAAAGATTACTCTGACTTGATTTTTGTTTGCCATAAGATGGGACATACAGAAACACTAACAGGCTTTCTACTACAATAACGAGCATTCATAGAGTCCCTGCCATGCTGGTTTACTGATTTGTTTTTAATTTTTTGGTTGCTTAAGGGCTGCTTAATTATTGTGCAACATTAATAATCCTTTCATTGAACTCTTTTAAATCTTTCATTTTAAACAAAATATTTACCTCATGCAGCCTTAAATTTATTTCCCAGAATTTGGGGTTCCCTCCAAAAGTTCTATTTTAAGTGTGCTTAAAAGTTATGTGTATACCCCATCTCCCTCCCCCCCTCAAAGAAACTGAATGGAATCAAAATAGTTTTTCAAAACCACATGCAGTATGGTATATTTACTTTTATCAAGGAACTGGAACTGCTGTTTTATATATATAATGTATAATGTATGGAAGTAAGATACATCAGTAATGTAAGCATATCCATGTAAACAATTTTGAATTCAGTATCTGCTAAATTGTACTTAATTTTTAGGTTTTCCAAGAGCAGATAAATTTCTTCAATTCCAAAAAGCTACTTATTTCTGCATATTAGATGCAATTTGGTCAATGTAGAGTAATTTGTTTGAAAAAGAAAAACTAGCAGGGGTCGATAAAAACACCATTTAGCATTACGCCTTCACTTCTTTTCAAGTGACAGGAAGCCAATAAGGTTTTTGATTTGGTAGATATTCAGTTGCTGGAGGTTTCCTTCATAAGTGGAAGAATTATTGCACTTTATTTATCTATTTAGTATCCTTTCAGTGTATTCCTCTATTTTTGAAGCATTTGGGACTGAACTTTAAAAAAAAAAAAAAATATGAGTGAAATGACAGTTCTATTATTGACTTGTTTTTTTTTATTGTACCATGACAGCTAGCACTTGATATGTGGAAGAGATTAATGATTGAGCCCTTGCAGGCTGTTCTCATTCGAATGTTGCTCCGTGAAATTAAAAAGTGAGTGGTTTTTTAAAAAAAAACAAAAATGTATTATGTAGAATGGCTTGTTTGAATGCATATGCCTTTATTATACTATGAGAATTGTATTTTATGCAAACTGTGTGAGATACGAGGCTGTTGGTATATTTTGATTGTAATAATTACAGCCAGCTTTTCACTACAAGTATTTGCCAGGATGCCCAAATGAAGCAAGTGTTTTCTGCTATAAAATCAAGAGATGTGTTCTCCTAGTAAATGAAAGCTATTGGAGTGTCAGAACCATTCTCACTCTGCTAGTTATTGTTGGAACCTTGAGATCCATCTTTTTTGTAACTGGCATAGAACATTTAAATAATTCCATTACTAAATAGCTCTTGTGATTTTAAAATTATTTTAAATTGGGCATTATAGAGTATTGTATAAATGTTTTTCTTTTTAAAAAAAGAACTGACCCCAGATTAGATTCCTTTCTGAAATTCTGAATGTGTTACAGAACTGATCAGCAGTACAAGCTTCAGCTACTTCTGTCAGTCAGCCTTGTTTCAGGGTAAGGCTTTGAGTGTCAGCAATATAAAAACCTTGCATATTCTATAGCTTATTAGCAAATGTATAGAAAAGTCAAGTTAGGCCATCTGATTATTGATTTATTGTAATTATATACCACTGAATTCAACAAAAGTGACTCCTGGTGGTTTACAACAGGCTATGTTGGAATGTATGCTGACATTAACTTGTAATATCTTGTCTATAGAATTTGTTGATGAAACACATTAAATTAAAGTTTAATTATTATTTTATTTTAGGATGTCAGTATGTTTATTTATGGCCTGGGTTATATTCAGTATTATGTATACATAAGAGTAATAAGCCCAGTATCCTTAGTATCAAATTTCAGGCAGATGTCAGGTTTTTTTAATGCCTACTTATTCAAATATATATGTACACTTTTTGTGAAAAATAATTATTTTAGGTATTTTGAGGAAGGAGAGGCTATCCATCCATCTCCCCCCTCTGTCTGTCTGTCTCTTTTTCTTTCTCTCTCTTGCCTCTCCTACCTCAAAAAGAGGAATATATATGTGTGTGTGTATATATATATTTCAAATTGAAAGGTCAATTTGAAAAAATTGAAGTTGAATTTATTTAATAATGAATTTGTTTAATAATATTATATAGGAATATAATAGAATATTTTATATCCTATTATGTGTGTGTGTATTCAAAAAATTTTTTGTGTGTGTCTACTTGGTAGACCGGGTGCTCCAGCCAACACACACACATACACATACACATATATATACATATATATACATATACACACACACATATATATGGGTGAAAAATAGGAGCACTCATATTTTTTTCTCTTATAAAACTCTTTGTTTTTTTCTTACAACAAAGGTTTACAGTAGCTTGCAAGAGACTGTTTATAACTCTTGGTGTCTGGTCCTTTCTAACCTCTTTTATTTATCTTTTTTGTTTTTTGTTGCTGGTGGTATAAACTGCTATCGTATTTAGTGGTTGGTTGGTTTTGATCTATCTGTTGATCTACCTTCATAAACGTGTTACTGGTGGAAATAGTAAAATCATATTTAGAAGATTGTAGTAGAACTTTGCATGCTCAGCAACTGCACTGTGCCTCATGCTCTTCCACTCACAATATCTGAGAAAAGTAAAATATTCGAATGTAATCTGCCTTGAGTATGCTGAACACATCATTTTAGTTATATGTTGATAACAAAGAAAAAGACATCCTAGACATGAAGGAGACTCATACACAACTGAGTTTAAATCTCCAAAGACATTGATTTGTAGAAAATTCAGATTTGCAGTGAGTTCAGAACTTAATTCTATAAGTTATCAGAATTAAGTTAAATAACATTTCAACTTGGGTGAGTTTAGATGATTTCATGTGGAAACGTTGGGTAGTATTAATATTTGGAACCAAATATTCAATGGCACATTATTCAGCTTCAGCTTTATTTGACATCAACATCATTGAATTAGTGAAAGCCTGGAAGGAGATAGAAAGGAAGTAAAATTGGTCATGGCTCCACAGCATTAAACTTTTCTGGGCTGAATATGATC
This sequence comes from Azemiops feae, assembly GCA_023970755.1. Classification (NCBI taxonomy): domain Eukaryota; kingdom Metazoa; phylum Chordata; class Lepidosauria; order Squamata; family Viperidae; genus Azemiops; species Azemiops feae. The sequence continues at coordinate 2,369,963 of JALGBA010004231.1, read as the reverse complement.
AATTCATGACTAGTTAGAGAATTATTTGCATACAAATCAGTATGTCAAAAACTGGTGTTCATTTAGTGCTGTGGTAGATAGTAAAATAGAATAAATGAGATGAGGAATAATTGTAGTAAAGAGTAAATTTGCAGTAAATTTGTTGAGTAAGAAAAGAACATTGAAGGCAAAAGGAGAAGGGGATGGCAGAGGGTGAGATGGTTAGATAGTGTCATTGATGCAGTAGGCATGAGTTTGAGCAAACTTAGGAGACAGTGGAGGACAGTGGAGGATCGTGAAGAAGCAGACATGACTTAGCAACTGAACAACAGCAAAGAACAAAGAAAAGAAGAGTATGGTTTTTAAATTGACCTTTGAACGGTCAATATGAAATAATTGAAGTTGAATTAGCTGAAATAGTTTTAAAGTTAATCTGCTAGCATACTTGGTATGGAAGCCCAAAGCAAGTTCACGTCTAGATCATAAATCCCTGACAAGTTTGTTTGTTTATTTATTGCCCTTTGAAAATCATCTGTTTCCCCCCCCCAACCCCTGGATCTGAGAAAAAGTCAATATGCTATCTATTTATTATTACAATTTCATATCTTATTTTCACTCAGTTATATCTAGAAGATATCTGCTGCAGTAACAACATTGATTCCAGATTTTAATCTGCTTGGTTTAAAGAACAGTATAAGTATAGTGTGAGTTGTAGTTGTTAAATATCAAAGTAATCCTTTCTTTCCTGCCTATGTTTAACAGAGGAATATTTTGATGGATGAAATAGCTTTTCTCTTAACTCTTTATCTGCTGGCATGCCCTCTTTGTTGCCTCAGATAATAGTGATTGTAGCTATTTTAATTTCAATTATTTGATTGACTCTTTGACACAAAAGTGAAAACTTGAAAAGTATTGATGGATCTTTCTCCTCTTTCTTGGGGTATTCTTCTTTTCTTTATTTACCTTCTCCAAAAATCATTTCAGAAGGGGAAAACTCAGGATGTTACCCAATAATGTATCATTGCCAAACATCCTCTATGCCAGTTGTTTATTTAATAGGAAAATAAAATTATTCCTTATTCTTGCCTAAGAAGGACTCTCAGAAGTTTTAGCTAGACTGTTACTAAACTGCACATGAATTAAAGAAACAACCATTTTCCATTTTTACTTCCTTGGCCAAATCCTAGGTATAAGTGAAACAAGAGTTCGTCTCTCCTACAAGTGTATCATAATTTCTAACAATTTAAGCAATTGTTCTAAAAAGAAATGCAGATATTTGGACTTCTGTTCATCAGCATTCTGCTATGCATAGGAACAAAACTAAGCATCGGTCTGCAATTCATTAAAGTGGCTGTATCTGTTTCCAGGATCGTGAAATGGAAGCTTCCTGTAGCACTTACAGGATTCTGTAAAGTGATGTAGTTGCTTTAATAAGTCAGGTACTACGTTCACATTCACTCATATTGTGAAAGACATGTTCTAAACGGAATCTGAAATATAGCACAGTTGTTCAGTAAAAAAATCTTGATTCCATCTTCCTTGTTTCTATTCAAAGATAGCTGTAATTTTTAATTACCCAACGTTGAAAAGCATTGCTAAATAACACATCTGGATTGAAGAAAATGCTCTGATCTTGGAAGGAGATAGGAATACCATCCTGATCACTAGGAGTTTCTAGGATTATTATTATTGTTGTTGTTATTATTATTATTCCAATTTTGGAGAGGACTTTAAGAGGGTAAGCTGGGATGAACTGTGCATCCTTTGGATTCAAACTCCTCCTATCTCCAAACTTAATGCTCATATGGTGAAGACTCTTAAGATAGAATAAAAAAAGTTTCTCTTCCCCCCAGTATGGTTTTATTATCAGAGACTCTAAATATTACCTTGGTTGATCACTTTTGACATAAATATTTAAAACAATTCTCCATCTTTGAACATTAACTACTTAGCACTATTTTGCTACTACTATAATATGTAGAGAAGAATTTGGGTGAGATCCTCCATCCTCAAAATAAGTACCAATTTTCTCAGGGTGTTTTATATAAACATACTGATTTTTTGAAGACTACATTCCAGAGTGTAATATGCTTCAGCATTGAAAGGAAGCTGTTATCTCTGTGAACAACAGCTTTATCATTGATAATTGGTTTTAGAGTTCAGACCAGTTTATCAATCTCAGCATCTTTGAGCTGTGTAGACTTAAAACTCCCAGAATTCCCCAGCCAGCATGCTGGTTGGGAATTCAGGAAGTTGCAGTCTACACATTTCAAGGTTGAGAACTGAAGTTGAGAACACTGGTTTAACAGTATATAAATAGTATGAATTCTGAGAGTTTTATTTTTTATAATTTTATTTATCTTTCAGTGATCGTTGTGGAGAAGATCCAAATCAGAAAGTAATCCATGGGGTTATTAACTCCTTTGTTCATGTTGAACAGTATAAGAAAAAATTCCCTCTGAAGGTAAAAAGAAGTTTTATTTCTGTCATGGGAAACAGTGACAAATATTTCTTGTCTTTTTTTGGGCTTGATCCGACTTTCTCAATTTAGTTTTATCAGGAAATTTTTGAGTGTCCTTTTCTGAATGAGACGGGGGAGTATTATAAACAAGAAGCTTCAAATTTAATGCAAGAATCAAACTGCTCACAGTATATGGAAAAGGTAAGGTGATCACATGTACTCTTTATTCTGTGTATTTTGGAACATGCTGCTTTCCAAGAATTTCAGGAGCAGTTGTATCAGAGTCACCAGTGTCACAAGGGTTGATGGCTCGGGGGGGGGGGGGGGATCAAAATTTCCTTTTGCTAACGTAAGGCCTCACGGTGCATCTAAAATGTATTTTCAGCTGATTCATATACCTACAGATCGTCTTCACTTAGTGATTACAATGGGAACCGGCAACTCCATTGCTAAACAGCATGGTCATTAAGTGTGATGTTGCACAATGAAAACTTAACCTCAGTTCTGACTGCAGTCATTAAGCAAATCATTATGGGTCATTAAGCGTGGGTGACTGATTTGCGACTTTCTGCCAGTTTCCCTATTGACTTCATTGGAAACGGCTATGAAGGCCATAAACGGAGATCTTGTAACCTGCAACTGTTGTAAATGTTTGCCGGTTGCCAAGCACCAAAATTGCCAATCACATTTCTGCAAAGATGCTGCAATGACCGGAACTTCAAGGACCAGTCGAAGTCTCATTTTTCAACGCTGTTGTAACTTTGAACAGTTGCTGAATGAGTGGTCAGTAAGTGAGGATTATCTATATATCCAAAGTCAGGTGCAGGCTAAATCAGAAGAAGCATTTGCTCTTATTTCCAAAAAGCACTATAATCTTTTTTTTTTTTTTTTTTAGCTGTAGTCAGGCTGTATAATTACTCTATTTGTGATGTGGTCTATGTCATAAATCAACAACCTAAATTAGATAGAATAAGATGCTTAAAGAAATAAAAGGCATTCAGTTTGCAAATACCCTATACTTCATTCAAGTCAATACCTGTTCCCTAGTTTTCGACCATTCTGTGGTCTTTTCAATAGGTTTTTCTTTCCTTTTTCTTCGAAAGCTCACCTTTTGCACCCTTAAATTCATACAGTTTTAGATAGCCCTTTTGATAATAGATTATTTGAGCTGGTGTTGTGCCAAATAATCTTAATTTGATTGTCTACTTTTTAGTCACTGTTACTGACTTGTATATTTGCTTTATTTATTTGTTTAAATTCATTTTCCTTACAACATAACCACTTAGCAGGTTCTCTACCAATATCACTGCATCCCCAGGCAAAGCTATGTCTTCCGGCTTTTCTGGAAAGCCAGCTAGATTGGAGTCAGTCTCACCTCAGTAGGGGATGTTGTTCCAGTGGACAGGTACTGCAGCAGAAAAGGTCTCCTCCTGAGTCCCACCAAGTGACATTCTTCATGGAGAGGACTTATGACATCTCTGGATCTGATGTAATAGGTAGATGCAATTGGGGAAAGGTGGTCCTTCAGATAACCTGGCCCCGTGCCACATAGAGCTTTTTAGGTCTCTACTAACATCTTGAAATGAAGTCAGTGCAACTCGCAGAGCAGAGGTGTAACAATCTATACCATATACCAGATGAAGCTTCCGAATACTCTTCAAAGGCAGCCCATGCATTACAGTAATCCATATAGGAGGTGACCAGGGCTTGCTCTATGCTGCTTGTTATTGTTCTGATACATATTTATTTACTGATATTTTGTTACTTGACCACTTCCAATTATGTATATTTTTACATAAAACAATAAGCAAAGTGTAAATGTTCAGAACGATGCTATGGGTGTGAAGCATTAATCAAATGTAGACAAGAATTATAGTTGATACTTAGCCAGGATAACTAATATTAGAATAGGATATAGGATCACCCTGCTTTATTTCCTTGATTGTTAAGGAAACAAGCCAGAAAACAAGTCTCTAGGGGACCTTCATAGGAGACAGTCGTGATAAATATTTTGAGATTGAAATCTTGAGAATATTTGTTTGCAAAAGTTCCATTACAATTTTATCAGTGTTCTTGTTCTTTCTTAAATTCTTAGAAGTCTCTTCCTTGGCACCACAGTTCACCCTAACCCATTTTTCCACTTTTTTTTCTAAAATGTTTTCTCTTTGTTATTGCATAATAACATCACAAATAATGTAATTAGCCTTTTTTAGAGTGTGTAGTTTGAAAAATGCACTTTTTATATTTGCCTCGGTCTTGAATTGGCCCTGATAACTTGAAAATATATACTTCCTTTTACTTTTAGGCTCTCACTATTTGATTGTGTTCTTAATGTGGAAAATTATTTTTAGGTTTTATGTAGGCTAAAAGATGAAGAAGTAAGATGTCGAAAGTATCTACACCCCAGTTCCTACGGCAAAGTAATTAATGAATGCCAACAGCGAATGGTAGCAGACCACTTACAATTCCTTCATGCAGAATGTCATAACATCATCAGACAAGAGAAGAGAAATGGTAAAATGGTCCTGTGGGATAAAAGTTTGAATACATATTAAAAGTAATATGTGTTCAAAAGTACTTTTCCTTCTAACCAAAGGCATAAGAACGATAGCCATTACTCTGTGAGGCTACTTAACACAGGGAGTAAGCGTGGATTAGAGCCAAGAGTTTCATAGAAGGTGTATGGATATCTCCCTATTCCTTTTATTAGACCTGGTTTAAAGCTAATTTATAATTCAGCCTTCTGTCATATCCAATGCTAAGTAGTATAGCAATTGCATTTAGACTTACTTTACAGCACTCTGTGAGTGGTTTGCAGAGTCAGCATATTGCCCCAACAATCTACGTCTTCATTTTAACCATCTTGGAAGGATGGAAGGCTGAGTCAACTTCGAGCCAGTCAGGATCAAACTCCTGGCTGTGGGCAAAGTTAGTTTACAATAGTTGTAACCCCTGCATCACCGGTGCTTCTAGTCTATTTACCCAATGGCATAGGTCAGTGATGGCGAACCTTTTAGAGACTGAGTGCCCAAACTGCAACCCAAAACCCACTTATGCATCGTTGAGTGCCGGGTGGGTGTGGCCCATTGGCTGGGTGTAGCCAATTGGGTGGGCGTGGCTGTGGTGGTAACGGCAGACAGGGTGGGACTAAAAAGTTCAATCAATCAATTCCAACTTTGCAAGATCTTTTTTTTTCCGCAAGAAGTTGAAATTGACTGATTGAACCTTTTTTTTTTTTTTTTTTGCACACAGCGGCAGAGGCCTAAAGCGAAAAGGTTTTATAAAACCCAGCTGAAGGTCTAGGACTGGGGCGACAGCACACGTGCCCACAGAGAGGGCTCTGAGTGCCGCCTCTGGCACCCGTGCCATAGGTTCGCCACCACTGGCATAGCTCAACAACAGCCCCACACAGTGTGATTTTATAAAGCAGGTTTCCTGACGTAAAGTGGAGTACAAAGGTCACTACACATTCTCACTCTTTCCTTTTAGTGTCTTAGGAAGGAATGATAGTTTCCAAAGCCATCATGCTGTTTATATATTAGCATTTGAGAGTAATATTTTTTTAAAAAAATGCCTATCCTGAAAATCAAGTTCTTCTTTACGCAGATATGGCGAATATGTACACACTGCTTCATGCTGTGCCAAGTGGCTTACCTCATATGATTCAGGAACTACAAAACCATATCCATGATGAGGGCCTTAGAGCAACCAGCAATCTTTCTCAGGAAAATGTAAGTTTCTCTTCTTCAGGAGAAGAAAATGATTTGATACATCAAAATAAAAAGATGTTACTAGTGACTCTAAGTTAGTTTGTTTTATCATAAGTTTTTGTAGTTTGGTAATCTGATAGACCATATTGCTAATTTCATTATAGAAAAAAATGAGTGAATTAGCATTTTATTGGCCTTGAATGATTTAAAGTAGATTTGAGTAAGTACAGCAAGTCCTTGACTCACAACCATTCATTTAGTGACCATTCAAAATTGCAATGCTTAAAAAAGTGACTTATGACTTTTTCATTGTAGCATCCCCATGTCATCAAAATTCAGATACTTGGCAACTGATCCATATTTAAGATAGAAAAATGTGGGTTAGACAGCATCACCACCAGATGGATCTGTAGCTGGCTGACCAGCCGTACTCAGCGTGTGGTCCTCAATGGAACCGCATCTACATGGAGGGAAGTGTGTAGTGGGGTGCCCCAGGGCTCTGTTCTGGGGCCAGTGCTCTTCAACATCTTCATCAACGATTTGGACAAGGGGATAGATGGGGAAATCATCAAATTTGCAGATGACACCAAGCTGGCAGGAATAGCCAACACTCCAGAAGACAGGCTTAAGATACAGGAGGATCTGGACAGACTTGAACACTGGGCACTATCTAACAAAATGAAATTCAATGGTGAAAAAAGCAAGCTTCTACATTTAGGCAAGAAAAACCAAATGTACAGGTATAGTATAGGGGGTACCTTGCTCAATAGCAGTAACTGTGAGAGGAACCTTGGAGTCCTAGTGGACAATCATTTAAATATGAGCCAGCAGTGTGCTGCAGCTGCCAAAAAGGCCAACACAGTGCTAGGCTGCATTAACAGAGGGATAGAATCAAGATCACGTGAAGTATTGATACCACTTTACAATGCCTTGGTAAGGCCACACTTGGAATACTGCATCCAGTTTGGTCACCACGATGTAAAAAAGACGTTGAGACTCTAGAAAGAGTGCAGAGAAGGGCAACAAAGATGATTAGGGGACTGGAGGCTAAAGCATATAAGGAACGGTTGCTGGAATTGGGTATGTCTAGTTTAATGAAGAGAAGGACAAAGGGGGACATGATAGCAGTGTTCCAATATCTCGGGGGCTGCCACAAAGAAGAGGGAGTGAAGCTATTTTCCAAGGTGCCTGAAGGCAGGAGAAGAAGCAACGGATGGGAACTAATCAAGGAGAGAAGCAACCTAGAACTAAGGAGAAACTTCCTGACAGTTAGAACAATTAACCAGTGGAACAACCTGCCTCCAGAAGCGGTGAATGCTCCAACACTGGAAGTTTTTAAGAAGAGACTGGACAGCCATTTGTCTGAAATGGTATAGGGTTTCCTGCCTGAGCAGGGGGTTGGACTAGATGACCTCCAAGGTCCCTTCCAACTTTATTATTATTATTATTTATGATGGTTGCATGTCCATGGGTCATGTGATCACCTTTTGAGACCTGACAAGTATAGTCAGTGGGGAAGCCAGATTCACTTAACAACTCTGGTAATAAGTTAACAACTGTAGTAATTCACTTAGCAACTGTGGCAAGAAAGGTCATAAAATGGGGCAAAACTCACTTAACATTTGTCTCGTTTCGCAACAGAAATTTTGGGCTCAATTAGTAGGCGTAGGTTGAGGGCTACCTGTACTTTAGCTCAGGCATTCAACCTTGGCTGAGGTCAAAAGTCTTAAGCAAACGTGGACCTGGTGCTTGAATGAAAGGCAACCAAGAAATCCCAAGGCTGTATATAAGACTGAGACATTGAAGGAACATCTCAGAAGAAAGTAACAGTAAACTATTTCTCTATTGGGATCAAGAAAATAGCACGGACATGTGCATTTAAACCACAGTCAAGCTCAACCTCAGGGGATCTTTAACCCTGGGTCTTTAATAAAGTCCTTCTCATAGTGGTAAGTTTGTAATGCATTAAACTTGCCATTTTATAGAAGAAAATATCTATAGCTCAGGGTTGAACTGTGGAGTCTTTGGTGCTCTCTGAGCTTGGTTGTTTGCTTGTAGACCTTTCATTACCCAACAAGATAACATCACCAGTTTGCTCCCTGCTTTTAACAGTAGCCTACCCTGCCAGTGTTAGTGAGAGTATAGCTTTCTTCTTGGTAGTTCCTTGATTAGGATATTGTTTTCTATTTTCAAGCTTCTGCATGTGTAATGGAATGTGTGGATGATCACCTAGGAAACAATCAGACAAGAGATTTAAGAGCCCCTAATGAATTAACAATCAGAAGAAGAAACATAGGAAAGATTTGCCCTAATTGTTCAGATGGTTAAAAATGATGGCGGGAAATTTATGCCTTCAGACTTGCAAAATGCTGTTAAGGTAGCTTTATAATAAAGTAGAATTTGCTCATCTAGTCGGGTTTCTCTCTCACTTAACTGAAACAGCTTATATCATAATACCTTAATCAAGGAGCTACCAAAGTGAAAACCATACTCCCACCAACATATGCAGGGCAAGCTACTATATAAAAACAGGGTGCAAACCCCACACTTGCTCACACTGATGACGTTACCTAGTTAATGAATGAAATATCTGAAAGCAAACAAAATTCAGATAGCATCAAGGACTCCATTTTCCATATTTAATCACTCTGCCCTAAATCTGTAGCCCATCACATTTGGAAGGCTGCTTATAAATATAATATACACTATAACAAAAGTATCAAGCATGGGTAAATATAGTTATGGCCTTGCCCAAGATTATATGCCTCCCAACTATCTAGCTAAACCTGAATTCTGGGAATCGCCAAGATTGTTAAATGATCTTTAGTATTCATATATCTGCCAACACAAGAAAATACAGATTTTGAATTGCCCAGTGAGCTTGTTCTTTTTCTACAAAGAACTAGCAATGATCAACCCATTTATCAAATTTGGGCAGTGTTTCTTAGCAATAATAACCATCATCCTTCCATTCAGATGAATTGAATTTTAACTTGGAAGTTTCAGTGAACTGGGAATTGAGGGAGCTGACTTCCAAAACATCAGGAGTGTACTGTGTAATAAAAAATCTAGGTTAACAGCATTGTAAATTGATGACAGCAAACATATAATTCTGAGAATTATATTATTCTTTTACAGATTTAGACAGTTTAGACAGTGTTCTTAGTTTTTCCTTCTAGCAAAATTATTTTGCTAAGAATTGTTACAGAACTGTTTTTATTATTCTGTTTGATTTTTGTCTTCAGATGCCAACTCAGTTTGTAGAATCAGTGTTGGAAGTACACAGTAAATTTGTTCAGCTCATAAATACTGTTTTGAATGGTGACCAGCGTTTTATGAGTGCCCTTGACAAGGTGAGCCCAATGAAAATACTGCACAGACACAAGTAGTGATGAACATAGGGATCGAACTAGAAGTGAGCAGATTTAAAACAAATTCATGGAAATTAATGCTATTTGGAAGCTAAGCACAGTTGCCTGGGTAGTATTTTGACAAAACCACTATGGAATGCTATAGTGGTTGGCAAGGCTAAGAGGTTGTTAAAAAAAAAATCAGAAGGAGCAGCGTCAAACCCTTTTCACATTGTTGCAAAGAAAACTTTTGGTGGCTCCACTGATTCCTCAGCTTGAGTTGAAATAGACTTCACCCTTTTTGATTATTCATACCAAATCCCTTTCATTTGAATGGGATCTTAAAAGATGCCTTGAGACAGTCCTTAATTTGTGAAGATGATTAATTTGCCCATTGAATGGCAATCTTAAAACGGCAACAGTGAAGTGGGGCTTTATTATTGTGAGTTAGATTTCTGTCACTTATTTTATGCACTTCCCATTTTTAATCCTTTTCAGGTTAAGCAGTGTTTTGCAAAACTTGGAAAAGCATTAAAAAAAAAAATAGAAAAAGAAAGAAACTGAGATCGTGAGATAAGAAAAAAAAGGGGGGGGGGAAGAAGTGTACTTTAGTAAAACTTAATTCCATTTAATTTCCCCTTCCTTGCAAAACCTCCTTGTTTCATACCTCTCCATACTTTGCAGCTATTGGATTCTGAAACAGAAAAGGTTCTTTGGATGGACGTGCTTGCTGCATCTCTCAATGTTTTGAGTTAAGGTAGCCCTCACAGAGTAGAAGAAGAAGGTTATCACGTTCTGTCCCTATCTCCTTTCCGTCCACATGGGTGTTTTCCTGGAACTTGCATGAATGTCCTGCAGGTGGCAGAAAGGTGTGGTTTCTTTAAGAAGGAGCAGACATGTATTTCACTGAGACACCTTTTTGGAGCTTCCATCCCTGTCTCCTTTGTTCTTTTCACACCTCTCTCTTCTGGGAATCTCTATTCCATCCCTTCACAATGTTTGTCTGAATTCCCTTTCCCCTGAACTCATTCTCTCCTTCTTCGTATATTTGATTTGCCATTCAAATCCTTTTCATTTGTTCCCTCACTTTGCTTTTATGGAGCACTCTTGCCCTTGACTCTCTTTGTTTTATCAAACAGATATCCTGACCTATTCTCCCTGCATTCAGTTTCATTTTATGTTTTCTCGGATGTTCCCTGCCACCACTCGGGATTAGAGAGTGGGAAGAATTAAGCTGCCATTCTCCCCTCCTCCTTTTTTTTTTTTTGACAACTATTCTTCCTTACAAGCATATACTGCCCTGTACAACAATATTTTTCAAACCTGGAAACTTTTAAGATATACAGATACAAAGTCTGGAAAATCCTGGGAGTTGAAATCCACACATCTTAAAGTTTGAAAAAAAAAACAAAAAACCCAACCCATTACTATCTCTTAAAACTTCTCCATTCTGTTCCCTGTTTGGTGTCCATAAGAAGGAAATGTGACCTAAGAATTATTTTTTTTTGTGTGTGAAAGCAGACATCCCAATTATATGATTTTTTTTTTAAACCAAAGGATATATTGCTGTGCTTTCAAGAGGAAGAGCAAGGCTTAGAAACAGATGCATACTTAAATAAGAATGTATTTGCTTTGGGCTATTTTTACTCCCACTTAATCACACACTACAAAAGAAGATAAAACCTACTTCAAGCATATGAACAGCTTGGCTACCTGGCTAAAGTCACTAAAATCCTCTGAAAATGGCTTGACAGATTTTAGCTGCGCTCCCATGTAGGAAACAATAAATGTTAAACTTTCCAGACCATAAGGAAACAATTAGGCCGTAACTGGTCACAGGATAAAAATGAAGTCACTTATTTGTAGCTATCACTCTGGTTAACAGATGAGCCCTGACTAAGGAACCATATGTAAAGCTCCATGGGATAAGGAAATTCCAGACGGCTTCATCAGCCAACCAAAAGTGTGGCCTATAAAAGAAACAGATATCATTATAGACATCTGATTTCTGCAACTTCTTTTAATTTAGTAATGCTAAGAAGAGGTACATAGACTCAGCTGCATCTTTCACGAAGTAGGAAGAACAGACTACCACTGAGTTCTTAGGCATAATATTATTATTAAAAAAAAAAAACTTTCCCCTTTCCTTGCCCCAATTCTATTAATGTTTTGCTAAATGGGGTTTGGAAGTTATATCCAAGTTAAATCAGTCAAGATGATTCTTTGCATTAGCCAATTAGCAATCCAGCTTCATGGCAGAAAAGGGTATCTAAATTAAGAGAGATTAACATATTTCTGAGTTAAACAATTATTGAGAGGAAAGGGGCAGCATTGGTTGCTGGTCTGGTTTTTCTGCCTACAAATTGTCCGTTAAATAGTAATTTTCACTAGGTCAAAAGTAGTAATTAGTGACCATGCCATTTTTAATTTAGTAAGACACCATTATTCTTGCTTCAAAATTTCAATTGACAAAATTATAAATATACATATATTTCTCCAACTGTTTCTCTATTTTTAGTAAACATACTCTTAATGTCGACAAATTCCTCCTTTAGTTTTTCCTCATTTATATGCAGACATCTAATCCAACTTGCCCTTCTTATATTAATTTTCAGATCAATATTCTTTACTGTACCGTGCAATCTGTCTAACAATTGTGCGTATCATTTGGCTCCACAGCCAGTAATGCAGCAGTATCTGCATACAAAAATACATGTATTCCTGTATCAAACGAGTGCAGCCTCTATTGCCCCTGCAATTTGTCCATAAGACATTAAATCCTGGGGATATCATGTATCCTCGTCCTACACCATGCACTGGTATAATTAAAGTTCATAATCTAGTCCACTGTTTTATCGTACTAAAACTTTTGTAAATAATGCAGCACATGGTATTTACAAGTCAGTTTCAGAAACCATGTTCAGTGTTAAAATTCAATAAGCAATTAATACATTGGTGTCTATGCCATCGTAGACTATAATACAAAGGTTTGAGGGGAAGAGTAGGCTGAGAGGTAGTGATTGATTCAGAGTATCAACTTGAATATGAATTTCTCTATTCGTAATCCAACTTCCCTAATCACAGCGTTACCCCAGTTCTCCCATGTCAGCGAGCGGTTGGGAATTTATTCTCAGAGGTATTGTTTACATATGTGTGGTCAGTGCTATGACATTTGCATACCTTATAAAAGTTATTTTTCTTGCGCTCCTAAATAGGCTTTAACATCAGTAGTGAACTATAGGGAACCAAAGTCTATCTGCAAAGCTCCTGAACTGGTAAGTGTCAAATACTAGTTTTATGCTCTTAAGTTTAAGTGGAGAATACCAGATAATATTTTGTAGGGTTTTTTGCAAGCAAAACAAATAATGAAAATTTCCAAAATGGTGACCAGAATTGTTACGGCTGTAGCTTAGTTTGTCTGGATGACAATTGTTTTGCAGGAATTGCCTGCAATACCAGATGGCTTTGGGGTGCAGGTCAAATTCTGGTTGTCACTTTGAATTCCTACAAAGCTCAGAATCCGGTATCTTCACAATTATCTGCTTCCAACAGTATCTACTGATCCAACAAGGCCTGAAATGGAGGATCTATTCAGGTTCCTATTCTAAAAAAAGTGTTTCCACAAGGGATCATCAACCCAGGTCTTTTCCATTACTGTCCCATTTCTATGGAAAAGCATCCCTTTTGAGATCAGGCCAACCCTGGTCCTGCTGGAATTAGTAAAGCTGCTAAAACGTGGCTTTTCTAGGAAGCATTATGGTCTGATTACAATCTATAGAGTCTGTTTGCAAATGAAATGACATGTAAGTTTGAAGAACAAATATATAAATAAATGTAATTTCCTTTAACTTAGGTAATCTCTTCACTATGTTACATCTGATTGCATCACTTAAGTTGCTTACCATTAGTTAGTTGCCATTATAATGATTGCTTTTTGCCTTAATGACTATTCTTTTTGTTCCTTAATTTGAGTTGGCCAAATATTGTGACAATTTGCTAAAAAAATCAGCAAAAGGCATGACAGAAAATGAAGTGGAAGACAAACTTACAAGCTTCATTACAGTTTTCAAGTACATTGATGACAAAGATGTTTTTCAAAAGGTAAACAATCATACAGAAGATTACTGTACTTTTATTTTTCCTCTTGGAAAATACTTTTGTTTTGCAAGGAAATCTGAACTTCTGCTTTTTTTAACTATAGTTCTATGCCAGAATGTTGGCAAAAAGGCTTATACATGGTTTATCAATGTCCATGGACTCCGAAGAAGCTATGATTAACAAATTAAAGGTAAATACTAGTTTATCAGTACAATAAACGCAGCTCTTCTTGGTGCTTAAATTTATTCATGTTATAAACAGTTACTAACCTGATGGCAAGTCAATTTTTAACAATATAGTGAGCTGTTTATTCAGGCTGCTAATATAATTATATTCAATACAATTAATAGATTCTGGTTGTCTTCCACCTAGAAAATTGCCCTGAGAATTTAACTAGCTGAAAATTGCATATTAAGAAAAGAACCTGCAGGTGGTGCTAAGATTATGTAAGTTAGAAAAATAGTGATTTCCTGATTTAAAGCTGCGTGCTAAAAAAAATTCAGTTAACTAGGAGATGATCTTCACAGAACTTTTATTACATAGAGTACACAGACATCACAGAGTCTCCTGTAAATTGGTTCTACCTAATAGAATAGATGAAAGTTTCAGAAGGAATCTAAATTTGTGAACTGGGATGATTGGCTGTGCTCTTCATAGTGTTTATTTCTCTCTGTAATATGCACTTCTTCACTTGTTTACTTATAGAACAGTAAAAAAAGGTTTGAGGCATGAGAGCAAAGAAGCTCGCTGTTCAATTATTCTGTGCAATAACATAGATACTCTCCAGCTGAGTACCTCTAGTTAGCTTTCATGGATACAGGTAGTCCTTGAAGTTATGACAGCCCTACCCCCAAATTACTTACGACTCAGTTCTGACAACAGTTTTGACCAATCCTGTTGTCCCTTGACTGGATGTCAGGCTTTCAGCAAGGTACCACATTTATGGCTATTTTTTGGCAAAAATGGCCCACAACAAACAATGGGCTTATGACTGTAGAGATTGCTTGACCACCATCACAAAAAGGTCATATGGTGGCCTGCTTTATGATTGTTACAACGTACAACTATAATGTATAGGCTCCATTATGGTCTTAAGCCAAGGACTACCTGTAGTAGCTTTTCATTTTTAATTTATTCAGTGTCAGTATGATATACAGCAGTGCTTCTTAAACTTTTTGCTTTCAGATTGCCTTCTTACTTTTAAAAATAAGAGCTTTTTGTTTGTATGGTTAGATTTATTGTTATTAAAGATTAAAATTAATGTGCTTGTAGAATATTTATTGAATCATGTTTGATACCACACTATTTTTTCTAAAGTCCTCATTCTCCATAAGACAGAAATAGCTTCTTTCAAAAGCATCTGTCTTTTAACACATTTACTTTTTGGGTAAATACATCTAGCAAATACATTTGTTATGGTGTTATAGGCTATTAATTCACCTAATGCTTACATCTTTGTCAGTGTCAAGCTACAAATTTGGCATATGCGTGTTCTTTTGTTTTACAGCAAGCCTGTGGTTATGAGTTCACTAGCAAACTCCATCGAATGTATACAGACATGAGTGTTAGTGCAGATCTTAACAACAAATTCAACAACTTCATAAAAAATCAAGACACCGTCGTAGATTTGGGAATTAGTTTTCAGATATATGTTCTTCAGGTACTGAAAAGGAAATGTATCCCTGTGTGTTTTCATTTGTGTGTGTCCACACGTAGTGTATAATGTTGATGGTACAAGAACAAATGCAAGAGGTCTTCAGATATTATGGAGAGAAGGTTCACTACCAAGGCAGCGATCGGTACACAGGACTTGAAAATAGTTTATGAAAACGCCTTAGATAGTTCCCCCCCCCCACACACACACACCTTAATTCTGATGACAATAAAAAGGGGAGGAGGAAAAGCACATTCATAGAGATAGTCTTCAAATTATGAGCATACATTGAGTTATGATGCACTGAAAAAAGTGACTTACGACTGGTCCTTGCACTTGCGACTGTCACAAACTCATGTGATCAAAATTTGGAGGGTTGGCAACCAGCATGTGTTTTACAACAGTTGCAGTGTCCTGATGTCAGGTGATTTTTTTTCCCCCATTTACAACTTCCCAACCTGCTTCCAGTAAGCAAAGTCAGTGGGAAAAGCTGAATTCAATTAATGACCTCTGTTATAGACAACCTTCAACTTTTTATGGCCACTGAACGGAATAAATCTTCTTAGGGCTGTTTTTTTTTTCCTCCTTTGTCTTCAGTTTACTTTTTTCTAAGGCATTTTGTCAGCATCTACGAACATTGATTGATAGCTTTTGTATGGCCCCCATTTTGATTATATTACATTTTCCTAAGTTTGCCCGTAACATACAATGCAGAGCAAACATTCATTGAATGTAAGTCCTGAATATTTTGTAATCTTGTACAGGTAGTCTTTGACTTAACAACAGTTCATTTAGTGACCATTCAAAGTTACAACGGCCTTGAAAAAAGTGACTTATGGCTAATTTCATATTTATGACCGCTACAGCATCCCCATGGTCACATGATCAAAATTCAGACACTTAGTTAATGATGGTTGCAGTGTCCCACAATCATCTAATCCCCTTTTGTGACCTTCTGACAAGCAAAATCAATGGGGAAACCAGATTCAATTAACAACTGTCACTAACTTAATAACTGCAGTGATTTATTTAACAACGGTGGCAAGAAAGTGTTGTAAAATGGGGCAAATTCACTTAACAAATGTTTCGCTTAGCAACAGAAATTTTGGACTCGGCTGTGGTTGTAAGTCAAGGACTACCTGTACCTAAATTTCTTTCTGTGGATGCTTTTTATATTTTATATAATTTCTCCATTAACATAGAACATTTTTCACAAAAGTGTTAATGCAGTAGCATCTGTACAGATGAGTCAGAGGCAATTCTGCAAGAATATGATGGGATGCTGCAAAAAGAAGTCTTCTCAGACACCAGCAGCCCAAAATCTCTTGTAGCATATTTGTGACATGCCTGGCAGCACCAGCTAAAGTGCCGGTTTTCATATTGTCCATGACTGCTTTTTTCAAAATGAGAAGCTCAATTAAATGCTTTGCATTTGTGACTGTTTGAAGAATCTGGTGAGAAAAATAGAAGAATAAAGTCCTTTAGCAGCTAATAGGGAAGTGGACATAATTTTCAGCCTGCAGGAATAGTGTGATTGTACCCTGAACACTTGACTTTGCCAAGAATAGAGCTGGAGAGCCTGGGCCCTTTCTGCTATTTTGATTATTATCCACTAAAACCTACTTTTTCTTTTAAAGCCAATTTGTTAAATGTCTTTTTGTAGCATTTTGCTTTGTTTCCAGTATTACTGACATAGACATGTTCATGAATTTATCAGGAACCATGGTCAACCAAGGAGATTTTCCTTTATTTAGCTAGCTTTCCATGGATTTCTCTGCTAATTAATTTCAAATAATGTTATTCACAGCTCTGCTCCTATGATTATACTTGGATCTTGGTTTGTTTTTTTTAAAGATGACAGCTGCTTTATATGTGTTTTTTTTTTGAATTACATAATTTTGGTGTAAAAATAAAATGCTAATATGGTTATTTTTCAGGCTGGGGCATGGCCTTTGACCCAGGCGCCTTCATCTACCTTTGCAATTCCTCAGGAACTGGAAAAAAGTGTACAGATGGTAGGTTAGTAGGAGATTTATTGCAGATTTAACAATTTAGGAATGACTGAAGAGAAGTAAAAGTTGAACTGTATATGTAACTAAGATAGCTTTTGGCTTGATCACAGCAACCCTCTTCAGTTTCAATACCTGGACTATCATTTTACCTTTGTGGTTTTTGCTGAGAATTGTCAGAGTTGGTGTACATATCTGGAGAGTGTTAGCATTGGGGAAGGTTCTTTACAAAGCACTTCCTAATATCTGTATGTCTTCTTTAAGATGTAGGTGATGCAAGCATATCATTCTTCTAATACAGGGGTCTTCAAACTTGGCCCTTTTATGATGCTGGCTGAGGAATTCTGGGAGTTGAAGTCCACAAGTCATAAAAGGGCCAGGTTTGAAGACCCCTGTTATAATATAACAGTTCAAATCAATATCCTTACATATTCTATAGATTTTCTTGTGCCAGATGAAAGGTAGAAGTCTGAACATTGTCTGGCATTACAGAATGAATTGCAAGCAAACGTTCCTCAGTTTTCAAATTCTATTGAAACTGAGGAAAATTTGCCAACAATTCATAGTCTTTCTGGTTAAAGATAATTTTCAAGAATTCTAAATATCTACTAGGACAAACTGCCTTTGACAAGATTAATTTATATCTTACTATACATGTCTTTTGCTAGGTATTTTCCTAACTACCATGATTAACATGGTATTTGTAACATCTAATAAATATATTTATTTATCAAATTTATATAGCTGACCATCTCACAAAAAGTGACTATGTGGTGTACAACAGTTAAATAAAGCAATAAATATATAAAAACAATCATTATTAAAAATATAAATCTGTCATTTTTTTAAAAAAACATAAGCCACTAGGAGTAGGAGAAAGTAAATATTAACAATGGAGCCATCTTAAAATGTGATATAGACAGATCTTCAAGGATTTATGGAACCTACTACGATGTCAATTGGGAGAGGGGGGAGAAATGTTCCATAAAGCAGATATGGTAGATACTCTTATGGTTTGATTATCGGAATATTGAATAAGTCTATGCTCTTAGATTAATTATCTTGCCATTTCTTTTTAGCAAGACTTTTTTTTTCTTGGTTTCTAGTCATAATATGCCTTTTCTTGACTATCAGCCTTTTAGAGTTCAATTTTTCCCCCATTGCTTTCTTCAATCATCTCTTCATTTACCCAAGCTGTTGCTTAACAATTTTTGGGTTTAATCAGAGGAAAATATCTCATGTTTTGCTGCAAAGGTTTAACTATTGTTAGCAGTGAATTAATAATAATAATTTAAAGCATACAAAGAGTCTGGGTTGCTAATATGATCCACATGTTTAATACGCAAATCCTTTTTGTAAATATATCCTTACGATCATGGGATTTCAGTTCATCCAGTTATGTTCATAGTATTAATTTGGTACTCTGGCAGATTGTATTTTCTCTGTCTTTATAAGCTGTAAAGCCTGCCAGCCTCTACTATTTCTATAAATTACAAGGGTGGGTACTTACAGTTTACCCTAGGCTATTGAATTCAGGATCCTGCCTTTCATAGTGTCATATTTCATGGTGTCTAAAGATATTAAATTCTACAGAATGTCAAATTGCATATAGGGAAACCGCATACATCCCCCTTTTAAGGAATATGTTTATACCTGTGTATACTAAGGTAAGGACATTGGTATGTGGGAGAGATAAACTTCCTCCTGAAATATTTATTTATTTATCGGTATCCCATTTTTATTATTTTTAGAAATAACTCATGGCAGTGAACATATTTAATACTGTACTCCTTCCTCCTATTACTTTCTCAACATCAACCCTATGGGGTGAGTTGGGCTGAGAGAGTGACTGGCTCAAGATCACCCAGCTGGTTTCATGGCTAAGTTGGGACTGAAACTCACAGTCTTCTGCTTTCTAGCCTGGTGCCTTAACCATTACCATTAGTTTTTTGTAATCTTTGTTGTACAGGGTTAGTTCTGGCTTTTTTCCCTTTCATGAAAGACCTTCATTGGAAGGTGTTCTTTCACATCTATTTTACCATTTTTATAATTCAGACTTCATATATCAAGCTCTTGGCTAATATCTACTTATTAGTATTTTTATTGTGGAGTGGTTTTTTCTAACAATATTTTATGTTCTATAGTTTCTGAAACACCCATCCAAGTTTCTTGTTGCTTTGTGATTTGTCCTTAGAAGGCTTCTCAACATTAAATAAACAGTTCTCTCTCTTTTCTGCCTCGTATTCTCCATTTTTTCATAAACTTGTGAAAAGTTCCAAACTATTTGAAACAGTTCTTATATTCCTTCAGTCAGCTGTTAGCTCAAGTTAATATTTTATTTCCAATTTGCCAGCATCAAGAAAGAAGCCTTTGATCTTTGGCTTAAATTGATGACAATTTAAACGAAGCCCTGTATCTGTATATCTTGCCCTAGCTTTCCTTCAGATTTCTGAAAAAATGTACCCTCCTTTCTTTGTCTTAAATTTACTTCCATTACAGTTAATTAGTCAGAGGAACATAAAACTTTTCTGTGATAAATCTGTTTCTTTGACCGTGAACTTGTCAGAATCCGTTAGCTTTTCTTTTTAGCAAGAATGCTTCTCATAATTCATTCTTTTGCTTTTTCTCTATCTCATCCTCTCTTTTAAGAGCTTCATTTTTTCTAGTAATCTCAAGGTCAGTAAATTAGGCAGAGAAGGGTCTGTGCTTTGCCACTGAGATTAGTTTTCATTGTTAGTTTGGTGCTCAATGCATAAGCTAGAACCTGTAAGTTTCGGCTGTCTTGTGACTCACCACGTTATTCCTTGTGGGAAAAATTCGTTTGGTATTCATCATTTTTGGTACTCATCATGCCTCCCAGAACCAATTAAGGATGAGTATAGCTGAGAAGACCAGTTGACTGGTGAGGAATAAAACTGTCCCATAATAGCAGTGCTTAAAAATCATTTCCACTCCTGATGATCAATTCTACAGGCATGTTCTTTTCTCTTTTTTGTCTTTGGTTGTTACCTGTTAGTGGTTTTGCACTGGGGACTGAAAAGTTTAAAACTGCAAATCATGCATCCAAGCCACAATGAATGTAGGAATATTGTGCCATCAATTGCAAAAGGCAGCTGTATTTATTTATTTATTTCCATCCCGCCTTTATTACTTGTATAAATAACTGAAGGTAACAAACATAAATAGTACTCCTTCTTTCTCCTGTTTTGCCCACAACAACAATCCTGTGAGGTAGGTTGGGCTGAGAGAGAGTGACTGGACCAAGATCATCCAGCTGGCTTTCATGCCTAAGATGGTTTCTTGTCTGGTGTCTTAACCTCTAAAACAAACTTGGAACAGATTATACCTTGTGATGACACCTATAACATCATCAAACAACAACATCTACCTATTCCAGGTCCCTGGGAAGGACTTTATAGGTGAATAAAAATCTGAAATCTAGTCTAAGCATCTGACTGCCTATGTGGCCAATCATATAATAGAGGAGGAGAATAAAATTCATAGAAGGAGAAGTTGATCATTATCAACTTTGTGTCCAATTTTTTCATAAAAGAAGCACCTGTAAAATAATATAGATAATTAAATGCTGAGAAAATTCTGAGAGGGACAATTTTGTGATCTGACAATCCCAAGCACGTAAATGTTGCCCTAAGCCTGCCACTCCACTGGATATCCACTGGATATTCAAAAAATACAGATACTAGAATTGCAGGTCCTAATGAATAGGTGGTAGTTAGCTAGAGAATGAAAAACAGTGGACAGAAAGAGTAGAACCAGTATCATATTGCATCGGTTTCTAGCGTATTTATGTTCCTATAGCATACCATCCTCAGACTTAACATTTTAACTTCCCAAGGGTAGCTCCTTTCCCATCTCTTAGGGCTTCTAGGTGCCTTCTTGATTCCGACATTTGCAAAAGTAGTCATTACTATAGAGGTATACCATGTAATCTGGAATGAGTAATACAAACTCTTCATTTAGATATTTTCTGAATTTCCTGATGTATAGTGAGAAATTAATGTAGGCAATTATGAAAGGTTTTGTGGTCCAACTAATAAAATGGTATGATTAAATCAAGAGGTATCATGCTTTTGAAGCTATTTAACCAAAACCTAAAAATCAGAACAATACTTCTAAAAGGAAGGCAAGTTTATCTGAAATATATTACATGAAACCTTGTATATGACGTTTTTTCCCCAGGATTCATACATATATGCTAATAGCTTAAATAAGTATATTAATTATTCTAAAAACTTTATTCAAATAAACTTATTTCCTGTAAATGTCTCCTACAACCTGATGCAATCCTAGGAATTGCAATTCAAATACATCTGGATGATACCTGATTACAAACAGTTGCAAAGAAGCTTAGTATGGAAATAATTGTCTAAAACCTTGAAGAGGTTTTTGCCCAAAATTCCTCTTGTCTCCATTAAATTCCTTATTAAACCAATCTGGGGTGCAAATATGGCTGGCATAATGTCAGTGGGCATTCAAGACAGCTGTTGAAGAATTGACGGAATGTTTAGCCTTTTTTGTGTACTTCTTTGCAGTTAGATAAAATTTTGTAATAAGCAAATTCTTAATTGACTTCCTTGCACATTTTGCAAATGGAAAGCCAGCTTGATCCTCAATGAGAACTTTGTATTTATCAAATTATGTGTTTGCTTTCGGATTCATTAGATTAGAGGTAATTGACTAATATTATTTGAATTTAGCTAGAATTTGCTTTTTATTTTTAGTTCATTTCAGGGGAAAAAGAGCTACGAAATAGAAAATTTATTCTTTCTTCTTTTAAACCTCATGACAGCAGCAGGAGAAGACAGACACCCCATATTAAGTTCTGAGGCTTGGGAAATAAAATTTAAATCAGTTAAATTAAATGATATTGTACTGACTTATGGAATTAAATAGGTACTCACGTAATACACACTTTTAATATTTCATAGAAAGTCATTAATGTGAGGTTTATCTTTCTGCAATCAGTGTAGCAAGAAATTCAAAATACTTTTTAGAGTTATTTAAGAATCTGTAGAAAGCCTCTTCCATTTTTCTTTCGTCAAAAGGACAAATTGTTCTAAGTGCTGTTTGAAGTTTCTCAGAAAACAGCTTGCCCTGTTAAAATAAACAGCTAAAGGAATGGAGGTACTATTGTTCCTGTTCTGAATGTTTTTGTTATGATAATAGACTACTGTGCAGTGTGGCTTATTGTTAAGAATTGATTTGCAACTTTTGAAGCACAATTTTAGGACTGAGGCTCCTAAACTTCTTTTAAATCATCATCCAAGAAGAAATTGCTAGCTAGAAAAATTTTCATATTCTTTAGATTATGTCTTTAGGAGTTTGAGATGCCCAATGAATAAAAAAGTAAGGTGTCCCATTTCTCCCTATCTATGATGATGGTGTGGACTTCTTAAAAGTAGTTCCCAATTTCTCTACAGTCTCCATTTTCAAATGGGATTGATAGTGATTTGGGGCACATTGTTGCCATGTTATATAAAAATGTACAAATTCATTTAAAAGTAGCTCTTGAGTATAAAAAACAAAATATTGCTCAACGGGACCTTGGAGGTCTTCTAGTCCAACCCCTGCTCAAGCAGGAGACCCTATACCATTTCAGACAATTGGCTGTCCAGTCTTTTCTTAAAAGCCTCCAGTGATGAAGCACCCACAACTTCTGAAGTTGCATAATAAATCTATAGTAGCAAATTGTAATGTTACATGGGGATGATTGGACAATTAGTGTGTAAAAGATACGTCAGCCCACAGGAAAGTTTCCATAGGAAACTTTTCAGAAAGGAAAAGTTTGGAAAATAAAAGAAAGAGGGGAAAATAACTTTCAATCTTGCAAGATTCTGTTAATGTAGCTTTACAATAAAGATAGTGTTAATATTTCTAGTTGTGCTTCTTGACTGGACTACCTTGCAGGGCACAAATAAATTGGATCTGGATTTTCAGGCTGGGGAGGAAGAGTTAGAATTTTAAGATGTCTTGGGTAGCTTTGAATAAATCAGTGTTTCTCATCTCTGTGAAGGTGAATGAATGTAAACTGAGAAGCACTAAGAAATCATTGTTGTTTCTGTGATGTGATACTCAGTTAAGTTTTGCTTCATTGTCCAGGGTTCCGCATTCAGAAGTAGAACTTTTTTACAATATATAGATGAATATTTTTACTATGTGTAATTCAGTTATTCCACTTTGACCTTAGATAGACTATCTAAAATGCTTATTTTTAATTAACCTTTGTTGTGTTTCAGATAAGGTCATTATTTTTAATGTTTTTAAAAATATTTTTTTCTGCTTTTACATATTATTTTTAAAGCCCTTGAAATATTTGACCAAAATGATTGTTTTGTTTTTCAGTTTGAATTATTTTACAGTCAACATTTCAGTGGAAGGAAACTTACCTGGTTACATTATCTTTGCACAGGTAAAATAAATTTACATGATCCTTAGCTTTTGAAAGAATAACTATTTTGCTTAGTTTAAATGTATATTGCACATCTTTTGAAGTTTTGATGATGATGATGATGATAAGCCTTACATTTAAATTATTTTCTCTATTTTAGCTAATCTGGTTATCTTAATATATCCCAGTTGGATATTTTTATTACATCTCTTGTGGTTGTTATCTGAAAAATCAATTGTTTTAAATTTTATACTTTACATTCTCGATTGATTTTTTTTCCCAGGAGAAAAACTAAATCAAGCATTGTAACTTAAATTTTAAAAAATGCTTCTGTATCCCCTATAATTTTCAAAGTACAGGTAATCCTCGACTTATAACAGTTCATTTAATAACCGTTCACAGTTACAACTGCACTGAAAAAGTTGATTTATGGCTATTTTTCATGCTTAAGATCGTTGCAGCATCCCACAGTCATCTGATCAGAATTCAAGTGCTTGGCAACTGACTCATGTTTATGACGGTTGCAGTGTCCTAGGGTCATATGATCACCGTTTGTAACCTTCTGACAAGCAAAGTCAATGGAGAAGCCAGATTTGCTTAACAACGGTGTT
Organism: Azemiops feae; assembly: GCA_023970755.1. Taxonomy (NCBI): domain Eukaryota; kingdom Metazoa; phylum Chordata; class Lepidosauria; order Squamata; family Viperidae; genus Azemiops; species Azemiops feae. Next base: position 2,345,682 of record JALGBA010004231.1, on the reverse strand, counting down.
ATTAACGTAACAACTGCAGTGATTCACTTAACAACTTTGTCAAGAAAGGTCACAAAATGGGGCAAAATTCCCTTTAACAACTGTCTCGCTTAGCAACATAAATTTTGGGTTCAGTTCTGGTCATAAATCAAAGGCTACCTGTAGCATCCTTTTTAAAAATCTAATTTCTCTTCAGGACAGTCTTGCAAATTCAGTTCTTGTTTTGCCGTACCCTTGGATCAAATATGGCTTTCCTCCTGCCGCCAAGTTGGAGGAATGAAGTGAGGCTTTATTAATAATTTTTGAGGTTTAATTCAATTAATTCATTATCTTTATACTTTGTACTTAACTTGCAGGCGAGGTCAAAATGAATTATTTGTGCAAACCCTATGTAGCCATGGTTACCACTTACCAAATGGCAGTACTGCTGGCTTTTAATAATAGTGAAACCGTCAGTTACAAAGAGCTCCAGGATAGCACACAAATGAATGAGAAGGAACTGACCAAAACTATCAAATCATTACTTGATGTCAAAATGATCAACCATGACTCAGATAAGGTAAGTTACAAAAAAAGATACATTGGGGGGGGGGGGCATTTTTCTATTATATGTTTTGAAAAAATAGGAATAATAGATGGTACAAATAAGAAAAACAGGTACAGATAGAGAAATACAGATTAGTAACAAAACTGAACTATTATGAAGCAAATATATTCTAATGTATCTTTAGAAGCTTATAGTATTCTTGGAATATGGTTAAAAAGTCACTGAATATAAAGAGGATAAAGTGAAAATGTATTTATAACTGCTGTAAAGAGCATCAGAAATTATTTCTTTTTTCTTTTTTCTTTTCTGTCTTTTTCTTTTATTTCTTACATTGCTTTTCTTTCTTTTTCTTTAAATTTATATTATTTTTTCCTCTGTGAAAAACCTCTCTAATGAAAATTAGTTTTAAAAAAGAAGCTTATAATATTATAATATACTTCATAGTCGTTTTATGATCAAAAATGTGCAAGTCCCCCTATTGAGCTTTATGTTAAAAACACTTGTTACTCAGTTCAGTTCAAAAAATACTATAGATAGTAAGTAAAGCATTAATGTAAAGCAGGGGTGTCAAACTGCCGGCCCGCAGGCTGGATGTGTCATGGCGAAACCGCGCCCACCCCATTGCCAGCAATGGAAAAAAAGTCACGATACGTCGCAACACATCACATGACGTTGCGAGTTTGACACCCCTGATGTAAAACATACATTATACATTAAATTAAGACATGAAGTTTAAAATTTTGGAGATAGCATGATTCTGTGGATAAGGCTGTAGTCCAAGAATGGTTTAAAGTTAAAATTATATTCTGTATTGAATTTACTTTTTAAATACAAAGGTTTCCTAGACATTGTAGCAGTTTAGTTAACCATTTTACCAAAAGCAGTTGTTTTCTAGAGATGTCTGTGTATAAGATATTTTTTGATAGAGCTGAATTGTTGCTTCCTGTCACTATTGCCTCCCGCAACAGTGTATATAAAAATACATTCAGTAGATTTGAAATACTTGTTTGTACATAACTGCTTAAAAAGTGTTATTGGTGTGCTTAGGATTTTCCATTCTTCATTTCTATAAACCACCCGAATGCTTTTTAAGCTTCTTGAACACAGTCCTGATGTACTTGGCAAAGGACTTGAAATTCATAGAGCTTTGAAAATTTATTTTAAATATGACTTGCTATTCAGAAAAGAAAGAGAAAGGGAGGGGCGACTCCTAAGAATCCCATTGGTCACACTGTAGAATTGTGGTTATCTGTGTATTAACTCGTGGACATTTGAAAAGGACTTCAGAACTCACCACAGATACATATATTTTAAGCACTTGCTTGCGTGCTCTACTGTAGCCCAGAGAGTACCCAAGATCTCAGTGAAACCATGTGATACCATGTAAATTAGCTGAGAGAGGAAAATTACCATTGTATCATTAGGTCATTCATAAACTGGCATCATAAACTGTTTGGTATTGGCTTAACATGCTGCATGTATCCTGTCCCATGGCATGTAAGTTAGCATGGCATATCCTATGAGCTCATCTAGTTGCAGGTTACTCTACAAATTGTGCCCATGTGATGAAAAAGGACATTGAAACAGTGACACACCTATTACTGCCTTGTGAATTTTACAGATACATTAGGTCACTCTACATTGTATCCCAAATTCCCTGAGAGGCCATATCAATTTTTACAGGAACCTTCTCCTTCAGGATTTAAAAACCATTCATTATAAGTGTCATAGCTCAATTTTGTATTCTACAATGAAAGCAAAATATAATAGATCAAAGAAATATTTATCTTTTGTTTTAAAATACTACTTGGTTTGGTACATCTTAAGGGTTAATTATAGAGGATGTGTGGTTTTTGTTTTTATTTTATACCTATTAATGTTTTAGATCTATCTCCTGGGTAGAAATTGTATTAATATAGCATTTGAGGAGTTAATGTTATATTCTGTTATTTACTTTACTGTTGTTAGTCTGTTATTGTATTTATTTGTTTCACTCGGTTTTTGTTTTGCTCTTTAAAATTTTTCTGATCATTGACTGAATACGTATTATTGATTGATACTCTACAAATTATGGTGCAAATGCCGGTCGTAGAGCCAATGGTAGTATTGAAATGTATCTTTTGTCACTATAATTTAAACCTACCCTTAATGTTATTTCTAGCCAATAAACTGAAAGTAAGTTGCCTCTAAAGTGATGCTGTTTTGTTAAGGGCCTCTTAACTACAAAATATTCTCCTCTGTTGCCAAAAGATATTTTCCAAAAAGATCGCATTTACTACATGTTAATGTTACTAACATGAATGTTTCTGTGTTTCTTTTATTGAAAGAATTATATTGGGGTTAGTTTGAAAACATATGTACTACTTTCACTATCTTAGGCATCCAAGATGCTCTGTAGAGAATTGAAGTAGTTCAAACTTGCCAAATTGAATAAGTAGCAATATGTTTATATTTCATCAGTGGAGATGTAATCCATATGCAAGCACAGATTTTCAAAGCAAGATGCTTTTCCTTAAACTGACAAGTTGTTGATATGTTTGGCATCATTTATATGTGTGTGAAAGGAGGGAAAACACTCTTTTTTTTTTTTTCTTGCAGGAGGATATAGAGGCAGAGTCCACTTTTTCATTAAATATGAATTTTAGCAGTAAACGAACAAAATTTAAAATCACTACTTCAATGCAAAAAGACACCCCCCAGGCAAGTATTGCTAATGTCAATAACAACGTATAAGCTGTATTTCACGAGGGACCTAACACTGAATAACATCTCTTTTAAGTCAAGCTCACTTCTGGACATTTCTGTACAGCTTTCTTGGCATTCTTTTCTTCCAAAATAATTTATGGGCTTCCAAGGCTTGTCTACAAAGTCCTTCCTTATCCCAGTACTAACCGGTTCTGACATTGATTAGCCGCTGAGCCCAGACAACCGACTTAGGGTTGCCACTTATTGAAACCTAAAAGTGAAACTTGGAAACAGTTGCAGACTTTGTGAGATTAGCAACCCGGGAGCGTACTTTTTGACATTCCCTTTCTAGGGTTGCATTGTCTCAACAACGGGTTGGATCCCCAGTTAATAATATTGAGAGGAAGCCCATTGAAATCATGACTAACAAAGTCCATTACTTTCAGCAGGTCTTCTTTTAAAACTACCATCAAACGTTTACTAATAATATCAGAAATAAATAATCAAAAAGCAGCTTGTTTTAACACTTCTATCTAACTAGCTTTTCTAATTTTTTTTTTTTTTTAAATGTTATATTCCTGAAGGTTTGGGGGCAATGGAAGGCAAATTCAGGATTTTTTTTTTTAGTAATTCAGCAATTAAATACAATTAAATAAATAAATACATTCAAAATGAGAAGGAAAATATATTTTAGAGGGGAGAATCAGAAATATTTCTAAATGTGTATCTTTTCAAAATTTAACAGCCATAAAAAAAAGCAAACATAAAAAATAGCATATTCTGTTTTCTGATTTATTGCTGCTTGGTTCTTTTTCATTTCATCTGGTGAAAACTACCTATTCTCTACTCTTTGACATAACTTGGAATCTTTTTTGGAAATGCAACCCCCAATGCATTTTTAGTGCAAGGTAAGATCCATTTACCACTTCCAGACACCGCAGGGAGCCAGAATTGTTTATTGCTTATAAGTAAGCAACATGGTGGTTTCTGCTGCCTGTGGATGTTGCTAGTAAATTTAGATAGCTTTATCTGTTTATTTTATATTTATTTCATTCTTTGCAATTCTAGCCTATATGATCAGTGCCCATATGTTCAGTGGTATTTATCTCCCAATAAGGTTATGACATTAATTCTTCGTTTATTTTCCTTACTATCTGTTTTTGTTGAGAACATCTCTGATTTGCTTCAACATGCATTAAATTCTATTTATCATTATTTCCCTTTAACTTACAAGGGATATGTAGGCTTCCCCACAAGACACTTATTTTGTATTTTATTTATTTGTTTATTAATGATTTGGGTACATTTTAAACTAGTAACACTATTCAAGAGCAGTATGATCATTAATACATTGATGTAATATTAATTACATTGTCAACATTATTACATTAATAAATATAACAGTTCACACCAGATGTTTCTAATACAGTATTACCAATAATTATCTAAAATTAATTTTATTAGCCAGTACCCTATTTTGGAAATGATAGCCAAAATGGCATTACCACTATATATATTATACGTTTATCTTCAAATAATTTTATTTTTTGTACAAAGAATGTTTTTGTCAAAAATACTTTCTGAATTTTATCTTTTATATTAATTTGTTTTAAATATTTCAAATGTAGTTATTGTGCTACTTGCATAATAAAATGCCTTTCTAGGAAGACATTATTAGCCGAAGTTGGCCGAGAATTTCTTCTTCATAGGATCACTTGAGATCTCATTGGTTCTGTCAGCTAGCAGTCCTGCTTACTTCAACATGTTAATAATGACTGCAGCCTCAAAAGTACAAAATAAACTTGGAATGTTTATTTCAGCTATATGTTTTAGGAAATATCTAGAGCAGCTAAGAATTAATGTGTCTTGAACTTCAGTTTTGCAACAAGTATCACATTGTACTTATTACTCCACTGATCCGATAAGAGTCTTTGGCAAAGCAATGCTAAATGTACTTATTAAGGCAGTAAGCTTCTCTAAGATAATTGAAATTACTCTTTGTTTTTAAGGTGTTTGACCATGTTTTCTCAAAAGTATTTGTTTTTCAATGTACATGGGGGGGAAATTTATTTTGTTCCTTAACTTTAGCATATAGCACTATACTTCACATTCTGAAAAAGTATTCCTGTTGATTTCATTTCAGATTTTATAATCTGATAATCAGATTTAAAGAACAGTAAAATAAATGTTGTCCTTGTTTTAAGATCGTAGAATTATCAATTCTTTTTTATCTTCAATGATAGTTCCATAATAATCAATTTTTATTGTGTCTGGAATCTTTCTGGTTCTGATTAAAAGATGAGCTGAGCTGAATTTGGCTACTGGTTCATTTAGATAAGCATTCTCTTTTCCATCCTCCCCTGATAATCCCAGGAAACCCGGAAAGTAAACACAAAATAGTAATTCTCTGTTGTAGTTGCATCCAGCAGCTTGGTATTCAGTGGCATATTTCCTTTGATCTTAAGATTTATACACAGCTGCTGCAAAAGTACTTAAAGACTCTATGGTGACTTCATTTTTCACAGAGAGGAAAGAAGAATTCTTAGTGCTCTATCTCCATATAGAACATTATTTGGATTTCTACCATAGGATTTAGGAATATTCAGTGAATCCAGAATTTGTAAGAACATAGGCATAGTTAGTTTGAATCTCTGTACTATAATAATAGGTAAGAGATTTACTTAAGGTCTGCATCGTATTGCCTGGATTTGAATAACATTGAAAGCTAAAGCGCAATATAACTGGTATGTTGTCCCAATGAAATTATTTCAGAAAAGTTGCTTTACAGGATCAAACCAAGAATGGTCTACTTAGATCTATTTTTAGCTATCAACCTCTTTGTTTAAATCAGGGTTTTTCAAACTTGGCAACTTTAACATGAGTCAGTTTCCCCATGTTGACTGGAGAATTCTGGGAATTAAAGTCCACAGATCTTAAAGTTGCCAATTTTGCAAAACACTGGTTTAAACTCTGGAAAAGAAGCTAAAGCAAAGGATTACCACGGTCCTTCATTCATGTTTCATTTAGTTTCTAAACTAAACCAAAGGATTAGCTTCTTCCATATAGCTTATTAAGAAAAGAATAGTTTTCATTCGGATCACAAAAGACTATATACCATTTGAATAAGGATGGCTCTGCAGGTGATCACAGCTAATAACCCACTGAATTATACTGTCTTGTATTGCAGGAAATGGAGCAAACAAGGAGTGCTGTAGATGAAGATAGGAAAATGTACCTTCAAGCTGCAATCGTCCGCATCATGAAAGCACGAAAGTTGTTGCGACACAATGCTCTCATTCAGGAGGTAAGATTATGTGCCACTTGGCGAGTAGAAATCTTGTTAAGTGGGGTGGTTAGCTGGGCCAATTGAAATAAGGTAGTTGTCCTGTGCTAGATGAAGTAAGGTGTGACGTGTTACATGTTGTACTCCTCGACTTATGAATGTAATGGAATCTGGGGATTTTCTGTCGTAAGTCATGATGGCCATTAGTCAAGGCACCTATGAGACCAAGCCCAATTTTACAACTTTTTTCTGGTGGTCTGAAAGAACCAGAAAGCAGCAAAAAAAAGTTATAAAGGTCAAACAATTACTAAACACCTGAAATGCAATCATTTGACCACCATCAAAGAGATTATGTACAACTCCTGAACCAGGTTGTAATTAGCTTTTGGGGAAGGAGGTCCTCATAATTTCATAACGGTTACTAAGCAACGTCATTAACCAAGAACTATCTATAGTGGATTACAGATATATACCTTGGCTTATGATATATAATGTCATGCTCAGTATTCTTTAACCTCCATCAACTGACCAGCTTAAAATATGTTGTCTTGCATCAGAAAGATTGTTGATGACTCTTGAATGTAAATGGTTTTGTTTATACGCAATTCTGAGCCTGTTCATGGTGACACATGGCATATTAGTATTCAAGCGTGAATCGAGTGGTAGTAATTTTCCTTTTCACAAAAGTGCTTTTCCAAAAGTTGCGATCCTAGACATTGTTGCCTCTGTATGAATTAGGAACTTTGCCCCAAGCTCTTCACTTGCTCCAGAAATACACAAACTGGCCTGCAATTTTGGAAAAATGAATGTTAAAATATATCTATCTATCTATCTATCTATCTATCTATCTATCTATCTATCTATCTATCTATCTATCTATCTATCTATCTATCTATCTATCTATCTATCTATCTATCTATCTATCTATCTATCTATCTCTATATCTCTATATCTATAACTACATCTATATATCTAACTAATGTGTGTGTGTGTGTGTGTATACTTGGCTTGGTTTTGAAACCCCCCTCCCCCCATCTCCTTTAATTAGGCAGCATTTACATCAGGTTTTCTTTCTTCTCTCCTTTGCACAGGTAATTAGCCAATCAAGAGCTAGGTTTAACCCAAGTATCAGCATGATTAAGAAGTGTATTGAAGTTCTGATAGACAAACAGTACATTGAACGGAGCCAGGCCTCGGCAGACGAGTACAGCTATGTAGCATGAGTTTAATATTCTGCAGATATGGCTGTAAGGAGATTGTTTCTGTCTCTGCTTGGTGTGTTCTGTGGGGAAAAAAGCAGGTCTGTGGTGCCTCCATAACTGGTCACTTGGCAGCCTCTGTTTTTTCTGCTGTTTACAACATCACCAGTGCCACGTCATGAGCATCAGTGAAGAAAAAAGGCTATAGTTATCCCGAGCTCATGTCATTATGACATTTCTTAAAACTTTATTAAAAGAGAATGAGTGAAGTCTTGCTGAAATGTGGACATTTTGGTTGGATACCATTCTTCCCCTTCCACCTCTCCATCCTCCCACGTTTGCAGTTGATGTTTTTTTAATGTATCTTAAAACACAAACTTAAAACAGACTAAATATTGTAATATGGCAGATAACATAATAATTGTATCTACACTGAAATGTAAAAAAGACAAACACAGTACTACTGCTTATCAAATAAATAAAAAATGGAATATGTGGTGCAACTTGTTTTAATTTATAAATTGAACTATTGTTTTCACTGTTAAGCATCTTTGTAGCTCATTCCTGGGCATTTTACTGTTTGATCAGCAGGATTTAGCTCATATTTAGGGATGCCCTTGCTCTGTAAAATTAATGATTGTATTCCCAAATTACTCTGTTTAGGAGCCAGCTTGGAAAAGGGATAATTCTGTTCAGGTGGTTACTCTTATGCTGATTTTATCTATGAAAGAATGGATCATGTGGATGCTACCTCACTGTGATTGGATTTGTCTTAGAAGGCAGGAATAAGTTTTACAATGCTCCCCCTTTCCATGTAGTTGCCCACGTAGGAAGAGAAAAACTGAAGGCTACTTTATTACATTAATTTTCATTTATATGATGACATTTTTGACAACTCAGATTGTGAAGAAAAGTTATTATGAACCAGGCTACCTAAACTCACAGTGGGAAATGGTTCCGCTTAATAAGTTTACATTAAGATTTCAGGTACTTGAATATTTAACGAATATTTAACCACTGCTTGGTTTTGTTGCATTAAAATAATGTTGAATAATGTCCTGGCCTATAAGAATTTTTAAAAATCCCTGTGAATTACAAAATCCAGCCTTTTTTTTTTTTTTTTTCCCTTTCCCTACTTGGCTCCTTTAGACAAAATCTCTGTATAATAATTTTGTCAATGAACATCTTCTAATCTTTATAACATCTTCCCCATCTGTGTAGAAAGAATAGATCAAAATTAAAATTCTTCACAGCATCTGTGAAAGAAAACTATATTAAAATTAAATGCATTGATTATTTATTTATTTATTTGATTTTTATTTATTCATATCCCACCTTTATTATTTTTACTCATACGCTGTTACGTGACTCCAGGCAGATTAAAATCAAACATAAACACAAAATGGGCTTAAAAATAAAAATAGATAGCCACAAGACACATTCTAACCTATAAGCCATACAACCAAGAGACAGGCTCTCATCCATGCCCTTGCCCTATAGGGCTGAGCACAAAACTGGGCTTCCAAGTTGCAAAAGACCTACAGGGATGGGGCCAATCCAATCTCAGGAGGACTGATTTTCCAAACGGTGAGTGATACACCAGAAAAGAGTCTTTTTTTTTTTTTTTGCGCCCCACCTGTCGACGTTCCCTAGCTGAAAATGCCCTTTCTGCCATATCAGATAGGATGAGTAGAAACAATTGGGGAATGAAGGTCCTGTAAGTAACTCAGTCCTAAGCTATAAAGGGCTTTAAAGGTGATGACCACATTTTGAATAGCACCCAGAAGCACACCAGAATCTAATGTAGCTCGCAGAGCAGTGTTGTCACATGGTGAGTAATTAGCACCAGGAACTGCCTGCACCATTGCATTTTGCACCAGTTGAAGCTTTCATTTTTCAAGGGCAACCTCTCATATTGGTCATTGCAATAGTCCAATCTGGAAGCCACAAGGGCATGACTGACCGTGAGCAAGGCCCTCCGAGTCCAGGAATGAGTGCAACTAATACATAGCCCTAAGCTATGCAAAAACCCTTCTTGCTCTTTGAGTAGGAGCTATGAGTCTAGAAGGACTACCAGATTGTGAATATCTGAACTGGTGTGACTCAGTCCAGATTCAAAATAGAAAGTCTCTGGAGCCAGGAGGTCCAAAACCCAGAGCCACTTGATTTTGCTTGGGTTGAGCTGAATCTCTTCGTGTCCCATCCAGGCCTCCACAGCCTCCAGGCGCTGAGACAAAACCTAGGCATCATTCAGATAGCATGGCGGTAGAAATATAAAACTAGGCATTGTGCTGAGGATACCACAAACTGTTGGAATACCTCACCCAACAGCTTCATGTAGATATTAAATGGGACGAGAGAGAATACCAAGCCCTGAGGCATCACACTAAGGGGGGACCACCAGCTGGATCTCTCTCCCTCCATTATCTCAACATTGAGTGGAACTGATTCTGGAGGAAGGAGGAGAACGGGCAAAACACTGCTGGCCATCCCCAACTTCCGGAACCAGTCCAGAAGGATTTCCTGATCAATAATATTGAAAGACACTGAGAGGCCATGAAGAACAAGGATGGGCATAACTAGCTCCATCCTGCTCCCTCCAGATTTATCCAAGAATGCAGTCAATGCCTTAGTCCAGGGCTTCTCAACCTTTTCACCCATTGTACCACTTTTAGGATAAGGCAATATCCGAGTACCACCAGTAGCCTAACAAGGTGTCAAAAACTTGATGACCAAAAAAAAAGGGAAAAATTGATAAAGTACAGGTACTCCTCGACTTACAACAATTCGCTTAGTGGCTGTTCAAAGTTACAACGATACTGAAAAAAATGACTTATGACCATTTTGCACCTTATGATTGTTGCAGCATCCCCAGGGTTCATATGATTTACGTTCGGATGCTTGGCAACTGATTCATACTTAGATGGTCACAGTGTCCCAGGGTCATGTGATCACCTTTTGCAACTTTTTAAATGAAGTCATGGCTGGGGGGGCGTGGACAGCTCATCACTCAGGTTGTAGGGTGCCTGGGGGGGGTGTGCAGGCGGGAATGCGATCCATGGGTCTCTGGTGGAGGGGGATGGGACTGGCGTGGGCGCCTTCCCTCCCTCCCTCCTCCCATTGTCCTTTCATTCATTTCCTTCCCTCCGTCTTTGTCCCTTCCTCCCACTTCCTTCCTTCCTTCCTTCTTCCTTCCCTCCCTCTTTGTCCCTTCCTCCTTCCCTCCCTTCCATTTCCCTCCCTCCCTCTCATTGTCCCTTCCCTCCCTCCTTGTCCCTTCCTTCCTCCCTCACATTGTCCCTTCCTTCCTTCCCTCTTTGTTCCTTCCTTCCTTCCCTCCCTCTCTCCGTGCCCAGGAAGGGACAAGGGGAGGGGACAGGCTGCCAGCGCGGCTGGTGGCTGTGCTGCGGTTGGCCATGGCTTGAAAGGCCACTGTAAATTGCTGGACAAGAGCCTCACAGCGTTAAGAACAGAGTGGCGGAAGATATTTGTAATGAGGGAGGGAGAAAAACAGGCATCCCTGAACGAGACCAGCAAATGGCCCTCACCCTCTTCACACACCCGTGGACTCTGGGGGAGGGGATGCTGCGAGCGCATGAGAGTCCACGTTACCTTGGCTACGCTGTCCAGACCCCAGCCTGGTTTTGGCAGGAGCGGTGCATTGTCCTCACTGTGTGGAGCAGCCGGGTGAGGCGAACCGGTGACATGGCGAACCTGCCTGTACGCAGGCAGAGGCAGAGGAGAGTGCATGCTCTTAACGCTATGCGACTCTTGTCCAGCAATTTACAGTGGCCTTTCAAGCCATGGCCACTGGCAGCACGCTACCAGCCATGCTGGCAGCATGTCCCCCTCCCCTTGTCCCTTCCTGGGCACGGAGGAGGGAGGGAAGAAGGGACAAAGAGGAAAGGGAAGGAAAGAAGGAAGGAAGGAAGGAAGAATGAAGGAAGGAAGGGACAATGAGAGGGAGGGAGGGAGGGAAGGACTCTCATGCCACGACCCTTCCCCGCTGCGTTTCTTACCTGTTTGTTGCTGCCACCCTGTGCACACCCCCCGCCTATTTTTTGTCCTCTCTCGCCCCTCCTCCTCCTTTTAGCTTCGGTGCAGCTCTAGCTGACACTTCCTCCTCCTCTCAAGGCTGCGTCTTTTTTTTTCTCTCTCCCCCAAACTGCCTCCTTTTATAGCCTCTCCTTTCTCCGCCCTCCTCCTCCTCCTTTCTCTTACGGTGTCCCGAAGTGCTGATCCTGGGTCCTTTGCCTCGCCCCAGCAGCCCCGAGGACTCTCTCAAGGCAAGTCCCTGCGCTGTGCCGCTTTGGCTTGTTCCCTCCCCGCTACCCTGGACTGGGCAGGACAGGGCAGCGTGCCACCTGCCACATGCCAATGTACCACAGGTGGTGCGCGTACCACCGTTAAAAGCCTTAGTCCATACCTGGTCCTGATTATGTAACTGTGTAACTTGCGGTGTTCTTGTTCTCTGAGTTTGATTGTCTTTTTGCAGACATTTCATTACCCAACTAGTATCTCTTCAGTGCACTGTTGGTGTTACTTAGTTGGATAATGAATGTCTACAAGAAAACAATCAAGTTCAGCGGCAACAAGAACCCCACAGTTCAATCCTGAGCTACAAATATCTCTTCTATGTATCTTATCTTGAAAATGTCAGTATAAAAATCCAATAATATTTTTGGAAAACAGGAAGTCTGCACTTTCTTTCATGCACTGCTACGTTTCAGTGTTGGAACTTTTAATTATATTCGTTATTGTAAAGATTAATTACTGCATGAATGCTTTCTAGGAAATGTAACTTCTAAATGTGGGAATCCCCCTCCTGTTAAGCCTTGGGGGGGGGGGGAATCTGTAAAAGAAATGAGCTGAGACAGTATGGACAGACCCAAGGAGAACTCTATGGTCAAGGATGACTTACACCTGTGATCTCCCAGTGCTAGTCCAGTGTTTAATTGCTAGAATACACAATTGTTTATATGGAGGTTTCATAATCCAGTTTGGGATTTCTATATGAAGAGGGTCTTATCTTTGGGTAAGAAGTGCACTTTTATATCTTGATAGCTTCCAAGAAATCTTTGCATAATTACAAAAGACAAGTATTATTTCCTTTTTATAAAAAAAAACATTATTTTTTTAGTTTCTCTAATAGGATTCCTAATAGGATTCCCCATCAGCCTGGGAGAGATTAGTTAACATGTACTACTGTTACTCTTCTGGGAAAAATGGATTGTTTGCCAACTTACTATCTGAGCTATTGATGGACCGAATTCCATCAATATGGTAACATATGGTGTTTTGAACAAGGTGCTGATGACTCAGACCAGGGCAAGTGCCCTCAGATCTGGATTTCATAGGTTGGTGCAGTCCAGGCACTATAAACTGGCCAGCTTTGTTCTTAGTGTTTTTTTATCCTTATAAAGGTACCCTCTACCTTATGTACCTCTGTGAAGAAAACTCACTCTTCAACTTATGATCTCAATTGGAAAAAATGTTAAATGGTATAGCTATTAATGGGGCATCATATGACCATACCTGATCTTATGATTTTCGCCACAATTGTTGAGTGAATCACTGTAGTCATTACATCATTGTGCAGTTTGCAACCTTTCCTGATGGCTTCCCATTGACAACCTGTTGAAGCTGCCTCGGAAGGTCACAAATGGTGATTGCATGATCCCGGGCCACTGTAACCGTTGTATTCTGAGCCAGTTGCCAAGCACCCAGAGCATGATCAAGTAAGTATGGAGATGTTGTGACAGTTGTAACCATGAGGTCAAAAGTCATGTTTGTCAGTGCAATTGTAACTTCGGTCACAAAATGAGTGGTTGAAGTTGAGGGGAAATTACCTGTAACAGTCTAAATCAGGGGTCCCCAACCCCCGGTCTGTGGACCGGTACCGGGCCACAGCATGCCAGCAACCGGTCTGCACAAACAAGCAAAGCCCCATCCTTGAGATGCAGGCAGCACACAAAACCACGCCCCCTCCGGTCCACAGAAAAACCTCTCTCCACGGAACCGGTCCCTGGTGCCCAAAAGGTTGGGGACCTCTGTCTAAATAATGTCATGTTTAAAGATATTCCAATCTTATAATAATAATAGCAAACTATTCTTTGCTTCACTAACTTTTCCAAGAATTCAGGAAAGACTCAAAACAAGAAAACAATGCACTGATTCTTAAATAGTTTTCGGGTGGTTCTCAATACATCATTTTCAGATATACAACATGTAAATCAACTTTAGCATTAACTATAGGTAAATCACTATAGTTCAATTTCAGATAAAAATGCCAAATATTAGCTGCCATTTTGGCCATTATGTGCCTGCCTTTTTGGCATTTCGGCATTAACTAACTATACCAGTGCAGCGAACCTTTTAGAGAACGAGTGCCCAAACTGCAACCCAAAACCCACTTAGGTATTGCCGTGCCAGGTGGGCATGGCCCACTGGTGAGCTTGGCTATGGTGGGCATGGCAGACTGGGTGGGCGTGGCCAGCTCAATGTTGCTCCTGGGGAGGGATGCCTTTGGGGGCCGGGCAGGGTTGGGGGAGATCCCAGGGTCTCTGGCGGGTGGGGCAGTGGTCAGGAGGGTGTCTTGTTCATCTGATGGCTTTGGGGGAAGCTACACACCCCCTCCCAAACGCTGCCCTCTCACGAAAGCAGGATGAAACTCCAAAAAGGAAAAAAAGTGTCTTGTGATGGTTTTCTTCCCTGTGAGGGGGTGGGGGCATGGAGGGAGGCTCCTGAGCCCTCAGCTCTTCCGAGGGGGAGGAGGAGAGTGGGGAGGGGCTGTGCTGGGGCGGGACTCCTCGTGCCTTCCACTGCCTGCCTGCACTCTTCTGCCTGCCACAGCTCCGCTTGCCTGGCAGGGCGGGTGCGCGCTCGCGCTTGGGGACACACGCGGGCTGCCTCGTTTTTCCGTGCCATGCCGGGACTATGCTGGACTGGGCTGGGCGCTGAGCCTCCTTGCTGCTTTCTTCCCCCGCGGACATCGGGAGCGCCCACCCCACCTACCGCTCGTCCCAGGGCAGCTGCCGCCGTCCCACGCTCTCCAGCCTGTCGCCGGGGCATGCCGGGATGCCTCCCTTCGGGCTCCCTCGGCCTCTTCCCCTCCTCCAGGCTGGGGCTGTCAGATTCCCCCTGTGGGCACGCTGTGCCGGTCCTCGGTGAGTCCCTCCCCCATCCTCCTGCTTCTGCAGGCGGACCGCGGCTTACCGAGCTGGTGGCGCCTCTCCCCACACGCGTCCTCAAGGTGGAGGAGCCGGGCAGCCATGGCTCTCGCTCCCCTCTGACCTCCATCTGCCCGAGGCCCGAGCTCTGCGCGCCCGGCTGGCCGGCGATGGGCTGGAGAGCGCGAGACAGCGGCAGGCGCCCCGGGATGACAGATAGGCGGAGTGGGCGCTCCCGATTTCCGCAAGGGGAAGAAACAGCGTGGAGGCTCCACACCCAGTCCAGCCCCAGCACGCGCGAAAAGCAAGGCAGCAGCACTGCCCACGGGGAATCTGACCAGCCCCAGCCTGGGGGGAGAGAGGCCAAGGGAGCCCAAAGAAAGCAGGCGTGGTGCTTGGGTAGCCGCTCCCCCCTCCCCCGCGCTCCTGCAGAAGGGCTGGCTGGCTTCGGCGTCACCTGGGCAGGCCCGGCCATCCTTCCTTCCTTCCTTCCTTCCTTCCTTCCTTCCTTCCTTCCTTCCTTCCTTCCTTCCTTCCTTCCTTCCTTCCTTCTTCCTTCCTTCCTTCTCCCCTCCTTCCTCCTCTCTCTCTCTCTCTCTCTCCCTTTCTCCAAAGTCCAAACTTATGTGTCCTCCTTCCCCCACTAGCCTTCTGCAAAGTGCAAATGGACACCGCATCCTACTTGTCTTCTCCAAACTCACGGCCACCATCGCTTCCAAAGGCCGTCTGCTCGCTCATTTGCTCTCTCACTGCACTCCCGCCAAAACCTGCTTTTATAGGTTCCCCTCTCCCCGCCCAGCTCTCACAGCTGTTCCCGCGAGAGCGCTGCTGGATTCAGTTTCCCTGCCCTCTCCAGTTCCCACTAGTCAGGCGCACGTGGAGAGGGGGAGAGGAGCATCCCTCTGGCATGCATGCCGACAGAAAGGGCTCTGCGTGCCCAGTCTGGCACGTGTGGCATAGGTTCGCCACCACAGAACTATACTTTTTGAGGGTTTTGGTTACCCAATTAATCAGTTACAGGGAGGGGGCAGGAGGAATGGGTTGAGTGTCTTCTCAGCTGCTTCCAAATCCTCAGTGCTATGGAAAAAAATAAAACAAAAAAAATGTTTAAGCTAGAATTGTTCTACAGGCAGTCCTCAACCTATGACTGCAACCGAACCCAAAATTTCTGTTGATAAGCAGGACAGTTGTTAAGTGAGTTTTGCCACATTTTAAGACCTTTTCTGCCACAGTTAAAAGTGATTCACTGCAGTTATTAAGTGAATCTTGTTGTTCAGCAAATCTGGGTTGACTTTGCTAATTGCAAGCTGTCTGGGAGAGTTATAAATGGTTATCACATGACCCCAGGATAGTGCAGCCATCATAAATCCATGCCAGTTGCTAAGCGCCTGAATTTTGATTATTTTACAATGGGGATACTGCGACAATTGTAAGTATGAGAAAAAGTCATCAGTCACTTTTTTCAGTGCCATTATAACTTTAAACAGTTACCAAACAAATGGTTATAAGTTGAGGAACTACCTGTATTTTGCAGGCCCTCCCATCTCTACATCTAAAGGTAGACTCAGCTGCCACCTTATGCTTGCTTGTGCTTCGCTGCTACGTGGTGACAGACTGCCATGAACTGTGGGAAGGGGAGATGAATGGGGGAATGCTTTGGGAAATGAAAGTAAGTGCTGTATCTTCTCAAGAAGCTGCTTCAAGGTCATCCAACTGGAAGAAGGAGGGGGCCGCATACCAAACTGCACTTGGACTGACCGTTATGAAAACATCTTGTCTGAACCTGATTGGTTACTCTAAGGTGGGCAACAAAAGACAGTTAAGGAATGGAAAAGTAGAACTTAGAGATTTTGGCATGCTATTTTTACTTCTGGCTTTGTAATACTGCAATGCATTTGATCTCTAATAAACTATACCTTTCTCAGCAAATGGAACCAAGGATTGTTTTTATTTACAGGTTTAAGTCGTGGCAGGTCAGACACAGATGTTTATATCTAGTATGACATACTATCATGGTATGATATACTATGACATACTATGATGTAGTATAATAATATTACATCATAGCAATGCTATGAAAAAATGGGAGCAGAAGAGATGTTCTGTTTAAAATTGTCCTATTTCACAACCCCTCCCGTCTCAGCATCTGAAGGCATGTATTAGTAAGTAAATCAGTTCAAAGGGAAATACAGTATGCTACAGGTGGTGGTTAAACCAGTCCTCAACACTGCTTAATCCAAGGACTGTATTAAAAAACAACATTTAACTTAGTCTTAAGATTCTAGCACTGTGGTGGCGAACCTATGGCATGCATGCCACAGGTGGCATGCAGAGCCCTCTCTGTGGGCACGCGCACCGTCGCCCCAGTCCTAGGACTTCAGCTGGGTTTTATAAAACCTTTTCACTTTAGGCCTCCGCCGCCATGTGGGAAAAAAAAAAAGTTTCAATCAATCAATTTCAACTTCTCGTGGGAAAAAAAAAAGATCTCGCCAAGTTGGAATTGATTGATTGAACTTTTTAGTCCCACCCAGTCTGCTGTCATGCCCATGCCACACCCACCCGATTGGCCACACTCACCCAATGGGCCACGCCCACCCGGCACCCAACGATACATAAGTGGGGTTTGGGTTTCAGTTTGGGCACTCAGTCTCCAAAAGGTTTGCCATCACTGTTGTAGCACTCAATGAGGTTATTTATCTTCTACAGAGACAGTGCACTATTCATCTACTCCAGTGAAGTCTTTGACTGTGAATAGAAAAGTATATTGAATAATAATTGCAAGCTAAATTGTTTGGGCTTCATAGGATACACAAAAAAAGTCAATTTATCTAATCCAGAAGCAATTACTAGGTTGCAGTACATACCTCATGATATCTGTAACATGAATTTTCCAGGGATTTCTTTTTCTGGGCAAAAGCAAGATTTTTTTTCCAGATCCCAGTCCCCTTTTCATTAGGCTGGTTAGGAAATAGCAATATATTACTGCTGCTTGTTCTTGACTGCCTTTATTTGATTACTCTTCTATTTTTATGTCCATCTTTGCTGTCCCACTTTGCCCCAAATACATTGCAACTGTATGAGTATCAGTTTCCCACCAGGAATTAAATCACATTTGTTTTGTTCTAGCAGCCATGAATGTCAACATTTCATATTAGGAGGTGCCACAGCTGGCTGATGCCTGAAGGTTTTATATGCAGCCATGTGCAGCCAATTGCACATCCCATTAAAACTTTTTATTATAAACAAGTTAATGAAATGCAAAATAAAAATCTTCATTTTTTTCCTCAAGCAAAGATTGAAGAATAGAAGACACAGAGCAATGTTTTTTCAAACTTGGTAACTTTAAGATGTGTGGACCTGCTGATTGGGGAACCTTGGGAATTGAAGTCCTCACATCTTAAATTTTCCAAGTTTGAAAAACATGATCTATATGAATGTACAACTCTTCCATGCATTTTAATTTTATTAGCAACATTTTCCTCAGTATGGACAGAAGATTACATTCGTACACCACACTGGAATAGGTCTGTTTGTAGTTCAGTGTGTTATTTTAACCTCTGCAAACCAGGCCATTTTATCAAAGCGTAATACAGGAAATCCTCAATTTACAACCATTCATTTAGTGACCATTCAAGATTACAATGTCACTGAAAAAAAGTGGCTTACAATTGGTCTTTGCAATTATGTCCGTCACAGCATCCCCAGTGTCATGTGATCAAAATTTGGGTACTCGGCAACCAGAATGTATTTACAATGATTGCAGCATCTGAGGGTCATTTGAGATTTTCCCAGCCAACTTCCGACAAGCAAAGTCAATAATGAAAATGGCAAAAAAAAGTCATAAAATCTAGTGATGACCATTAACAGCTGCCTTGCTTAGCAATGGAAATTCTAGTTCCAACTGTGGTCATAAATCAAGGACTACCTATGTGGATTTTTCAGGCATAGTATGTTATATGGCCATAACAAATGTGTTTTGTTACTCTGGATTTAGGCTTGGTGCAATGTGTGAACCAACTTAATGAAGAAAGTTGCTGTGGCCATTGTATGCTTGCAGAATCTGTTTAATTTTTCTATATCAACGGTTGCAATTATCAAGGAAGGAGGAAAGGTAAAGATTAAAGATAACTTGAACTATAACATGAGTAAAATCTACACTAATTTGGTCCCTCATTTGAGTTTCATTATGAAGGAACTGCTTGTCTGTAGTACATTTCTTCTGTCACTTTGTTTTTCAACTTCCCACTATTGTGGAACACTTGTCATGCACATTTGATACATAGTACATAGTTATGTTCCCCGTTAAAGATGCATTTAAATTACTGCTGGGAACTGTTAGATTGATAGTGAAAAAACAAACCACTTCATGCCCTTTCTATTCTGGCTGACATTAGATGTGCTATTAATTTCCCAGTGATAAATAATGTGGATTTATTGTTACTTCTGGGAGGATTAAGCCAAGCGGCCAACTAATGCCAGCTAGTCTTCTGAATCAAGCCTCTGAATAGAAGCAGACAATGATCTGTTGTGAGACGTAAATACGAAGATGTAATTCTGCCATAAGGAATTGTCTGCTGCACAGCTAGCATTAGCCATCTTTCTTTCCAGTCAGTTCCTTGTTTTGTGAAATGAGACAAGGAATCTGTAACAAAAAGTAGGAGGATGGAATGATGGAAGAGGAAAAAAAATATAGACTTTCATCTTTGTAATGAAACTCTGAAAGTTTTTGACCAACCATATAAGGGGAAATACTTTCTAATATTCCAGGAACCAAGGATTGCTTGAAGAGAAAACTAAAGTTGGAAAGAAAACTTTAGAAAGTATTAACAGGTGCTAATAATTGCTTTTGCTATGGGAGATATATTTGAAATTAAACGAATTATCTCCGTATACATTATGTCAAAATTGCTTATATATTCAGTTCTTGATGGATAAAGGAACATCTCAAAATGAACATCATATTCTATATCTCTAAAAATATTTTTGGACAAATTTAGATTTTTCACTGAGCTAATTTCAAACATTTCCTATTTCAAGAGTGCTACATATTTTTTATATATTTCTTTTACCTAAGTCATCTTGTCTTTGGGGCTCTGTCCTGACCATGCTCAATATTTTAACATTTTTCATCTTCCCACGGCAAAAAGGATATCACATCAAATAAGCTTCCTGCTTTGTAGACAGAAATGTTGTCATATTTATTCCTGTTATATTTGTGCTGCGTATATGCATGTTTATTGGGAAATGAAAAGAGCACTAATGAATTTTGTGTTCCTCCTTGAGC
The DNA here is from genome assembly GCA_023970755.1 of Azemiops feae. Taxonomy (NCBI): domain Eukaryota; kingdom Metazoa; phylum Chordata; class Lepidosauria; order Squamata; family Viperidae; genus Azemiops; species Azemiops feae. Next base: position 2,325,536 of record JALGBA010004231.1, on the reverse strand, counting down.
AATTCCAAACTCTGATCATTTAGTCCGTAACTGTTCTTGAGGGACCATCTTCAAACATCAGCCCTCACGTCTTGAACATTTAATCTATTTTCTGCATCTCCTTGCCTGTTTCCATTGTTCTGTTTTCTGTAACATTTAACTTGACAAAAAGTTCTAGAAAACTCTAAAGCTTACCCATTATTTTAGTTATTCCCAAAAATAGCAGCACCCAATTTGGAGATTGGTGGTTTGGTTTTTTTAAATTTCTTAGGGAATGTTGTAGCAAGCAATGTCCTTTTATTTTCTACCTCACTGTATTTTATTTTATTTTTTATTTTCCAACTCACTGCATTAAATCACAGATGTGTTGATTCCTATTTCCACTGTAGCCCATTCAACATGCTCTCAACTGTTATCCTCTGGCAAACTGCCTCTGGACCTGAAGCAGAACAGAAGAATAAATATTCCTGGGTGTTTCTAACCAGCTGTCAATTAATTATTTACTGCTAAAGTTATGCCCTGCTTTTGAATTAAAATGGACACTTTAGGGTCAGGTAGGAGAGGCAAAAGCACCAAGGACATCTCCAGGCAGAATATAAAACATCTGAGTAAAAAATATAGCTCTTGTATGTTTTCTTCTCTTACTGAACTGATGAAGCTTCTTAGATGAGAAGGGAATCTTCTTCTCCTTTAAAAACAGTCCAGTTGCCTTTTGAAAAAGAAAGAAAAAAAGCACCTTTGAGACAACTATGACCCGGATGACCGAGAATCTCGATAGACAGTTCTCTCATACAGTTTTTTTCTTTTTTCTTTCTTTTTTGTTGTCTAGTGCTACATTTCAATTACGTAATGGAAAACTGGAGAAGGGGGTGCAGGGAGGACACCCCATGAGGAATTGCTTCTTGAAAGAGGTGTGAATGCATAAGAATAAGAGGACTGCAACTGAGATTTATCGGTTTTTTCAGCATGCGTGGTGGATGAGAAATACTGTAATTATTAGTATAACGATTGTGTTATTTTTTCCAATATGCATAAAATGGCATTCTTTGCAGCTGTGAAGGAAACACCAACACATACACCAACACACACACACAAATCATGCAATGCTTGTCTGCAAATTACTTTGGCACCAGTCCTCCATGCTTTGTTTTCAGCTTTGTGCTCAGCATAGATCATACTGCCTTTTATTTATGGCTTTGTAGGAAAACCTTGTCACTCATTCCTGCCAGACCAAGTCATGGTCTTCTCTAACGCTTAATAAAATGCAGCTGGCAGATGAACAGACATATGATAGAGGCAGGTTAAGATGTGTAAATATTTGGGTGTTGTTTTCCAGCCCTCAGGATCTTGGAAGGCTCATTCTGCTTATGTTATAGAATCTGCTCAGAAATGTGACTATGATTCTCTTTTTCATTTCTTTTTTTCCTAATGTGAGTGAGCATATTGTCTCTCCCATTAGGGTGTATGGGACTTTGCATGGTGTATGGGACTTCTCCTCCATGTGGATAACTCAGTCCATATTTTTGAAGGCTATCTTTGAAGGTCCTTGTTGTATGCCCAATGTTGTATGCCCTTCTGCTAGAGTGGCAGGAGTTGAAAGTAGTCCTTGATTTCAAACGTAACTGGGACCATAAATTTGATGGCCGAGTAACATGGTTAGGTTAATCATGGCCAATTTTATAACCATTTTTGTCATTGTTAAGTGAAGCACATGGTCATTAGTGATCTAGCGTCCCCCATTAACTTTGCTTGTTAGAAGCCAGCTGGAAAGGTTGCAAATGGCAATCATATCACCCTGGGACACCGCAACTATTGTAAGTACATGCTGGATATCAAGCACCTAAAATCTGATCACTATAAGGATGCTGCAAAGGATGCTGCAAAGGCTGCAAGTGCATGGACCAGCGATAAGTCACTTGTAGCTTTAAGAGGTTGCAAAACAAATGGTTGTAAGTTGAGGACTAGCTGCATTTCAGCTGAGGCATGAAACTGGACATTCAGGATTTCTTATTGTCTTAAATCAAGTTTCTGCCTAAAAGCTAGTCTCCTTGATTCCACTAAAGCAGGGGTGTCAAACTGCCGGCCCATGGGCCGGATGCGTCATGGCAAAACCACGCCCACCCCATTGCCAGCAATGGAAAAAAAGTCGCGATACATCGCGACACATCACGTGACATTGCAAGTTTGATACCCCTGCACTAAAGCATATGGAGGAAACCTGTGAGGATTAAACTACATAAGTGTAGTGTTTCTGTAATTAACCCTACAGTCCTGGGATTTCCCCAAAGCTAACAGGAATAGGAAACAGTGCATAGTGAGTTGTAGGGAAGCAATACAAAGATCTTTTGCTTTGAGAACAGAAACCAGCAATGATTTTGCAATATCATTGTAACCTGGATGTCAGAGTTCCGACTAATTGAACACTTCAAAGAAATTCCAGGCATTGTTTATTCTGAAAAGTCTTTAATCATGAACACAATGTCGGCACATATTGAATGGATGCCAAAATCTGAATTTCTCTTACTTGCATCTGACTTTTCTGGCTAAACCCCTCCCCTATTTTGCAGTCATAAGTCACATCTTCCAATTGGCCTGAAGGGCAAAGATTCACTTCCGTTCCTTATCCCGCACTTTCCTTATAAATCTCCTCCCTTTCTATTGTCATCTGAATTAACTCTAAAAATACCAGACAGTTCTGCATATCTTGTCAAAGCAATAGTATCCTATATTAGCAGCGTTGACACTGGATATTGCCAAATATCACAGTGCTTGTTCAAATCACCAAGACCTGACAGATTATATCCCAGAGTTCCAAAGGAGTTGGCAGATGAAATCATGAAACCATTGAACCATATCTTTGAAAGATTCTGGAGCACTGGGGAACTAACAGAGGACTAGAAAAGAGCTTATGTGGCTCCTAGCTTAAAAAAAAAACAACCAGATCCAGGAAACTACAACCAATTAACTTGACATCACTTGGGAAAATCTTGGAAAAGATAATCAAGCAACAGATCTGTGAACACCTAGAAGCAGGCAAAATTATAACCACAAGCTAACATGGGTTTGTCAAAAATAGATCATGTCAAAGAAATCTCATTTCATTCTTTGACAAAGTGAATAAATTAATAGACCAGTGGATATAGTATACTTGGATTTCAGTAAGGCATTTGACAAAGTAGACTACATCCTACTTCTTGGTAAGCTAAAAAAATGTGGGTTAGACATCATCTCCACCAGATGGATTTGTAACTGACTGACAAATTGTACTCAGCATGTAATCCTCAAAGGAACTACATCAACATGGAAGTAAATAAGAATTGTGGTACCGCAAGGTTCTGTTTTAGGCCCAGTACTCTTCAACATCTTCATAAACAATTTAGATGAGGAAATAGAAGGGGAAATCATCAAATTTGTAGAGAACACTAAATTGGCAGGAACAGCCAACACTCCAGAAGACAAGCTCAAGGTCCAGATGGATCTCAACATTGATCACTGGGCCCTATCTAATAAAATGAAATTCATTGTAGAGAAAAGTAAGGTTTTACATAGGCAAAAAAAAATTAAATCAAATGTACAGTTACAGATTAGGTGAAACCTTGCTTAATAGCCGAAACTGTGAGAGGGATCTTAAGAGTCCTAGTGGATAACCACTTAAATATTAGCCAGCAGTGTGTGGCAGCAGCCTAAAAAGTCAACACAATCCTAGGTTGCATTCACAGAGGGATAGAATCAAGTTCATGTGAAGTATTAGCATTGCTTTATAAAGCCTTAGTAAGACCACAATTGGAATTCTGCATCCAGTTTTGGTCACCATATTATTAAAAGGATGTAGAGACTCTGGAAAAATGCAAAAAAAGAGCAACAAAGATGATTAGGGAGCTGGAGGCTAAAAACATATGAAAAACGGTTGCAGGAATTGGGTTTGTCTAGTCTAGTGAAAAGAAGGACTAAGGGGAACATGATAGCAGTATTCCAGTATTTGAGAGGTTGCCGCAAAGAAGAAGGAGTCAATTTATTTTCCAAAGCACCAGAGGGCAGGACAAGAAACCATGGATGAAATTAATCAAGGAGAGAAGCAACCTAGAACTAAGGAGAAATTTTCTAACAGAACAATTAACCAGCGGAACAGCTTGACCTCAAAAGTCATGGGTGAGACTGGACAGCCATTTGTCTGAAATTGTATAGTCTCCTGCTTGAGCAGAGAGTTGGACTAGAAAACCTCCAAGGTCCTTTCCAAATGGTTATTCTGTTTTCTTTTGCATTCACCTTAACTCATATCAATGCTGTTCAGTGCAGGAAGAAAGATAGCAACATATTCGCCTGTAGAGAAAATTTTCCCATTATTCACCATGTGTGGATATATTGTGGTATTGTATCAGAGATTTTATAATATATTTGTCATTGCTTCATCGCTCCAATTCTAAGTACACTTTCTGTAGATCAAAGACATTTATAACCCAAGTCCCATCCTAGGATCTATTGGGGAAGCTCTTTCTCAAATGGTCGAATTCTGTGCTCCTGTCAAATAAATTGTAAAACCTAGCGATTTTATGTTTTCCATGATAGATTGTTCTTGAGAGTTGTTGATTTTTATCATAGGATTGTGTAAATGTTTTTGTATATTAACTAACAAATTGATATTGGATAGGGACAAGGGTTTTTTTTGTTATGGACTGTAAGAAATTAAACATTTTCCATCATTTCACAGTAACTCTTCAATATTTTCATAAATGACTTAGATGAGGGAATAGAAGGGGAACTCATCAAATTTGCAGATGACACTAAACTGGCAGAAATAGCCAACATCCCAGAAGACAAGCTCAGGATCCAAAAAGATCTTGACAAACTTGAATAATGGGCCCTATCCAACAAAATGAACTTTAATGTGGAGAAAAGCAAAGTTTTACATTTAGGCAGGAAAAATCAAAGGTATAAGTACAGATTAGGTGAGACCTGGCTCAAAAACAATAACTGTGAGAGGGACCTTGGAGTCCTAGTGGATGATCACTTAACTATGAGCCAGCAGTGTGCAGCAGCAGCCAAAAAAGCTAATACAATCCTGGGTTGTATAAACAGAGGCATAGAATTAAGATCACGCGAGGTATTAGTACCGCTTTATTAAACCCTAGTAAGACCACACCTGGAATACTGCAGCCAATTTTGGTCACCATATCACAAAAAAGATGTTGAGAGTTTGGAAAAAATTCAGAGAAGAGCAACTAAGATGATCAAAGGCCTGGAGTCTAAAACATACGAAGAATGGTTGTAGGACTTGGGTTTGGTAATCTAAAGAAAAGAAGAAACGGGTGACATGATAGCAGTATTCCAGTATTTGAAGGGCTGCCACAAAGAAAAGGGTGGTCAAATTATTCTCCAAAGCACCAGAGGGCAGGACAAGAAACAATGGTTGGAAATTAATCAAAGAGAGAAGCAACCTGGAATTAAGGAGAAAGTTCCTAACAGTGAGAACAATTAGCCACTGGAACAGCTTGCCTTCAGAAATCGTGGGCGCTCCGTCACTGGAGATTTTGAAGAAGAGACACTAGACAGTCATTTGTACTGTCATGGTATAGGTTCTCCTGCTTGAGCAGGGGGCTGGAATAGAAGACCTCTAAGGTCCCTTCCAGCTCTATTCTATTCTATTGAAAAGTAGGCCTCGACTTAACTATCATTGACTTAGTGACCGGTCAAAGTTACAGCAGCACTGAAAAAAGTGACTTACGACTGGTCCTCGTGTTATAACAATTGCTGCATCCCCAGTCATATTATCGAAACTTGAGAATCAGCATGTATTTATGATGGTTGCAGCATCCCAGGGTCATCTGATTATCATTTGCAACCTTCTCAGTCAGCTTCCAACAAGCAAAGTCAATGGGGGAAGCCAGATTCACTTAATGACTTCATGATTCACTTCTCAACTATGGTGATTTTCTTTACAACAGTGACAAAAAGAAGTTGTAAAATCATGTGCAACTCACTGATAAACTGCCTTGCTGGAAATTCTGATCCCAATCGTGGTCATAAATGGAGAATTTTCTGTATTTCTTAAACAAAGCTTTATAGCTTATCCTTAGCTTGTTCTTGAGTGCAGGTAGTCTTGACTTATGACCACAAATGGGCCCAAAATTTCTGTTGTTAAGTGAGACATTTGTTAAGTGAATTTTACCCCATTTTACGAATGTTTTTGCCACAGTTAAGTGAATCACTGCAGTTGTTATATTAGTATCTCATTTGTTAAGTGAATCTGGCTTGTTCATTGACCTTGCCTTTTAGAAGGTCGCAAAAGAGGGTCAAATGATCCTGGGACTCTGCAACTGTCAGTTGCCAAGCCAGTTTTGATCATGTGACCACAGGGATGCTGCAAAGGTTGTAAGTGTGAAAAAATGGTCATAGGTTTACTTTTTTCATGATGTTGTAACTTTAAGAGCAGTGGCATTAGGTTAGGAAATAAAATGTTCGGAGGATACTGAGCATGAATCTTCTCTGCTTAGTCATTCTCACATCTGGAAAGCACCGGTTCTACAGGCTTGCCAAGGCAGTCTGCCCACTCCCTTCCTTGTTTGCACTGTTCCTGGGCATGAGGGAGGGGATAATGTGTCCTAACCTGCCTTGCTTTTTTGACAGCTATACAAGGAGAATTCATGTGGGAACATTTTTAACACATTACGTGATCTATTATCCTGATCACAGAATATGTTTCTTTCCTTTTTAAAAGTTAAAAAAAAACAACCAGAATTGGTAGATCTTGGACTGCCTATAAACCTAGCCTGAACAGAAACTAAAGGGTTCAATATGCCATTGGCCAGAAAACCTTTGCAAAATAAGTTCCTCTTAGAAAAAATATTGAAGGTGGTTCTTTTCAAACAAACACCAGGGTGACCTATCTCCTTTTTTTTTTTTTTTTGCTTTTTAAAGTTTGAAAACAGAATGAAAAAGTAAAGGATAAGTGGAATGTGAAGCATCAGTTTGTAATCTTGACCTTAATACAGTAGTTTTAATTGTTGCATTTCAGATAGCAGTTACAGTACTGACTTCTTCAAAATGCTAGTTAACCTTTGTGAAGAATGTTGCTCCTGCAAACATGATGTTATCCTTATAAGAAGACGTGTAGCCAAGAAATTTAATTCAGAAATAGACCCTTCCCCCATTATTTTTATCCCCAAGGTAAAAGATGTATATGAGAGTCAGTTTGGTCTAGAGGTTAAGGAATCTAGCTAGAAACCAGGAAGCTGTGAATTCTAATCCCACTTCAGGCAAGAAAGCCGGCTGGGTGACTTTGGACTAATCACCAGGAGACTCTGAGTTCTAGTTCTGTCTTAGCCATGAAAGTCAGCCGGGTGATTTGGGGCCAGTCACTCTCTCTCAGCCCAACTGACATCATAGGGTTGTTTTTGTGGGGGAAATAGGATGAGAAAGGAATACTAGGTATGCTCATTGCCCTGAGTTATTTATAAAAATAAAATATAAAATAAATAACCTGAACATCTGAATTTTGAATTGAATTTCGAACTGAACAATTGGAATTTTGAGAGCAAGCGGCATAATTCTTACAAAATGGCTGCCGTGAAGAGATATGACTAATTCCAAAACTCTGATTACAAGAATGCCACCTGCTATTCCAGAAAATCCCCTACACCCTATTCTCCATGTCCTTCTCCTTCTCTATGAAGATGTAAACCCTGGAGATTCACAGTTGAATTTTTATACAGATAGTCCTCAACATATGACCACAATCAAGCCCAAAATTTCTATTGCCAAGAGAGGCGTTTATTAAGTGAGCTTTGCCTCGTTTTATGACCTTTCTTGCCACAATTGTTAAGTGAATCAATGCAGTTGTTAAGTTAGTAACAGTTGTTAAGTGAATTTGGGTTCCCCATTGATTTTACTTGTCAGAAGGACACAAAAGGTGATCATATGACCCTGAGACATTGCAACTGTCATAAATGTGAGCCTGTTGCCAAGCATTCCAGTTTTGATCCACAGGGTAGAAAAACAGTCATAAGTCACTTTTTTCAGTACCGCTGTAACTTTGAATGGTCACTAACAAATGGCTGTAAGTTGTGGTAACAAAGAATCTGAACCTTCAACCACAGCTTGAAATTTACAAGATAGACTAGACAAAGAGCTTTGATTTCAAAAAGCAAGAAGTTATGGGAGATGGATCACAAACAAATTCAGAAGAAATAACCAAGGCTGAGCTGCTACCACCTCCACTGCACAATTTCTTTCTCTCTACGCCTATAGCAAAACACAAGATTTAAATAGAGGGTTGTAAGATGAATTGAGGTTTGCAGACTGACCTTCGTCTTATCTATATGTATCTATAAGACACATAATATCTTGAATTAGCAACATAAATATACGGATGCAGTAATATCACAGTGGTGGTTGTTTTTGTTCCAATTCCAGGATTTGACTGATTGGTATAAATAGTGAATTTCAACCCTAGCAGAAGCACCTAACCTAAGCTGAGTGTCACAACCGCAACTGCCTCTCTCAAAATGCAGCAATAGACAAAACAAGAGGGCTTCTTTGGTGCTAGGTTTTTAGCTGCAGGGGAAACCATGTTGTGCAGAGCAGCTATTCTTGTGTCATCATTAAAGGAGGCCTTCTTACCTATGGGGACTGCTGGTGAGAATTCAGTAATTATGGGAGGGTTCCCATTTCCATCTGTGTAGACAGCCAGGCTTATGCTATTTTTCAAATCAATGCAAATGAGCTTCCACGCACTTCTCTTTGTCTCCTGGGCTTATTCAGCTTCCCAGCTAATTGCCATGCCCTGTTGGGCTTCTCCAGCATGCTGGCCTGCTTGGCTGATGCACCCATCTCCTCTAAACAGCTGTCAAGAAGCAATATTCCCTTTATAAGCACAACTGCTTTAGTTAAGATAGAATCTGCTTGATTAGGTTGGCCCCCTCCTAGCCACTGTTTAAATTAAAGCATAGTAGTTAACTTAATGGCCATTGTGAAAATATCCTTTTTGGGCCATAGAAAGATCAATGTAAGCTACAGGGGGGGGGGGACAAATCGCAACCCACAGACTTCTTATTTCTCTCCCCAGCTTTGGTCCAGTTGTCCTTCCCCCCAGAGTTCTATCATTTCTATTCTCTCTCCCTCTCCCTCTCCCTCTCCCTCTCCCTCTCCCTCTCTCTCTCTCTCTCTCTCACACACACACACACACATCTATCTATCTGTCTGTCTTTCATCTATCATCTAACTTCCTATCTATCGTCTATCCTCTCTCTTTCTCTCTCTCTCTCTCTACCTATCATCTATCATCTATCTTCCTATTCATCATCTATTATCTATCTATCTATCTATCTATCTATCTATCTATCTATCTATCTATCTATCTATCTATCTATCTATCTATCTATCTATCTATCTATCTATCTATCTATCTATCCATCCATCCATCCATCCATCCATCCATCCATCCATCCATCCATCCATCCATCCATCCATCCATCCATCCATCCATCCATCCTACTGTATCTATATCTATCCATCTAAGTCAGTCTGTCTGTCTGTCTGTCTGTCTGTCTGTCTGTCTGTCTGTCTGTCTGTCTGTCTCTATCTATCTATCTATCTATCTATCTATCTATCTATCTATCTATCTATCTATCTATCTATCTATCTATCTATCTATCTATCTATCTATCTATCTATCTATCTATCTATCTATCTATCTATTCACTCTGGGGAGCTTACAACATCATGAAAAGAGAAATCTACACCATTAAAACATTGAGCACTAAAACGTAACAAGAAAACTGGGTAAGCTAGGAATATAAATGGGTGGAGGACAATTCATTCAAAAATTATAATGCAACTGAAAATGTTAAAAGTGTCACATGACAATAAGGATAATGGGAAATAATGATATTAAGTGTGCTTTATTTTTGACTACAGGTAGTCAACTTACGGTAGTTCATTTAGTGACCGTTCAAAGTTACAACAGCACTGAAAAAGTGACTTATGACTGTTTTTCACATGACCTTTTCAGCATCCCCTTGGTCTCATGATCAAAATTCAGATACTTGGCAACTAGTTCGTATTTGTGATGGTTGCAGTATTCCTGGTCATGTGGCCCGATTCATTTAACTCCCATGTTACTAACTTAATAACCACAATGATTCACTTAACAACTGAACTGAAAGGTCATAAAATGGGGCAAAATTCATTTAACAAATATCTCACTTAGCAACATCAATTTTGAGCTTAATTGTGGTTATAAGTCGAGGACTACCTGTATATTTAAATTAGATCAAACATTTAAAATCCTACCTACTTTTTATGAGTCCAAGCCCTGATACACTATTCAGAGGATGATCCTTGGCCTAAAACGCTTGTAGGCCTGATGAACTAAAGCATCTATTCTTATTTGCCAATCACAGCAGGTAATAGTACCTAACCAATCTAATCTAGCCAATATCCAAACCAACCACACAGTACAAAGTAGTCTTTAACTCACAACCATTTGTTCACCAGACATTTGAAGTTACGATGGTCCTGGAATTTCCTTCCTCACTGTCACCTCTTTCATGCCCTGGCTTTACAACTTCATCACTTAGTGATGGAAAATGTGGTCCCAATTGCTATTGTAAGTTGAGGACTATCTGTACATGAACTGGAGACCACCAGGAGATCTTAGGTTTACAGGCTAGTCTGGGAAACTGAAAATAACCATCCTGGAAAAAGGCAGTGATAATACATCCCTTCTACATTTTTGGCAAAAATGCATATGATTGTGTGCGTAGAGTCAAGTCCAGCTTGAGAGAATCCTTATCTTTCTCTTTATCTATTTGGGACAGCAGTGGGACTACATAAAACCTCTTAATTCCAAATTTCAAATTTTGGTCTTCAGGATACTCCAAAATTGTGCTGCCAAAATTGGAGGAAATCGCTAAAATAAGAGCAGAAATGAGTATGCTAAATCAAAATGGATGGGTAGATTCTAGTCCAAACCAGTTCTGGAAATGGAGCTAATTTGACTCCATTTTCTAAATCGATTTTGAAAAGAAAAAAAACACCATCCACAGCATTTGCACAAGCATTAAAGCTGTTCCCGGTTGTTAAATCAATTTGATACTGCAACCTGAATTGTCAACCCGAAACAGAAAAATGGAATAAAACCACCTTCAAAGTAAATCTTTGAATAATAGCCTCACACTAAAGCTCTGTGATATAAAACACGCCCAATTCATCTTTAAAGCATCTCTAAATATAAAATATTCAGCTCTGCATCTGAAGCACTAGACATAAAGTGCTTCCAATTTGTTAACAGGAAACTCTCCACTCATGGCACAAACAGAGAGTCAAGGAAAGTCCTTCTTTGGAGATCTGAAAAACAAAGACTGCTTTGTCAGGTATTTTGCCATAAATCAGAACAAAACACAAACCAACTGCATTTAATTAAAAAGCCCTTGGTTTCAAAATCCAGTGAATATGACTCAAATCATCTTGACCCACTTCCAGGAACTTGTAAACTGAAGTTACAAGGTTACAAAAATTGAAATACTGTGCAGGTAGTTCTCTACTTATGGCCACAGTCCAGAATTTAGATTGCTAAACAAAGCAGTTGTGAAGTGAGTCATGTCCAATTTTACAAATCTTTTGCTAGGGTTGTTTAGCAAATCCCTTCAGTTGTTAAGTGAATCACATGGTTGTTAAATGAATCTGAGTTTCCCCACTGACTTTCATGTTGGAAGTTGGGTAGGAAGGCCACAAATGACAATCAGATGATTCCAAGATGTTACAACCATCTTAAATACATGCCATTTCCAACATGATGTTCTCCAGGTGTGTTATAGTTCAATATATTTTGGGGGAGATGGGGGAAGGTTATTTTAGTAGGTGTAGTAAATATATCCTACAAAAATGTTTAGGGGCATGTAAAGATAGACACAATAGGAACTTTAACCTCTCCAGACTTTCTATATCAGTGATGGCGAACCTTTTAGAGACCGAGTGCTCAAACTGCAAACCAAAACTCACTTATTTATCGCCGGGTGCCAGGTGGGCGTGGCCCACTGGGTGGGCATGGCTGTGGTGGTCATGGCAGACTGGGTGGGTGTGGCCAAGGTGGGCATGGTCACCTCGATGTTGCTTGTGGGGAGGGACACCTGTGGGGGCCGGGTAGGGTAGGGGGAGATCCAGGGGGTCTCTGGCAGGTGGAGTGGTGGGCAGGAGACTCATCCTGCGGGGTGAGGCGAGGCAAGGCGAGGCAGGGCGGGGGTGCCATTATCGCAGGGCAAGGCAAAGCAGGGGCCGGGGCGGCTGCTGCCTGACACCATCGGCCCCCGCACACAGAGGCCAGCGAGCGCATGGGGGCTGACAGTGTCCGTCAGCAGCCACAGCCTGCCGGTCCCTCGACCAGCGCACTTTGGGGCTCCACAGCCCACCACCAGCAGTTCAGAGAAGTGCCCACAGAGAGGGCTCTGAGTGCCGCCTCTGGCACACGTGCCATACGTTTGCCACTGTTCTATATTGTAGGGCTTTTTTCCAGCTGCAACATTTTTTTTAAAAAAAGCAATGTTATTGCCTCTTTTTCTACCTTTATTCTACCTACCTAAACATTTATTTCTACCTGTGATGGTAGAAAAACATCTCTTGATTATTGTGGGCATCTTCATATCTTGAAATTTTGAATGATTGCCATTAAAATTGTAAGTTTAAAGTTTGGGCTTACATTTGAATTTCATCAACTGTATTATAACCACCATATGCTTATTCCTTCTAGCCTTCCCTTTTAAGAATTTAATCTTAAGTTTAGATAGTTCTTTTATTATAATAAAAGACTTTTACACCAATGGAAGCCTTTGGGATTTACAGGATGCATTCCTATTTATAAAGCAAAGAGGAATTCCAGAGGGAGTGTTTTAAATTATTTAAAGACAAGCAGTTGTGAAGTTCATTATGGAAAAGAGGAGATGAAATCTGTGCTTTTCTGTGCAAGCTCTTTATTTTTCTAGTCCTCTGGGAATTTTGGTGTATCATTTAGAAGCTTTTTGGCCAAATGCAAAGCAAGTGTATTTTCTGCCCTTGAGATGAATATTTTTAATACATTAAGAAATAAAGAAGTAAATGTTCTCTTTAGGGAACGAAACACAATCCTAGACTACAACTGCTGTGCAGATTTGTAGTTAACTTAGCTAACCAAGATTTTTTTTTGGTATATTTTATTTGATTGTAGTAAAATATGTTTTGAAGTTGTATTTTGCACACTTGGGAGAAGATTAAAATAATTATTGTACCGGGCGCTTCTAAATTACAAAGTGAGATAGAATGATATTTTAAAGAGCCAGACCAAACTCCAAAGGGACAAAATCTGCCTCATGTTAGTAGTTATGAGAACATACATCACAGTAGTATTTGGCCAGATCCTAAAATAAAACCTTAGAAGTAATCTGATGCAGCCAGATTGTTCCATTCTGCTCTCTTTCCAGATTTCTTGGTCTTTATTACCATCAACACCCCCCCCCCCCAATATGGCTTATGCCAGATATAGATACATACCCATACATACACATTTGTTTTATTGTAAAACATTTATTTGTTTTATTCAATATGGCCACTCAATGCACAATACAGGTAGCCCTCGACTTACGACCACAATTGAGCCCAAAATTTCTGTTGTTAAGTGAGAAATTTGTTAAGTGAGTTTTGCCCCATTTTATGACCTTTCTTGCCACAGGTGTTAAGTGAATCATTGTAGTTGATAAGTTAGTAACCTGGTTGTTAAGTGAATCTGGCTTCCCCATTGACTTTGCTTGTCAGAAGATCATAAAAGGTGATCACATGACCCCAGGATACAGCAACGGTCATAAGTATGAACCAGTTGGCAAGCATCTGAATTTTGATCATGTGACCCATGGGGAATGCTGCAAAGGTCGTAACTGTGAAAAACGGTCATATGTCACTTTTTTCAATGATGTTGTAACTTTGAATGGTCACTAAATGAACTGTTTTAAGTCAAGGATAACCTGTACAATGAAGATAATTTTTTAAAATAAATAAATAAGAACAAGATTGTATAGAACCGATGTTGGTGGTATATTATTTTGAAAGCAGGCAACAGAATTTCATTTTTAATGTGTGCTGGTGTGTTCACAGAAAAAAATGACAATAAAGGTTATCTTACCTTAAATATATACAACCAAAAGCATTTGGACAACTTAATGTCTAGACCAGAGGTCCTCAACCTTGGCAACTTTAAGACTTGTGGACTTCAACTCCCAGAATTCCTCAGCCAGCAAAGCTCACCCCAGCCAATTACTGTCCTGATTGCTACCTTATAAGGCAGGGGTCCTCAACCTTGGCAACTTTAAGACTTGTGGACTTCAACTCCCAGAATTCCTCAGCCAGCAAAGCTGGCTGAGGAATTCTGGAAGTTGAAGTCCACAAGTCTTAAAGTTGCCAAGGTTGAGGACCCCTGGTCTAGAATATGCATTTTTATTTTCCTTTAAATTACCAGCAGACAGTAAATTCCAGATAGTGCTCAACTTATAACCACAATTGGGACCAGAATTTCTGTGGCTAAGCAAGGTGGTTACTAAATGAGTCACATCCAACTTTATGACTTCTTTTGCCATGGTTATTAAACGAGACAATGCAGTTGTTAAGTGAATCACATGGTCATTAAGCAAATCTTATCTAGATTTTATATACAGTTTTTATGCTTCAATATTTTACTTGTGTGCCGTCCACAGACCCTCTGTGTGGGAGATGGGAGGTTTTTAAATTGAATGAACAAAAAACAGAACGAATACGGCTTTCCCCATTGACTTTGTTAGTTGGGAGCCCAGTTGGGAAGATCACAAACGGCAATCACTTGACTTTTGGATGCTGCAATTGTTGCAAATATATGCCAGTTGCCAACATTTTGATCATATGACCACGGAGATGCTGTAATAGTTGATCGTGAGGACTAGTTGCATGTCACTTTTCTCAGTGCTGTTGTAACTTTGAACAGTCACTAAATAAATCGTTTTAAGTTGAGGACTATTGATATACTCGTTATGTTTACATATAATTAAGCATTTAAGAGCAATCCTGCTGGATTAGGCTAAGGGGCTACCCAGCCTAATGATCTGTGTCACATCTGGTCACTCAGAGGTTTTGGAAAGTGGTGAAATAAGACACAAGAATGTGAGCCTCTTCCACTATCATTACCTTATAGCTGGCATTGAAGGGGAACTGCTTCTGTTTCAGAAGAATTATATCTCTACCACAACCTGATCCTTTACAGGTTTATTTAGTTCTCCTTTTCAGCCATCTAAACGGGGGGTCATCATCACATCTGATGGCACCAAACACAATAATAATAATAATAATAATAATAATAATAATAATAATAATAATAATAATAATAATAATAATAATAATAATAATAATAATAATAATAATAATAATAATAATAATAATAATAATAATAATAATAATAATAATTTGGAAGGGACCTTGGAGGTCATCTAGTCCAACCTCCTGCTCAGGCAGGAAACCCTATACCATTTCAGATAAATGGCTGTCCAGTCTCTTCTTAAAGACTTCCAGTGTTGGAGCATTCACCGCTTCTGGAGGCAGGTTGTTCCACTGGTTAATTGTTCTAATTGTCAGGAAGTTTCTCCTTAGTTCTAGGTTGCTTCTCTCCTTGATTAGTTTCCATCCATTGCTTCTTGTCCTGCCTTCAGGCACTTTGGAGAATAGCTTGACTCACTCTTCTTTGTGGCAGCCCCTGGGATATTGGAACACTGCTATCATGTCTCCCCTCGTCCTTCTCTTCATTAAACTAGACATACCCAATTCCAGCAACTGTTCCTTATATGTTTTAGCCTCCAGTCCCCTAATCATCTTTGTTGCTCTTCTCTGTACTCTTTCAAAGTCTAAACATCTTTTTTACATTGTGGTGGCCAAAACTGGATGCAGTATTCCAAGTGTGGCCTTACCAAGGCATTGTAAAGTGGTATTAATACTTCACGTGATCTTGATTCTATCAGAGAGATTTGATCCCGGAAAGCTAAGGTTACGTCCAACTGCATAACTAGACTGCTGCAGCAAAATTTTGCAGTTAACATCTTGCTGTTAGTATTTTGCAGCTTGAATCGGCATGGTGCTTAACAAAGTAATAAAAACCAGAGAGGTGCCTACCTCGTCTAGATATTTATAATTTATGCAAAATGGAACACAGAAAAGGAGAAGTAAAGAATCACAGAAATATGGGGGGGGGGTTGGTAAGGACTTAATAAGTTAGTAACAAAAGAGGATGAATCAAAGTCTTTTGCAGAAAAAAAAATTGGCACTGAGGAAGAATAGGAAGGAAGATGAATGCTTAGGCAATAGGCCTCACTTCTAAAAAAAAATAATGCTTTCGGAATACTAGCATTGAAATGACGCAGGGTCAAAGTTATAACAAAACTTCACTTGTTCTGAACCAAAAGAAAACAAAACACAAAGACACCTCCCCTTAACTGTGTGGGGTGCTTAGTTTATGTAAATGTGCATAACCTATTTTGCAGAGTGCATTGTTTCCATGCTGTACATGAGAGTGGACAATGAACTCTGTGGAACACAAACATCCTGTCCCTGTTAGAAGCTTGGTCCCACCTTACTTCTCTCTTTAGAAATCTCCGCATCACTGCACACTACTTTCAACAAGGAAAGGAAGCTGCTTTCTTAAGAAGCTGAAATTCCCAAGAAGACTACTACATCTAATGCTAAACCATTTTTGAATAATCCATCACTGGCTATGTTTCAACACCAAGATAGGCTATGGACCAAGATTTTAAAAAATACAATGCTGAATTTACCAACATATGTAGCTACAAATACTGACTTTCCCCTAGGGTGGTTCCAGTCAATGCTGGAAATGGGTTGAGGTCTAGCTGTAGAATCTTGCTTTGCAAGATTCCTTGGGTCTGCATAATCTCTCCATATTATTAAATATTAAATTAAATATTTAATATTTAAAAAGGTAAAGGTAAAGGTTTCCCTTGTCCAGTCATATCTGACTTTAGGAAGTGATGCTCATATTCGTTTCTTAGCTGAGAAAGTCACATTGTCCAAAGAAACTTCTGTGATCGTGTGGCCAGCATGCCTATATGCTGAAGCTCCCAGAATGCTGTTACCTTCCATCAAAGTGTAGCTTGTAGCTCTTTGATTAAGGTATTAAGGCAGGGGTCCCCAACTCCCGGTCCGTGGACCTGCACCGGGCTGTGGCATGCCAGAAACCGGTCCACACAAACAAGCAAAGCCCCATCCGTGGGATGCAGGCAGTGCATGAAACCACATCCCCTCCGGTCCGTGGAAAAACCTCTCTCCACGGAACCGGTCCCTGGTGCTCAAAAAGTTGGGGACCTCCGTATTAAGGTATTCCTTATTCAATTGTACATCTCTATCCCAGGCAGTCCAGAAGAATACTATGACAGTATCAAAAGCTGCCAAGAGATACCCTAATCAAGGAATAACTTAATACCGTAATCAAGAAGCTACAGCACCAGCTTAAACAAACAATTTAGCAGTAGACAACAGCCTAATAAAAGAACTACCTAGGAGAAAAAAATACCCCTACCAACGCTGATAGGGCAAACCAGTGTATGTAAATAGAGAGCACATCCCATTCGTTTCTAGCACTAAAGGTGTTACCTAGTTGGGTAATGAAATGTCTGCAAGAAAACAACTAAGCTCAAAGAAAGCCAATATGAGTAGGTCACTCCTCTTTCTGTATATAGGATGTAAGTCTGACTTCACTAAGATTGACTGGTTTGACTGTACATGTTCTTCAGATCTCAGATAACAAAATATTTTTTTCCCTGATGGGGCCAATAAAATAGTGGCTGTTAAATCCCAGAGATCTGGTGTCATAATTCTGTGTTCTTCATTGCATTTGCTTAGCACCTTAGTATTAACTGTAGCATCCCACAGAACAATCCAAGGAATTCCCTGTTTTTCCTGTGAAAAACTAATTATATCTAATACCTTCTTATGACCATCATTAATTGCATCTTCTGGATGTTTATATAAGTTTCAGGCACAAGAAATCAGGAACCAGGGTTGTTCAAGTGAGTACAAATCTGAACTGTTGTATACTGGGAATGGCGAGGCATTGACAAGACGAGGGTGAAAGTAACAGCTTGTTTATTAGGTTCACACAGAAGCAGCTCTAGCAGCTGCTTGACTAATATTTATACGGACCGCCACTAGGCGGATTTAAATGGATTTAAATGGATTTAAAGTATACATTCCCGCCTAAAATGAAGGCTTTCAATACAGACAGACAGACAGTCGAGGATTCAAACAGAACAATTAGTTAACCATTTTCATAACAGATCTTAAGCATTTGGTTTAATACATAACACCCCTTCCCCCTAAATCAATTACATATCCATAAAGTGTACATAATCTTTTAAATAACCAGGCGGCTTTCGCAATCGTTCCGAACGCCGCGTCTCTGCTGGAGGTTCTCGGTCTACCCTCGGCTGACTGGGTAGACCTGGACTCCACGACCCACTAGCAATGGGTAGACCGGAGTCTGTTTGAATGCTCGGGCCGGGTAGGCCAGTCTCTCTTTGACTTCTCTGGCCGGGTAGAGCCGTCTCTTTCCGGCTCGGCTCTCCGGGTAGACTGGTACACAAGTCTGTGAGTGGAGCAGTCCCAGAAGGGCTGGGAAGCAAGTCCCCCAGCAGGTTCTGATCTGAGGGCACTGTTCTTTCTGTTGGTAATGGCTCAACCCTGATTGAGTCATCCGGCATGTCTCTATGAGTCTCGCTGGACCCCGGAGACTCAGACGCTCCGCAGCTCTCAGGCAGCCCTCGGCTCTCCTCTTGGTCGGTGGCCAGGGTTTGCTTAGCCTGCCACCGACGCAGCTGATCAATGTGGCAGTGCAAAATGCACCCGTCTTCCAGGACCACTTCGTATGACAGTGGTCCTGACACCTTACAAACCACAGCTACCACCCACGGTGCCCCTTGACCATAGTTCCTTGCCCAAACTCGGTTACCTACTTACAAATTCCTCGGGGGCTTCGGCTGCGCTGTCTCTGTCATGACTCGATCCGGGTGGAGATGGTCCAGCTTCGTAGTCAGCCGATGTCCCCATCTCAGTTCCCCTGGGCTATGGCCCGTTGAAGTGCACGGAGTTGTGTGTTGGCAGAGCAGAAAGTCTGCCAACCTGTGATGCCAATCGCCCTTTGTTATTCTTTTAAGGGCTTCCTTGGTCGTCCTGACCATCCTTTCCACTTGACCATTAGAGGCCGGGTGAAATGGGGCAGAGGTGGCATGTCTAATCATATTAGACCTTAGAAATGACTGGAATTCAGCAGCAGTAAACTGTGCCCCA
Organism: Azemiops feae; assembly: GCA_023970755.1. NCBI lineage: Eukaryota > Metazoa > Chordata > Lepidosauria > Squamata > Viperidae > Azemiops > Azemiops feae. Next base: position 2,306,222 of record JALGBA010004231.1, on the reverse strand, counting down.
TTATCTGATACTATTACATCAGGTAAGCCATGTGTGGCAAAGATTCTGCGCAGTTCCTGGATGGTCCTGGCAGTAGTCATAGTAGGGACAAGTGCTATCTCAAGCCACTTAGAGTGACTGTCCACTACAATGAGGAACACCTGTCCCTGATAAGGTCCAGCATAGTCTATGTGAATCCTAGACCAAGGGGTTTGCATGGTCTCCCAGCGATGTACTGGGGCTTGAGGCATCTCAGGTCTGGTCTGCTGGCAAACCTGGCATCCTTTAACTTGAGCCTCAATATCCTTATCCAATCCTGGCCACCACAGGTAGCTTCTTGCGAGTGCCTTCATCCTGACTATTCCAGGATATCCCTCATGCAGAGATTCTAAGACTCTTTCCCTTAATGTGTGTGGGACTATAACCCTGCTCCCCCATAGAATGCATCCCTTGTATGCAGATAGCTCATCTTGTCTCCTGATGAAGCTGTGGAATTCTGTCCCAGGACTGGTTCCTGGCCACCCCCTCAGCACCCAGTTCAAAACATGGCTGAGTGTTTTGTCTGAGGCTGTCTCAGCAGCCACATCCCCTGGGTGAAGGGGAGATTCTGGCAGATCCTGAATTGACAGGATGCGTGCAGCAGGTGTGGGGTCTGGTTCTACATTAGGCAGGGGCAGCCTGCTGAGTGCATCAGCGTGGCCCATTTCTTTGCCCGGCTTATGGATTAGCCTGTAATTGTAGGCTGCCATAAAGATTGACCACCTCAGCATCCTTGGAGAAGGATCTGAGGAGTTTGTTTGTCTGCAGTGAACAGACCTAGAAGAGGCTTGTGGTCTGTAAAGACCGTAAATGGGCGACCATAAAGGAAATCGTGGAATTTCTTTATTCCAGCAACTATGGCTAATGCCTCCTTATCAATTTGTGCATAATTTTTTTCCATGGGGGAAAGTGTCCTTGAATCATAAGCGATGGGTGCTTGCTGCCCATTTGCCATTACATGGCTCAAAACTGCTCCTATCCCGTATGATGAAGCATCACATGCTATACTGATAGGCAGTTTTTCGTTAAAGTGTGTTAACACACAGAGTCTGAAGACAGCAGTGATTTGACTGCTTTGAAATTGTTTTTGTGGGCGCTAGTCCACTGCCATGGTGCCCTTTTATCCAAGAGCCTGTGCAGAGGCTCTGCTAATGCAGCCTTATGCGGAAGAAAGGCATGATAAAAGTTAAGTAACCCCCAAAATGCTTGCAGCTCCCCCTTTGACTTAGGTTGGGGAGCCTGCAGAATAGCCTTAAGCTTTGAATCAGCTGGGTGTATTCTGGCAGCGTCAATCCTGAAACCGAGGAACTCTGTGGAGTTCACTCCTATTTGACATTTTTCTCTTTTGAGCTTGAGCCCTGCTCTGCGGAAGCGCTGAAGAACAGCCCTTAGATGTTCTGCTAATATTTCAGCTGACTCTCCAGCAATTAGAACGTCATCGAAATAAGGACACACACCTGGAATGTTTTTGAGCGTGCATTCCATTACGTTCTGAAAGAGCCCTGGCGCTACACTGACCCCAAACTGCAGGCGCCTAACCTTGAACGCCCCTCTATGGGTAACTATTGTTTGCGCCTCAGCAGAGGCGTCATCCACAGGCAGCTGCTGATATGCCTGTGCCAGGTCCAGCTTTGCAAATAAGCGACCTCCCTGTAATGATGCCAGGATGTGGCTAACTACAGGTACCGGATACGCATGCTGCTGAAGTGCCCTATTAATAGTACACTTATAATCAGCGCATATGCGCACCTCTCCGTTAGGCTTAACCAGTGTGACTATGGGGGTTTCCTACACACTGCTATCAATAGGTTGCAACACTCCCTGTTGAACAAGCTTGTCTAGCTCTGCATCAATCTTGGGCTTCAGGGCAAAAGGCACTCTACGAGGCTTTACTCTGATTGGGGCTACGGTTGGATCAAGGTGGAGAGCAATTGATGCTCCTTTGTATTTTCCTAATTTTGGGCTGAATACGTCAGCAAACTCCTGGCAGACAGCTGCCAAATCCACTGTTTGGATTCTGTTGATGCCAATCACGTTTATGCCCAAGGCATCAAACCAGTCTAAGCCGATCAGGCTAGTGCGTTGGCCTTCCACCACCATGATGTTGAGTTGACCCTCAAACTCTTTGAACTTTACTTTTAACGTAGCTTCTCCTTTAACCGCTACGCGGGAATTTTGAAAGTCTGTCAAAATTAAATCTGACGGCTTGAGTCTGACTCGTTTCCCGCCATTTCTGCAAACGTAGTTAAAAGTCTTGTAAGACATTATAGATACAACTGACCCAGTGTCCAGTTCCATGGTGCATGGAACTCCTTGTAGCTTAACTTAGTTTAAGCTTTTCTTTTAGGGGGCGATGGGATCCAGTTCTGTGAATGCTCCTTCTTCCGGAGCAATATCCTACTCTGTTTTGCCCCGGGGCCCCGTTACCTCTCCTGGGGAAGTCTTCTGTGGGAGATTCCCTCTGGCGACCTTTACAAATGATAGCGATGTGGCCCCTTTTGCCACATGCTCGGCACACAGCCTCACGAAATCTGCATTCTGAGCGCTGGTGTTGTCCTCCGTAGCCAGGACAGCTAGGGAAGAAGGCTGCTTTGTCAAGCGGCCTCTGCCTTCTTCCTGGAAGCTTCTGCACCCGGTCGATCTCAATGTCTTCTTCTGGGTCATCTGCTTTCTCTGCATCTTCATGATGAACTGCCATCTGGCTGGAGAAGTTCTTTGAGGGTGGTAAAGCCTTGACAGCCCCACCTGCGGCCTCTTCTGCCATCACCTCTTTCAGTGCGTCCTGGAACATCAAGGTCTCCTTCGCAAACAGCCTCTGCTGTAAGTCTCTGCTTCTCAGGCCACATACCAGTCGGTCCCTGAGCCGAGCTTCTAAATCGGGAAATTCGCAGAGTCTGGACGCTTGACACAGGGCAGCCACAAATTCAGCAGCGGACTCTCCAGGCTGCTGTTCCCTCTGCTCGAATGCATGTCTCCATGCAATGATGGACGGTCTTGGTTCGAAGTGTTCTTTGAGTCTACGTTTTAAGTCAGCGAAGGTAACTGACTCCAAAGTAGCCGGAGCGACTAGATTCTCTGCTATATCAAATGTAGCTTGGCCGCACACGCACAACAAGGTTGCAGCTTTTAAATTATCTTCCCTGACCTGGTTCACTCTAAGGTAGTTTTCGACCCTGGAGACATACAAACTCCACTGCTCAGGGTGCGTTATGTTGAACTCGGATAGTTTGCCAACTTTGGCCATGGCTTGCTGTTCCTGCGTCTCCAATGCCTTATGCTGCTAGGGCTTCTGTGAGAATCCTAGGGATGGGTCCCTTAGGATAGTGCTACCTCCAGCGTTTGCATACTGGCAGGCAGAAGGGGGGAACGCTGTTCCAACCAGGGCGCTGATGCCTGGTCTTACCCTTTAGTGACTCTTGCTCTAGTCCTCCAGCTCTTTTCTTCCTAGCAGCATAATCCCATCCTCGTCGCCACTGTTATATACTGAGAACGGTGAGGCATTGACGAGAAGAGGGTGAAAGTAACAGCTTGTTTATTAGGTTCACACAGAAGCAGCTCTAGCAGCCACTTGACTCATATTTATACGGACCGCCACTAGGTGGCAGCCAATGAATTTAAAGTATACATTCCCGCCTAAAACGAAGGCTTTCAATACATACAGAAAGACAGTCGAGGATTCAAACAGAACAATTAGTTAACCGTTTTCATAACAGACCTTAAACATTTGGTTTAATACATAACATGAACTACTAATGGCCAAAGCAAATTGGCTCTAGATATGGGTCAATGGAATTCAAGGAGGGTGGACTTAGATCTCTTGTGGGCACAAAAGGATTTGAGACTGATGATATGCTTGACCCCTCCCTCAGGCTCAGCCTGGTCATCTTCTACAATCAATACAGACTACTTGCTATCCACAAAACTTATAAGAGTATTCTAATAATGGAAATATATTTGTTATTATATGTTTACATTTATACTGCAATATCTATTTATACTGCGAGCTGCTTGTAATCAGAAACAACATAAAAACATCAGCAATAAGTATTAAGTACAACAGAATCAAAATTAAATTGCTTTTAAATTTTTTATTAATTTCTGTACTCCCTTTGCTTTTCCATTTCCTTCTTTCCAGTTTTTATCTAGTGTACAAATGTACAGATTACTTTTTTCTAGATATATAATTTTATAAATTCTAGATCATATCCATCATGACTGAAATATAACTTTCTCATAAAATATAAAAACTCTTGTGTGTGAAAACTGTTGCTTTTTTAAAAAAAAAATCAGTCACTGATTACATTTTAAAATATGCAATATTCTTTGCCAAGTTTTCTCTCGTTTTCTCTGACTCTAAAGGGAACAAGTCCAACATAATTTAACTAAATGTCTTCCTAAATGGGATATTTGCTTTTTCATTTGCTATTATAGCAACCTAGCAAGCAGAAATAGTCTACAGGCTAACTGTTTATCATGTCACAGCAAATTATTAATTTAACATTTGCCTCTATTAGGGAAAAAAAAGGCCTTAGCAATTGTCAGTTGAAGCAGAGGAGATAAATTTTCAGTCTTCAGGGGTGTACTGAAGCAAAGATTTTGGCTAAACAACTACATCCCACTTGCAAAGAGTCACCATCTGCAAGAATTTCTGCCTGGCTTCTTTGAGAATGCCAAGTGAAAATTAAAATCTTTTTTGTCTCTGCTTGCATCAAGTGAGAGCATCTTCCTGAATAAAGACTGCTGCCACAGATTGGTGCTTAATAGAAGCAGCATCATTCTATTAAACCCCACCACATGATGTCATTCACTTCCCCATGAAGAGGACTTTGAGCCCTCATCCGAACTCCCCAGCTTTCATCAAAAGCAACTTATCCCATCTTGGTTTATAAATCTCAGAGTTATCATCTATACTGGTTGGGAATTCTAGAAAATGAAGTTCCAAAATTTTTTGGAGGGAGCTACTCTGAGGCTATATCTACTTATCTTTTGGCCTTCAGGAAGGGTATCAAAATCTGGCTTTGCTTGTTGGCATAGGGCAGGGCTTTTCAACCGGTAGTACGAGTACCACTGGCGGTACTTCAGCACCTGGCAGGTGGTACGCGACCTAGACAAGTGTAGTGAGGGGGATGAACTGAAGTGGTGGCAGCACCACACAGGCCTGGGAAAGAGTCAGTTGGAACTGCAGTGTTGCCAGGGTTCTGCTGAAGGCCCAGGATTGGCATGCATAGGTCCAGCTGATTGGTGCTTCCGGCAGCCTCTGTTGTCACCGGGAGCAGCAGACAAGACTTGGGATGAGAGAGTCAGGTGGAGCTCCAGAGGCCCCAGGATCAGTGCCCACAGTTCCAGCTGATCAGTGCTGTGTGCCATGGCCAGCTGGGGAGTGGGTGACTGCGTGGGGGAATGAGACTGGGATAGTGACCGACACTGGAGCTCTCCCTGAGCCCCAGAGAGTGGTGCACCCGGAAGAGAAAAGGACGGGGAGGGGGGAGAGAGGAGAGGATATAAAAGAAGAAAGTTTTGTCAGAAGAGGGAGAGAAAAAAGACAATGGGGAAAGAGAAAGGGATGGAGAAAGAGAGAGGGAGAAGAGGAGAGGCTTCTATGAGAGAAGCAGTAAGGAGAAAGAGAGAGGGAGAAGAAGAGAGGGTTCTGTGGGAGAAGCAGTAAGGAGAAAGAGAGAGGGAGAAGAAGAGAGGGTTCTGTGGGAGAAGCAGTAAGGAGAAAGAGAGAGGGAGAAGAGGAGAGACTTCTGTGAGAGAAGCAGAGAGATCAACAAAGGAGTAGGCTGTGAAAGAAATAGAGAGGAGAGGGAGAGAGGAAGAAGGGCTGACCAGCCACCTGAGCACCAAGGTAGTGGTGCATGTTAATAAATATGGATAAATTTGTCATATGTTCATCAGTGTAAAGGGAAAATGATTCAGCAAAGAAACCACCACTGAAGAAATTAAAACCGGTACTTTTTTCCTTTTTTGTGGGGGGGGGGGGGATCAAGATTTTGACACCTTGCTAAGCACTGGTGGTACTCAAATATTGTTATGTCCTAAAAGTGGTACAATCTGTGAAAAGATTGAAAAGCACCGGCATAGGGCCCTGAGAGGGGGGCACTCACCACTGGAGGTGTCTGACGGGGTAAGAAAACCTCATCCCCTTCCCATCCAGGTCTTGGCTCTTGTAGGTGTGGTTTTTAGTAATTTTTAATAATATTTTAATGTCAGTTTATTTATGTAGGAGATGATCAGGCTGAGCCCGAGGAAGGAGCCAAATGCGTCATGAGTCCCATCACGCCCACAAGAGATCTAATTCCAGCCCACTTTGAATTCCTTCTACTCTTATCTTCCACTAATTTCCCTTGGCTGTTAGTAGTTCAGTTTCTTGTGGAAAGCCCAAGCTTACAATAAATCTTTATACCCATTTGAATTGTCTGAATTTCCTGATTTTCCTGGCACTGGACAATTTAAATCTTTTAATATTTTTTCTATTAAATATTTATTATTTTTCACTTGTTTCTATAATTTGTAAGCCACCCAGAATCACCTTGTAGGGGAGATGGGTGGCATAGAAATTTAATAGACAAACAAACAAATAATAAATATCTGGAAATAAGACTCACTGAACTTTTTTGAGTTGACAAATCTACAATTATGCTTTTGATTAATCCACAGTTTAAATTCATCAACTCTTTGAGTACATTTTTATTATGAAAAAGAGATCGATTTCAGATTTTTTTGTCATTGATTTTATTACACATAGAGACACAAAAGCACACCGACCGATTCTAATGGGATCTGCCCCATTTTCTAATACAATCAATATGTACCATTGCATGAATAGTGCAGTTTTTAAAGAACTGACCATGAGACAATAGCTATGCTGGTTGCTACCCTTCTTAAATAAATACTCATGTTAGAAGAAAACTCTCTATTTGTTTAAAGAAGATTTCATCAACTGGGTAACCTACAAATCAGTGGAACTACAACTTCCATAACGCTTCAGCTGAATCAATCTAAAGAAATTAAAAAGAAGCAAAAAGATGATGAAAAAGAAGCATAAATCTGGATTTCAGAAGTTATTTTCCCCAGATACCATATTACTTCTCTGTCATCTGCAACCCTCTAATTCACATTATCAGACTATTTTTGCCTAGTCACAAGGAGGGCCAAAAATAACAAGAAATGTAGACAGATGAGCAATGTCACACACAGATTAAACTTCAACCAAAGGAAGCTTGCAGGAACTAGAGGTGAACATTTCAAATAATCTCTATGAGACGGCGTTGGAATGTGTCATTGTAAAAGCTGAGAGCCTTGACAAGTTCATCACTTTAGGTTAAGTTGTTGAATAGCACGTGCTTCAAGGGGGTTACTCTTGTACCCCTGGTTGTGCATTGCACAGATATAAATGCACTTCTGTCTTGGAATGTTTTGCACATCTTTTACACCAGAATGTACACTCAAATAGAACTGGGACTCCTGGAAGAGCCATTCTAGAGCAGGGGTCCCCAACACTTGGACTGCAGCCCACTACCGGGCCGCGGCCTGTTTGAAATCAGGCTGCAGGAGAAATGAGCAAGCACATGCACATAAAGCTCCATTCGAGCGAGTGGAGGGCTCTGGAGCTCACTTGTAGAGCTCCATTCGCACAAATGGAACTTTACGCGTGAGTCCCCTCTGCTCGCGCAAGTGGAACTTCAGGTGCGAGCACAAGTCCCCTCTGCTTGAATGCCCTTCACTCTTCTGAGTGAAACTTCGTGTGCAAGTGCAAGTGCCTGCCACTTGTGTGAGAAACTCCATTTATCCGAGTGGAGGGCACGCACGCATATGTATGCTGTGCGCGCATATGTATGCTTGCCACTCATATCCCCTCCATGTCAGGCTGGGCCGCCAAGCTGGAAAGGTTGGAGACTGCTGTTCTAGAGTACATTTTTACATGTGGTCTATTTAAACATTTAACATAGTACTTTCCGGATTATAAAATATAAATACGGGTACAACTGTTTGCTCAGCGACCCTATGAATTTACAATGGATTTCAAAAAACATACTTAAAACCTGGATTCAAAGTTCCAATGCCTTCCCCAAGTCACATTGTTGAATTTTGGGCATTTATATTTGTTTGCAGATTCCTGCAGTCACATAACCCCAATTTATGATGCTGTTTGCTGGAACTTGGTATTTACTTTCTGTTTCTGACAAAAAATATCCTTTGTTGACAATGGATTCAATTGGATTCAACAACTTTTACTTAATGACCAATGTGTTCGCTTTAAAACCATCCTGTTTGCTTTACAACCTCTGCAAAAAAAGGTCATAAAATGAGATGCTGTTGCATGATGATCTGTTTAACAACCAACACAACTTATAACTGTAATTTTGGACTCAGTTATAGCTTTAACTCGAGAATCTGTACAACGGTGGAAGAACATTCATTTTTTATGAACTGCATAACTGAAGAACTTTCCATATTTGAACGGACATTTTATTACCTGGAATCTTGACTGGGATATTATAAATTTTTACTAGATAGAAGAGGAAAAATTGCTTTGCAAATTGCATAGTGTATCTATCAGAAATTTCTTATAGAACCTGTATCTTGGTTAAGTGTACTATGTGAAGATAGCCGCTAAGTCTTTGGGAAGCTAAATTATGAGGCTACATTTGTGATGCTCTACACGTTTAAGAGAGAGGAAACGCCATGGAATACAGTGAGGAAATAGACATATAATTGAAAGATGTGTCAAGTGGATAACTAGCTCTCATTCCTGAGAAGTATATGTATCCTGTGGTGGAAATAGAAATCTCAGGTGCTTTTGTGCGCAATATGAAGCCTGTAATGATTTGCATGACAGTTCCATCTAAGTGTCAGCAGCTAGGCTCTGTGAGAATTACACTAAATGTTGTCAACAAATTAGGTGGTACTATCTCAGATAAAAGAGGAAATACAAATTAAGTTTTTCTCCATGTCAGATGATTAAAGGCTGTCATAAACAAGTCACTAAAGCTTTCCCTAGACAACAGCCCAGATTAATCTTCACAAAGAAGCAAAATATATGTCCTTTGTACAAATATTATGGTTTCACTAGCCTAGGATAGGGGTAGGCAACCATGGCTCTTTTATGACTCGTGGACTTCAACTCCCAGAATTCCTGAGCCAGCCATGCTGAGGAGAACTGGAGAGGTTTCCATGCTGAGCCATGCTGGCTCAGGAATTCTGGGAGTTGAAGTCCACGAGTCATAAAAGAGCCAAGGTTGCCTACCCCTGGCCTAGGACTTATTTTCTACCTGGGTACCTTTGTCCAACTCATCTACAAATAATTTTCATCCTCAATATTCCTAAACCTTATTTTTTAAATATTTTATTCCTTGCAATTATACCAGCTGATGTATTTTACCCACTTTTCCTTCTTATAGCATCTGTTTTAATGTTTGCAGGGTCTCTGAAATCATTCAAAGGTTATAGATCTGATGGTGTCATTGACAGTTGTCCTCAACTGGTTATTTGTAAAAGGCAGCCTTCACAAATTCCCAGAAGACCTTTCTGTTTAAAAGAAATGTCTGCATGAAGAGGTAATAGTTAACTGCCTATAGCCACTTGTGGGAAAACTAGAACAATGACAAATGAAAGTTACTTGCGGTGATATAAACAAGCAATACATTTTAACTCACCAATAATTCTTCTCAAGACATTTCCCCAAGTTTTGTATTCCCCAATCCAGCTGTTTCAAAAAAAAAAAAAGGTACATTATCTCTGATTTGGTTATTGTTTCATTTATGTTGTTCTTTCCTTTGTGACAATCTAATCCGATCTTGATTAATGAAGAAAGAAAAAAAAACCTGTTGAGAAAGAAATCCGTTCAGAACCCACAAAATGTTAGATTTTACATAACCAAATGTGTTTCTGAAGATAAATGTTCTAATAGGGAAATCTTTCACGTGATTGCATGAACTTTCTGTTTTAATCATAAAAAAATTCTTAGGCTCTGTAGTTTAGTTAATAAGGTTTACTGGAGCAAGCACCAGTATGTAGTCTGAGTGCCAGCTTTGAATAATGCTTAATAACCGTAATGGAGAGCTCCCTAAAATATTTTAAAACTCCGCTTTCTTTGACTGTGAGAAACCAGTTACAAGTAGTTCTCAACTTACAACCATTTGTTTAGTGATTATTTGAAGTTACAATAGCATTTTAAAAAATGACTTATGACCATTTTGTAGCACCCCATCCATGATCATTGGGATGTTTGGCAATGGGCATGTATTTATGATGGTGGCAGTATCCCAGAGTCATGTGATCACCTTTTGTAACCTTCTGCCAAGCAAAGTCAATGGGGAAGCCAGATTCACTTAACAACCATGTTACTAATTTAACAACTGCAGTGATTCATTTAATGACTGTTCAAAAATGGTCATAAAATGGGCAAAACTCACTTAACAGCTGTCTTGCTTACCAATGGAAATGTTGGGCTTATTGTGATCGTAGGTCAAGGTGACTCCTATATGGAAACTACCTTAACCAAATGTTAAGTTGGTAGCAAGTTGTAGCAAGACAGATAAGCCAAATCTGTCCATAAAACATGTCCAATGTTAAATTTATATATATATATTAGAATTGCAACCAAAACTTTCTGCTAAGTCTTTTCCCATAACTCTCTTTGAAAGGAAAAAATAAATATTTTCAGGTTCTAAAACCGTGAAAATAGTGCACAGTGAAATTTAACATTTTTTTCTTTAAGTATGTTATATGTAATATCCAAACTATATACTATATGCTGTTGGGACACTCTCCTTAAAAATTGACAGCAACTTTATCTTGACATTAGTTTTGTGCTTGTTTCCCTGATAGTAAATTAAAAAAATTAGCAGCGTATATTCAATTCTTTGAGTGTATATACTAGACCTGTGTTTCTCAGCCTTAGCAACATTGAGATGAATGGAATTCAACTCACAGAGTTCCCTAGCCAGCCTGGCTAGGGAATTTTGGGAATTGAAGTTGACTCATCTAAAGTTGCTAAGGCTGAGAAACACTGTACAAGAGAGAGAAAGAACCTAGTTAATTACTGAGAAGATTTGGTGATATAAATTATATAAAAATGATGATAATCATAAATCTTGTATTTTATTAGAGTATGGTTAGAAGGTTGAACAGCTTAGAAGTAAGACATAAGTAGAAGCCCATAGTATTATATTGTGTGTTTTTCTTTAAGTTGGAAAATATCAGTCTTGACCTTGGAAGTTGATAACCATATGTGATGTCCACAGAAATACACCTGTTATATGGCCATCAACCTCCAAGTTCAAAACTGAGATGGAGGAACAGCTTCCTCAAAACCTCCATCTCTCCTATCAATCAGCTGCCACAGACTTCACGGGAACTATGAAACTAGGAAATTGCTAAACAGACTGAGCTCCGGAGCTGGAAGATCAAAGAACAATATAAAAAAATGAGCTTCCCAATAGAAGACACTCTGTCTTTTCTTCTTCTTCTTCTTTTTTTTAAGATATGAGAAATGTAAAAGTGTTGGGATGGCCTGTATGAGGAAAAAGACTTAAATACTTAAGTGTAATGAAAGTCTTAACCAGTAAGAATGTTTTGAATATTGTGGGGAAAACAAATTTAAATAAGAATTTTAAACAGGATCTATGATAAGGCAATCAAGATGATCAGTTAGAAAAGCTTTATATTAATGTGGTTATTATTGCAGAAATGTTAGAAAAATGTCTATATTTAATTGTTATTTATCCAAATAATAAGAATTGTATTAATTCAAGGTTGGCAAAAGAGAAAATGTTTGGAAGAAGAGAACATCAAGCAAAGCTATTATGTGGACTATAGAATTATAGAAACTAATTGTTATTGTTTTTTAAATATAAACCCAGACAACATGATGTTTACCAAATATTAAGGTGATTATGTAATTTTTTTTTATAAAACACATTTTTTAAAAAAAAAGAAGGTAGTCTGTGTGAATATGGAGAAGAACAATTAATTTCACATATACTATGGGATATACGATGTCCTTCAATATGTACAGAAGAAATCCTCACTCTGATGAGACAAAATGCTGTTGATATGGCCCAATACTGTGTGAATGTCATTTAGTTTTAATAGCAATAGCACTTAGACTTATATATCACTTCACAGTGCTTTACAGCCCTCTCTAAGCGGTTTACAGAGTCAGCATATTGCCCCCAATAATCTGGGTCCTCATTTTACCGACCTCAGCAGGATGGAAGGTTGAGTCAACCTTGAGCCGGTCAGAATCGCATTGCTGAACTGCTGGCAGTCGGCAGTCAACAGAATTAGCCTGCAATACTGCATTCTAACCACTGTGCCACCATGGCTCTTATCCTACTTATTTTACATACTTTTTTTTACATTTGCTATATTTTTATGACCCATTTCATTTGCTCAGTGTTGAATGTTATATGTTTATAATTTGAAGGTGCTTCTGACATGAATAAAGAAAGCTGGAATTCCTTGTTGTACTGGTTGAATAAGTCTATGCATAGCTATCTTTTCCAAGATTTTATCAATCGTTGCCTTTTAGAAGTCTGCATGAAAGGTTTCAAGATACATGCCATGACTTCTATACTAGGGCTTCTCTTCCATTTTTCAAGATCATCATCTTCAGAAGTTTCATCTAGCTATCCTCCAGAATTTCCAATCAGCATAGATGATGGCATCTAGAAGTTGTAATTGGACCATACTGTAATTAGCTTATCTTTTGTCTGATTCTGTGAGGATGTCAGTAAAATAACTATTTGAATACCTATTTGAATAACTATTTGATTGTTTGCTTAATGTGAGACCAGCAAAGAAAATGACATAGCTGCAGGCATTGCTCCAAAGGTAGTGGGGTTGGTTAAGACTTGTAAGACAATGGTCCCTTTTAAATCAATCTCTTTCTCTGAATGCATTTGTTTTTCTCTTATTATGCAATCTCATTCTCTATACATGCCCTGGACAATAGAGCTGAGATAGACAATTTAGAGCTGGCCCAACAAATTAGATGGAAGATGGCTAAACCCTTTCTTATGTTTTGGAAAGGCTGAGCTAAAATATTTATTAAAATTAGTTCTTCCTTTAATTTGTGACTTAGTCATTTTGGGGACTTTTGGACTGACATTTGGGAATGAACATTTCTTCGCAACAAGGCTAGATGTTATCATATAATATGTATAATAGACTGAGTTGGCTAGATCACAGCACAGCACAAATATGGATCCAAATGTATTAATTTTGGAATATAGATTAGGAAATATTTTTCTTTGCACATTAGCAAGCACTTGTACATGTACATCATGAGGCTCTAGGACTGTACCCAGTCCCTCAAACTTTAGCCAAGTCTCTTAAAAGTTTTCCAGGAGTTGCCACCAACTTGTAATTTTGAGTGTGAAGAAAGAAAAACGATTAAAGACAGAGACATAAATTATATTAACTATATTATATTATGTCAAATAAAATCTAATGTTTGTTTCTTCCCATTCTGTTCTGATCCCACCTGCATTTCAATGTGTGGGTCACAGCATGCCAATCAAGGTGTGAAGAAAACCATGTACCAGTTGTTTAGAATGATATTCATGTAGATTTTCCTACCTTATGTCAACGTCCATTGATAAGAATAATTATTGTTATTTGTGATTTCCCTGACAGTTGTACAACAATATTAAGAAACAATGGCCAATTCTAGCAGTATTTGCTGTTTAACTTGCCATGCTATACACTTTACGCCAAGACCTGAGGCTCTGTCCCATCCATTTTTTTCTTAAGGATGGTTTAAAACAGGTTGAGACACATCTGTGGAAGAAACTTTGTCTTTTGTTGTTCAAGACACTGCTTTTAGCCTCCCAGGGTCCACACCTGTTTCACTGTCATTCTGTATTACGAATGACTGAGGCATATGAAGTGGCTCTGGTTTCTTCTTATGACACTAGAGGTGATTTATTCAAATAAGACAGACTACATCTCCTAAACTGCAATGTACTAAACTTCATAGTTTTTGTGTGTGTGTGTGTGTGTGTGTGCTTCTTCTTATAGTTGCCTATTACAGAACCTTGTTCAGGCTTGTTATAACTTGGCAAAGCTACACACGGGTTGTTTTTTTTTTAATTTGGTTGCAAAACTCCATAGAACAGAAGGCCTTCACTCAAGTTTTCCTTTCCCTGCTCAGGATCCAGTTCAATTTCCATGAAGTTGGAGGTTTTTTTAATAGTCTATTAACCGGGTCTATTCCAGCTTTACCCATACAACTATCTTTCAGCCATTCATGATAAGCCTGGTCAAGAAAAAGAGACCCTGGGAAAACTAGGAATTCTATTTATTTACTCCATAACTTCATTGCTGCAGAATTTCCAGGAATTCTACTTAATTACTCCATAATTTTATTGTTGCAGAGCATAGTAATTGTATCTTGTATGCCAGACCAAGTTTCTTTCTGTCCTAGCATATGCAGGCAGTCCTCACCTATTACAACTATTCATTTAGTGACCATTCAAAGTTACAACGGCACTGGAAAAAGTGACTTATGATTGTTTTTCACACTTATGAGCCTCGCCATTGTTATGCGATAAATATTTGGGCATTGGAAACTGGCAAGTGTTTACCATTTGGGATCATATGATCACCATTTGTAATTTTCCCAGCTGGCTTCCGACAAGCAAAGCCAATGGGGGAAACTAGAATCGCTTAAGGACCACATGATTCACTTAACAACTGCAGTGATTAGCTTAACAACTCTGGCAAAAATATAAAATGGAGCAAAATTCACTTAACAAGTGTTTTGCTTAGCAATGGAAATTTTGGGGCTCAATTGTGTTCATAAGTCAAGGGCTACCTGTACTAAACAACATCAAGAAAGGGTTATTTTAAATTTCTTTCTCATGCTTTCTTCTGTCTATATGACTAGATAATATCTTATCCTGAACAAGTTGATCACATTTTCTCCAAAGTCAGAACTAAATATTTTTTGCACTATCCTCCTGCTGCTTATATCAAAAATTTGTAAGAGACAGATTTTTTAAAGAGAAAAATAATAATCCAGACTTCCCTAACCATTAAATGGATCAGATAAAAACTACCATTGACGTACTGGACAACAATGATAGAAGATACAATCCAAGACCTCTTGTGTCCTAGTTAAAGAGATTGGAATAAAACTATAATTCCTCCACGTCTCTGTCAATAATATGTTTATTATATAGTTACTTAATTAGGTGTCTTTGAGTTGGCTTTGGCCTCTAGTAACTACATGAATAAAAGCTCACCATCTCAATTTACTAATAACTTATACAAGGACATTCATTCCAGCAAACTCTTTGGTCCTATCCCTTCATTCATCGATCCATCAATCTCATTGTATTCTTTTTTTCCCCTACTTCTCTTCAATTTGAGCAAGTTGAGTTTCTGCTTGCTGATCAATGGAGCTGTTGGCATTTATTTGATCCAAGACTAAGTAATTGGTTCTTCTTGCTATCCATGGTATTCTTAGCAAATGTCTACAATTCCCTATCTATATGCATACATGTGTAACTCCATGCAGAATCATATAATAGCTGGAGTTACATATTGAATTTGACCATAACACGGTTCGTTTGGCTTTGCTGAGATGATGTGTGAACTTTGCTGTTAAATTTGTTATAATAATTGATGGTTTAGCACTATGTTGGAAACTAGCCAATGCATACTTAATAATCTGTAGTTAAGCAAATCATACTACAATGTTTGAATCCAAGCAATTATTAAATAGAAATGAGTAGTAGACTTCCCATTACAATAGTGACCCAAAATTTGGCACCAAAGTACAGCAGAAATATTAGTATGCATTTTAAGTATATTGGTCCTAATCTTCCATTTTGCTGGTAAACGTCTTCCTTAGTATGCACATATTTCTCCTATTTATGTGGATATTAGAATTATCTGCTTCGCTGATGGGATGCCATAGGATGCCTCTCTCAACTAATTGCACCCAAAGAAAGGGTTTGTTTCATCCTTGAACTTTCTAAGCATTCCCAGGGGTTGGAGTCAGGCACTCCCAAAGAGGTGATTCATTCCTTGGCCTTGAGCAAGTCTCATCATTTGCTGCTTTGTGTTTCAGATTCTCACTTCTGTCTTTCCGGGTGATATTCCCTCCCCCTTCTCCTCCCCCCATTGTCTGGGTTTGGAAAACAGATGCTCCTTTTCTTGATTTATAAGCTCAGAGAGCTGCACTCTGATCCTTTATTCAGCTCTCCTTTGCCTCAAAGAATCCTGAAGAGGATCGAAATAATGGTCATACTAACACTATAGTTAATAGAACACAACAATGTAGGTAGCTGATTTTTAATCTGGATTTAAGGGTCTTATGCAGGAGATGAAGTAGGAGCTTTATGTGGTCATTATTTCAACAATCAGAAATTGTCCTGCCATGTAGAGTTTCACAATTTAAAATAATTTTATGTTACACCAACATCACGAATGCAAGAATAGTTTTCTTATGCTGTCCCAATGCTAAGGACATTGCCTTGAGAATAAGCATCCTTATTTTAAAATGGGGGTGTGGGAATAAGATTATAAACTTGTGCTTCTTAAACCCATAAGAAAAGCAACAGTTCCAGAAATATCTACCCTGCATGGCTTTGTGGAGTTTAGGATCCCCAGCTGGAAGCCTCAAGAGTGTTTTCTCCCCACTCTATCACTCTGGTTTTGTTGTGAAGTGGCATCCTAGGATCAAAGAGGATTTTCTCATCCTCTTATCTGCAGCCCCTAAAATACTCCTCTGATATGTGGCCAAATTTGGGGAGTTGGTTTGCTGAAAATGGAGGACACTGCTTAAGACCAGGCTTGAAAACAAAAGAAAAATGAAGCAGTTGTCCTTCTGATTTCATAGACAAGTTGGCTGAATCGAACCTTTATTCACTTCCATTGAAGACAAGAATGCTTTCCAGCCATTTGAAGGTAGCATAAGGAGCCAGGGATGTCTGCAGGATATGGTTAAAAAAAAAAGTAAATAAAATAGCTGGAGTGGTGCATTCAAAGCTCTGCCCATTTTTTAAATGAGCATCACACTTTTTTCACAAACTCTGTGGACAACTCTGAGGAGCACAGAACAAGCTGCCATGGTAACCACAGCACTCTCTATCTCGGTATTTTTCAAACTGACAATTTTATGCTGTGTGGATTTCAACTCCCACAATTCCCCAGCCACCACGCTAAGCTGGATAATTTTGGAAGATGGAGTCCACGCATCTTAAACTTGCCAAGGTTGAGAAGCACTGCTCCAACTGTTGTCATGATCCAACTTCTGATGCTTGAGGCAACATCCTCACTATTCTGACTGGGAAAACCAGACCTGAAATGGGGAAAAACTGGAAAATCCTGTTCCATTGCATGGAACATGGTCCCATTTACTATCCCTTCTTGCCCCACCTGTGGTAGCTTGGGCCCTGTAGAAAATGGTAGCTCTTAATCATCCCAAACTTGCTATGAAATTGTTCTTAAGTACATTGTTCAGTTCAGATCACAGTAGACATTTCAAGGTTCCGACTGATGATCCCAACGAAGTAAGGATTCCAATCTATAATGCAAAACTTTATTGAGTACAGCATATCGGCACTGATGAATAGAAAACCAGTTCTGGTTAAATTGGCGCCAAATTAAAAGTATAGAACCTCCCTTCCCCCCTGATAGTGCAGGTCACATTCCCCAATTAAGTGTCAAACATTTGTTATGAGAAAAATCTTCAGTTCCCAGCCAAGGGTTCTCCAATGACCTTGAGTTTCACAATAGACTGCTCACACCTGCAATGAGCTTTCCAATCATCCCCCTTCCCTCCTGGGTCTGTGGGCAAGCTAAGAAACAACAAAGGCTGAAGCAGAATAAAGTTTATTTGGAACTTAACATATCTCTGATGACATGGGGAAAGCCATTGTATTGTCTTTGTCCAGGTAAAAAACAATATAAAAAATCAGGTTTTTATAGATAGCATAACTAATTCCTCCAAACTAAAGGGGGCGTCTTCTCATTGCCTGGCTGGGTTTACTGTTGGATATATGAAATGGCTTTATGTATTTGGGACATAATATTTGTTGTTGTTTAACCATTGGACTCTATAGGCAAGTGCTCTCCATGCTACCTTGTCAAGCACAGCTTCTTTCAGTTGTTGGAGGTTTTTCTTTGTATCAGTGTTGATGTTATCAAGCCAGTGTGTTCTTTGCTTGCCCCTTCTTCTTGTTTCACTAACCATTCCATGACATGACATACTTATAGCCTTTGTGCAAAATCTGGGGCTTACATCAGAAAGTGCAGAGAGAGCCCTCAAATTAAAATGGCCTCCATTCTTGCAAATGAGAAGGCTGCAGCCTTCAATTATTCTCCCTGGAGCTGAACTCCTATAACCCTGTGGTTAGTAAATTATAGGATGGAAAGAAACAGGGGAAATGTCTAGAGATGAAATACAACTTTGACATGGAGGGTTTTAGCAGTGAAAAAGAAAGCAATCTACAGTGTATGTTAAACCAAAAGTTAAGTAATTCAAAACTTGTTGCATACGATAACTTTTGGGAGAATGGTTAAAAATCTACACAACTTTTTAACTGCTTTGATGGGTTTCATACAAAATACCATAACAAGTTTTATTATATTTTTAAAGCCCCCCCCCCCTCATTTTGTGCATCTGCTAACAATTTGATTCGATTTTCGTGTGTCTATATGAATAGGGAGTTTTTTTACAGGTTTCCCAAAACCCACATGAACTAATACAAACCATGAAATAATGTTAAGTGTAGCCAAGGGAGGTCTTTAGATATCTAAGTATGATCCTGAAATTAAATGGCCAATGTGCCTACACTGTGCAAGTAATTGCCTCCCTAATTTTCTATGTGGTCTCAGTTTGCAATAATTCCTGACCGTCTCAACGTGCTTATCCTTAAAACGCTTGTAATATTCAATTTTCTGAAAGCTCTTGATGACTGGGAATTCAGAAGACCAGTGAAACTGTTAGCTATTTAAATAGCATTAATGTGAAACAATTTTTTTTGTATTTTTCAAGTTTGTTTGAAATAGCAGTCCTGTTGCAAACAAAACAAAACAAAACAAAACAAAAAACACTGCCAAGTGATCAATCTGACTGAATTTTCCTTGTAGAAATTCAGTGCATCCCATCCAACCTTAAAAGGAAGGACAGAGGCAGAAAACAGCTCTACCTTGCACGTCACTGGACATGCAAGAGTTATTATAGTCCTTCAAGTTCATTACAAAATGCTCCTGAAAAATATCCAGAAACAGAAATGGGTGCAAAATGAAGCAGCTAGGCTGCTAACTGTGCAAGAAAACAGGTCTTATGGCCTTTTTTGGGCGCAATTGATGGTATTGTTAATTGCCCTCTATTGAGCTGCAACAATTTGTAAGAACAGTCCTTCTGAAGATGCTTCTGCTATCAGATGCCCATTTGGTGGGACATGTAATCATTCCTCTGTCTTTCTGAAAACATACATCCTTTTAGCTACATCTTTGAAGATGACTTGCTTACTTATTTATCATTTAATTTTACTTGTTATATTTTATATCGGACACTTTCAGGGATGTCTACATGGTGTGGTCAAAGAAGTTAAGAGGAAGGCCATGAAGATGCAATTGAAGTCTTAGACACTCTTGGACAGTTTGATTGTCCATTTTTATTGTAAATAAAATGACTCCATGTAAGCCAAGGGAATAGCAAACAAATCTCATTCTGGCTAACCACCCAGAACCGGGAGATGGAATTAAAAGAGGTATCAGCCTAGAATCCTATGTAACCACAAGTGAAATAAGTTCTTGAATGCTATTGACTCTTATCCTACTCCAAACAGGTTAGTTGAGAAGATTCCTATGTGTAGGCTTTCAGCAATAAATCAGTTTAAATGGACCTTCACATGTGTACCTGGTATTTTGTGCCTGATATCAATCTTCTCAACTTATGGTAAACCAGATAAATTGGATCCGATGAATTACAGACCACACAGGTTAACTGGGAAAGAAACATAATTTCTAATTGCTGTTAATGACCTAATGTTAATAATCTAATGAGAGAATTGCTATCCATTTCTGTGATAGGACAATATAGCCTAACCAGAATTAGATATGGTATTTCCTTTGAATACAGGTTGTTCTCAACTTATCACCTATTTCTTAACAACCATTCAAACTTACAACACCCCCCCCCCAAATTTACTCAGTTTGTTTTTTTGAAGTCATGATAGCCACAGTCATGTGATTGCATTTTGAGGGTTTGTCAATCTGCTTATTTTTACAGATGTTTGCATTCTCCTGCAATCACATGACCATGTTTTTTTGACAGTTTCTGGCGTTTACTTCCAGGTTCCATCAAAAAACACCCACTGGAGAAAATTAATTCAGTTAACGACTGCTGCAAAAATATATATATCAAAAATGGATCTGGTCATGTGATGCCTTGAGTTATGTCCACAATGACTTATGATCATAATTCTGGACTCAATTATAGTCTAAAATTGAGGGTTATAATAATTCTTGCATTCAGACATAGTTACTCTAGTTATCAAAGACTTCTTAGGAGAAGGAAATTATATTAGACATTTTAATTAGATCGTTTTTTGTCAGGATTCACTTACTTTTTACAATTCAGGGAAATCTGACTTTTCTCCCCTGTCTCCAACAGTCCCTCCAGAAATAGTTCTATCTTGTTAATCAAACTTCTATTAAAACTTATTGTGGCAGCCTATATTTTCCCAATTTCACAATTCCTGGTTTCCCTGGCATGTGAGTTAACTACAACAGTGGCCCCCCAACCTTTTGGGCACCAGGGACCGGTTCTGTGGAGAAACGTTCTCCCCAGATCGGAAGGGATGTCGTTTCACGTACTGCCTGCATCCCATGGATGGGGCTTTGTTTGTTCACCCTGCCTGGTTTCTGGCATGCCACAGCCCGGTGTGGGTCCACAGCCCGGGGGTTGGAGACCCCTGAACTACAGTGTAGAACCCAGACGCACCAGGAAAGTACAATGAATCATGATTCAATGAGAGGAAAAAAAATTAATCTCCTCTTGGGCTTGCATATTCTCATGTTCTTTTTCTCTAGTACAACTGCAAAAAAGAAATAGATTATGACCTTTTCCTTTTAAACAAGGGCTTATTTGATTTATTTAGTGTATATTTTTGTACTTGTCTCTGACAGGAGTTCAGGAAGGCTGCTCAGCTTCTCACAAACTTAGCTTTTGTTCTTGCGAAAGAAGCTGTCTCACCAGAGCTTTTCAAACTGTTTTTTATTTCAGGTAATCAGTTAAATATAACCACAGTTTAAGTTTACCATATAGCAATCAGATAATTTCCATCCTGTACACTCCAAAAATCTGCAGTACACTAAATTGGAATTGGACACATGACAGTTCTGTCATTCTCACATTGAAGCAGAAATTCCCCACCTTTTTGTGGTGATTTTGAATGGGGAAAGGTGGTAGGGGCTGTATTTAAACTTGTAGTGTCATTTCTCACTATAAACTGTAGCTTACTTAGATATCCATATGCTGCCATTATATGCTACAGGCCCATTAGCCAAACAGTAAAGAAAAAACAAACTTGTAAACTTGATGAGAGCATATTTTAAAAGGTAGAGCTGGGAAGGTTTAGAAGCTGAGTCATACAACATAAATATTGTATTTCAGAAATCTTATCTTGCTCTGTTTTTTGTCAGATGTCTTCCTTCTGCTCAGGCAAATGCAGATGTATATTCAGGGCATGACATATTGTCATATACATTTTAGTTCAGCAGAAAGAGATCTCCAATTTCACTGGCTTCCACAGCTGTATTTCAAGAGCTTCGAACAGGAAGAAGAGGAAAGAGGAGAAGGACCTGATGAAGAAATTTACAGGTAGTTCTCAATTTAGGGATTGTTTAGCAGCCCTTCAAAGTCATGGCACAGCCCCCAAAACTGCTTACGACCTGTTTTTTTGCTGCAGCACCCCCACAATCATTTGCCCTTACAACTGACTGTGAGGGTGCTGTAGCATCCCCCCACATATCTTCCCCATTCCCCCCCCCCCACTTGTAGGCCTTAGTCTACTTCCCACCCCACCAGTTTTCATACCTTCTCCTCCCTTACCTTTGAAGATCCCTGGGACACGTGTAGGGCAAGGAGGGCAGGTTGCTCCATTCCTGGGCCATGTGACACAATCCCAGCAGTGGCCACCATGCCCACAATTCAATACAGCCACCCTGAAAATGCTGGTCATTTCCACAATTGTGCCACACAGCCGAAGAATGGTACAGCCTGTCCTTCTATCATAAACCAAAGCTGCAGAGATTTTTGAAAGGTAAGTGTGCAATTGATGATGCAGAATGAGGAGGAGGGTGTGGGGCTCAATGGGTTGGGAAACAGACCTGTGGGGAACCTGAGGGGAACCTGAGTGATGGGAAGTGGAGCACTGAGTAGTACTCCTAGGGGTGCCCTAGGAGACTGGGAGCAGAGTTTGCATTAGGCCTTCCAGGGATCCCACAAGGCACACTCTACTCTATTTGACAACCTGCCCATTTATTTAATGACTGCAATGTTAAAAGCAGGGACGGGAGGGGGGCATAAGTGAGGCAATCACATGGATACTTTACTTAATGGCCATCTCAACATGCAATCATAATGGGCAGGCTCCATTATGATCATCAGTGGAAGACTACTTGTTTAAATTGACATATACAAAACCAAAGATATTATGTATGGCCAAAAGGAAGAAAAAGACCACATTGTTCAAAGGCAATTATGAGCAGGTTTCAGATATCACTCTAAGCCATTCAAATCATAATCACTAGCTTCCACAATATGGTAAACCACATAATTAAGAAGGTATACACATCACATTAAGTCATAGTTTACTTATTCATAGTTACTGATTGCTCTAATATAGGTAGTTCTTAACATACAAAAGTTTGTTTAGTGACCATTCAAAGTTACAATGGCACTGAAAAAAGTGACTTATGACCATTTTTCACACTTATGACTGTTGTGGCATCCCCATGGTCAGATGATCAAAAAATGGACATTTGGCAATTGACTAATATTTATGATGGGTGCAGTGTCCCAGGATCAGGTGATCAGTTTTTTGCAAACTTCTGACAAACAAAGTCAGTGAGGACGCCATATTCACTTATCAACTGTGTTCTGACTTAATAACTGCAATGATTCATTTAACAAGAGAGAGATTGTAAAACCGGGCAAAACTCACTTAACAAATGTCCCTTTGCAACAGACATTTTGGGCTCAGTTGTGGTTGTAAGTTGAAGACTATCTGTATAGAGTTTGCATGATTTATATTAATAACATCTGGATTATTGGAAACCATGATTCATATTTAATAATGGTTAATTGCAGACATATACATCACAAACAATATCCCACACTTTATAATAATAATAATAATAATAATAATAATAATAATAATAATAATAATAATAATAATAATAATAATAATAATAATAATAATAATAATAATAATAATAATAATAATAATAATAATAATAAAGTTGGAAGGGACCTTGGAGGTCATCGAGTCCAACCCCCTGCTCAGGTAGGAAACCCTATACCATTTCAGACAAATGGCTGTCCAGTCTCTTCTTAAAAACTTCCAGTGTTGGAGCATTCACCGCTTCTGGAGGCAGGTTGTTCCCCTGGTTAATTGTTCTAACTGTCAGGAAGTTTCTTCTCAGTTCCAGGTTGCTTCTCTCCTTGACTAGTTTCCATCCATTACTTCTTGTCCTGCCTTCAGGCGCCTTGGAGAATAGCTTGACTCCCTCTTCTTTGTGGCATTTTAACTACATGTGTTCTATGAAATCATCTAAGACTTATCATCAAGACTACTTCTGAATCTCTCCTTGTTCTGTTTTTTTTTTAAAAAAATTTGCTTTGTTTCCTATTGACCTTGCTTTCACTGGTCTGCTAATAAGAAGGCGGTGGTCTACAAAAATGTGAAAATTAGATTTGATTTTCGATAGTACTACTCTTCTTCCACCAATCTTTGCCAAGCAATATAGAATTCCTGGTGTCTCATTTTTCTCCATAAGACTCATTCCTGAACTACAAGCAACAAAATAACTCTGGTTTTCAAGAAAGCATATTTTTTATTTATGTGCCATAAATAACATAAATATACACAAATTTACTGGGGAGAAATCTATTTGAATGATAGCCAAGGAAAACCTTTTAGGAAAAGAGTCAATATGTTTCTGCAGACTGCATCAGTTTGACCTTGCTACTATGTTAGCAAGATAATGCATTTTTATATTCTTCCCCTAATACAGTTATGTGGTCCTGACTAGAAAGATTCAGTCCCACAGCTAGGAATCTGGAGTCTAAGGAAGCACAGATAATATAGCATATCCAGCATCCTAACTCATATGAAGTTAATTTGTGTCATGGATAAAATGCCCTTAGTAGAACTGGGGAGATAAATTCACTAGATGATTTTGGTGGAAAGTCACAGGCTGAAATCACTCATGGGTGAATGGATGCTGCACTACAGTACTAAAAATAAAAAGGATATAGTTTCCTTATCTTTTTACTTCATTGTAATTGTGTTTTAGAAAAGGAAAAGCACAAATAATAATAATAATAATAATAATAATAATAATAATAATAATAATAATAATAATAATAATAATAATAATAATAATAATAATAATAATAATAATAATAATAATAATAATAATAATAATAAGTTGGAAGGGACCTTGGAGGTCATCTAGTCCAACCCCCTGCTCAGGCAGGAAATAGTTGGCCCACTGCCATAAAGGAAACCTCTATGCTCTCAGAAACAAATACACACATTTTTACTTGCATAAAAATAATATTTTATCCACTTCAAGGGAAATTGGGAAAATAGGGATTTTTTTTTAAAAGTTGAGAATAAATTTTTAAAAACAGGCACTGTATAACAGGTATGATTTTCTTTCTTGAGAGATCAATTGTAACATAAGGATTAGAAAAAGAAAACTATAGTCCAACTTTGGCCCTAGTAACTAGTTCTTAATTGCCATATTCCTTGCAGAATTTTATTCATAAAATTACTGAGGGCAAGAATTGATGCTCTCTTGGCTAAACTGATGGAGTGGGCTGCCTGAGGAATTCTGGGAGTTGAAGTCCACACATCTTGAAGTTGCCAAGATTGAGAAACAAAGCACTACCCAATGGGGGCCCTTGATCATTTTTCAAGTCTATGACAACTCACCACAGCCAATTCGCTGCAGCCCACTCACCATGGCCAACTCACCGCAACTAACCTGCCACGGACAACTCGCCATGGCCAACTTGCCATGAGACAACTCACGATGGGATAAGAGTTACACTAACATGGAAGAAATAGTGGAATAGAATCATTAAAGAAAGAATGCCGAAGCAGGGACAAAATGAAATGTGAACGACAAAAATTAAAATATTTTTTAATTATTTTAAATAATTAAATTGAATTGTTGAATTGTTCTGCAATGAATTGTCTCATGGCAAGTTGGCTGTGGCAAGTTGGCTGCAGTGAGGTATCCCGTTCCATCATCTTTCAGTGGGCATTAAGTTTACAACTAAA
Organism: Azemiops feae; assembly: GCA_023970755.1. Taxonomy (NCBI): domain Eukaryota; kingdom Metazoa; phylum Chordata; class Lepidosauria; order Squamata; family Viperidae; genus Azemiops; species Azemiops feae. The sequence continues at coordinate 2,280,660 of JALGBA010004231.1, read as the reverse complement.
GGAATTAACGTAAGACTGAATAAGAAAGGAACTACAATTCTCATGGGCCAAAATTCTGCCTCTGAAAGCTAGGAAAATCATAATCTGTGGTTCTGTTTTGGAGAAATCTTATAGCAATGGGTGCATAGAGATTATCCTAAAATCTCAATCTAGAACAATTCTACTAATCATGGCTCTGGGAGTGATTATATTCCGTGCTATTTCAAGTTGCCTGCCCACATTGGCATTTGTTTACAATTCAAAACAATAAGTTAATTCTGTGGGCAGAAGAAAATCTTACCCTGGAGCCAATATTTATACAGGATATGTGAGGTTAGAATTTTGGTGACCTCAAAGAAGCCTCTCAGAAAGCTTTAGAAACACATGTTTGTGCACAACACTATAAAATCCTCTTTGAAATGTTTAAATACCCATTGTATTATTTTAATATGAGTGATTTTAGGCAATGCACCATGTGTCTTCAAGGATACAGAAAGTCAACAAATCCTAAGTATATGAGTTTGGGAAGACTTCCACAAAAAACGAAAATATATCTAGACTTTTTTCCTATAACTTTTTATTCTGAGGCTCCATCCCTGAAGTTGAAATACAACTTATATTCCTGGTGTCACACTCTGAAATTCCATTAAGGCTTTGTCATAAATAACTCTTAGCTTCCTCCTACTGTACCTTTCCATTCATATAAGAAATAATAACAAAACATAAAAAGGAAGATTGAGGCAAAGGTAGAGATTTTTTTTTAATTACCTGTGTTTAATCCTGCTTACTACATACAGGTAATGTTCAACTTACAACCACAGTTGAGCCCAAATTTCCCATTGCTAAGCAATACAGTTGTTAAATGAATTTTGTCCCATTTTATGACCTTTCTTGCCACAGTTATTCCATGTATCATTGCAGTTGATAAGTTAGTAACCCGATTGTTAAGTGAATCTGGCTTCCCCATTGACTTTGCTTGTCAGAAGGTCACAAAAGGGGATCCCATGACCTGGGACACTGCAACCATCATAAATATATGCCAGTTGCCAAGCATCCAAATTTTGATCATGTGACCATGAGGAAGCTGCAATGGTCATAAGTGTGACAAACAGTCATAAGTCACTTTTTTCAGCACCATTGTAACTTTGGTCATTTTAAGTTGATGACTGCCCATGATATTTTTGGTAAGGCCTGTTTTTATTTTAAAGTGCCATCTATATTGAAACCAAATTAACAGCAGCGGATAAATTAACTGTGGGTTTTTAAATGTTGCACGCCCCTCAGAGTCACTGTCTCTGAGTTGGGAGTCTACATAAAATAAACTATTAAAATAGTTTAATAAATAAATAATAAATAAACACCATCCTCATTAAATAATGGCTTTACTGAATATACTATAATCTGCTATGTTTATACAACGCAGAAAGCCATACCTTGCTATTGGAAATGACTTTTATTAATTAGACAGTTAACCATATCAAGAAATAATGGGCATCAGTTGCAATAAAACAGAATAAGCTAAAATAGAGAAAATAAGTAAGGTGAGATAAAATGAAATACAAAAAAGAAAAAAAGTTGGGTGTTACAATAAAATAGAGTGGGTATGCAGATAAATGCAAGGCCTTCAGACAGGGTTCCAATGTGTCCTATAAAACATGTTTTCAATTGATCAGCCCTGACTATGAATTCAGCGGTTCTCCCGACTACAGATAAGCTTGAATCTTGATGGAAACAAGATGGCTGTTACTGAAATCCCAATGGATATTTTGTCAAATAATGTCTTTAAATACTCCATCTGTTTCTAAAATGATTAGGTTTGTGGAACATCTTGAGCCAGAACTAAAAAAAATCAAATTATTTTTAATACTATGAAACACTTCAAATACGAAATACGACCTTTTGAAAGCTGCAACAGGACTGGAAGGCAGCAGCATATACAGTTTTGGGTGCTCCATGTTTCACCCAATTTACACCAGTGCTTGCATGAGCTTCACTGGTCCTCAGTCACTTTCCAGGTGTAATTCAAGGTATTGGTTATCACCTTTAAAGGCCTAGTAGTTCAGGGCCAGTTTATCTATGAGACTGCCTCTCTCTGAGGGCGTTTGCCCATCCTACTAGTTAGAAAAGATGGATACACTCCATTTTCCTCCCTTCTACGTTGACAACTGATAGGACCCCGAAGATGCATTTTCTGGGCGGTCCTTGAAATAGACTTTGTCCTGAGATCCAAGGAATCCTTGCCTTTTAAACTTTCAAGAGGCCATGGAGAGTTGACTCTTCCCCCAGGTATTGCACTAGGATGGGGATTATGCATGGAGGCCATTTGGTCTGATATCTCTGGGGAGAAGTAATTTTGTTTTTATGGATTTTTGTGAGCAGCCTAGAATCATTATATGATCCATGTAAGCCCTGTAAATAAATAAATAAAACACGGAAAGTCCCACCATCCCAACAACCCAAATTCAGGCAGAGGTCAAACTTAACCAACATATATAGATATAAAACATGTTAATATATATTTATATATAATTATATCTTCATCATCGTTTTACCCGTTTGTCTATCAACTGCAGGATGAAGGCTTTTTCTGCATGTTTCCAACCAATATGATCTTGAGGGTTTTTTTTCCCCAGTTGGGCCCGCAATTTAATTATAAATAAATATAAAAATATATGGTCTGTTCTAAAAGAGAAAAGAAACTGTTGCCCAAAGTACTAATTTTGTGAACTGAGATTTAAAAATTATCACCCAACTATGCAAATGTCAGCAAAAAACCTCTAGGCACCTGGAATGGCTAATCAGAAGGAATATACAACATATTATAGCTATTTATTCCATAAACCAGAATGCTGCTGTTGTTATCTAACCCATTCGTGGTGTGTATGTATGTGGTGTGTGTGTGTGTGTGTGTGTGTGTGTGTGTTAGCTATTCAGCTTATATTGGAAGGACAAATCTCTGGCTACAGTTTAAAGACAGTGTGCCTCCTAAGCTTCTTCTGGCTATGTTTATTAGAATTGACAGCAATTAATCACTGAACTTTGAAGTTGAAATGTCTGTATTAGCATTAATAGGTACTTATATCAATGCATACTTCACTTGTATCTCCTTTAAATGGTGCAGAAGCAATGTGAACAGTTGACTATTTAAACTTCTAGAGAAAAGCCACCTCTTAAATCACACCCTTTTCTACTACTTAAGAGTAAACTCCTGTTCACTTTGGAAGAGCCCGTTGACAAAACTAAGTATCAAAAAATATTTTTTTTTTTGCCCTATTTCCATGTGGTGCAAAATTAGTCCTTAAGCAATGCTTGGGGTTGTTTAAAGAAAAATGAAATTTTGGTACTCCCCTCAATTTTATTGTCACACCAATTATCTTAGAACAGAAATTATCTAATAACATTTTGATTTAATATGAGATTTGTCACATCTTGAAGAGTTATTAGCCAGGATAAAAAAATAAATTAGCATCTGAAAAAAGATGTGTGTGTGTGTGTGTGTGTATGTATTTACCACCCATGATGAAACAGGGTGTTGTTCCATTACATGCATGGGAAACATTTTAAATTTGTATAGAATACACTTAATCCTTTCCAATTTTATTCTTGATCACTATAATCTGTCATGTTATTTCACTTTGTAATGTGTTTTCTTGGTCTTCTCAGAAGCTGGCTTACTTTTAGCTAAGTCCTTTTAAAAACATATTGTCTGGGTGATCCCTGTTTCAAAATGAAAACCATGAAGTATTGAAAAGCAGACATTTGTTCTTTCTTCAAAGGTCTTTCTGGGGTTAAGATCTGGCAGTAATAAAACTCCACAGCTGCCTGATTTTGAAAATCTTTATTCACATGACCAGGAAACTATTGTGATTTGCTTATGTAAGTGTAAGCTACAGTTTGCAGAAGAAAAATGTTTATATGGAAATGAAAGTTTACACCAAAGTTTTAAGATATGCAATATGTTGAAAGTAATGAGGAAAACACAGGTAACCCACTGAAAGAGGCAGTTCTGATCACGACAAAAGACGAACGAGAAATGGTATCACACTACCTATCATACTGAAATTTATTTAACAAATTAATTATGTCTGAGTTCAAATCCCTTTGCTTTAAATGAATAAAATCATGTGTTTTGATGAACTTACCCGATAAAAATGACAGTTACCTACATAGCTGAACCTCAGCATATGACTATCTGATCTTTAAAAGCAAAATAAAATTGGGCCTGATTCATAGGAGTCCATCAGGATATCCTCAAAATTATTCCTGACAGTGAGGACAATCAACCAGTGGAACAGCTTACCCCGAGAAATCGTGGGTGCTCCATCACTGCAGATTTTTAAGAGACTAGACAATCACCTGTCTGAAATGGTATAGGTTCTCCTGCTTGAGCAGAGGGCTGGACTAGAAGATCTCCAAGGTCCCTTCCAGCTCTATTCTATTCTATTCCCAAAGAACCCAGGGAAAACCATTTTGATTCTGCTGCCAAAGAAAATGGCATGGACTTTCCCGTCAAGTCACCTCTTCACTTTCTGTCTGTCTTCCAACCACCTGATCGTGTTTCCCATCTGATGTGTCAGACTAAGATTGTGCTAAATGTTGATTCTGTAAAGCTTTCTGAATGGCAACTGTCTTGAATGTTTGGAATTTTTTGCATTCCCCCTTGTTCAAGGAAGCAATCTGTACTCAATGCTGTTTTCTTTGATCTCTAACTTTGAACACTGAATGGTTTACCCAATACGTAAATGTCAAAAACTAACAGACTGAATTGCACTTAGAGTAATGTGTGAATACAATAATGTGGAAGTTAAGTTATATAGTTCCTCTACTTTACATAACCTGTAAAGTCAAAAGAGTTTGACCTCGTTTGAATCTGGCTAACCTGATGACATATAATTTCTCTAAAAATGGGGAAAATATTACTTAATTCACATATTTTCATTAGGATATTTCATTCTATCTAATGCATTGAATGTTCCTAAAAAATACAGTGATTTATCGATTCCTTTCAGTTAGGCAGAAGGCAGTTTCAGTGATCACTAATATATAAAATAGCAACTGGTCAACAGAAAAAGTTTTATGATCTTCAATAATGAATTTGATAAACTACCAGTGCTATAAAACAAAGAATGTATTTGTCAGTTCCAGATGCATTAGCTGAAAACAATTTATGCTACTGTTACTTTTTCAAGGCATTTACACAGCCGGAAAATTTTGGACAATGTACATGTGAAAATATATCCTATATGCACATCCAGATCTTTATTTACCAGGAACATAAATTAACTGCATTGGATTTTGATCAGCTAAGATTATAATCTAATGCTTACTAAGAGTTAGTCCCACTGAACTCAATAGACTTTACTTTTATGCTAGGATTACCTTGTAAGGAGAAATCATATCCACATTTATTTAGTTATAAGTTATCTGATTATAGAGACAGGACCTTCGAGCAAAAATGCTATCTGTGCTTTGATTTGATATAATCTGTTATACACATAGTCCTTGATTTACAATCACAATAGGGACCCCAAAATTTGTCATTAAGCAGTGCATTAAATGAGGCATTATGTGACTGCTCCTGTCCCTGATTTTATGACCTTTTTTCCCATGGTCATTAAGCAAATAATTCATTAAATAAATCATGTAGTTCCCAATTGACTTTGCTTCTTGGAAGCCAACTGGGGAGATTACAAATGGCAAGCCCAAGATCTCAATATGCTGCAACCATCGTAAATACATGCCAGTTAATAGACTCCTGAATCACATGATTTCAGGGACCCTGATATGGTCATTTGCATGAGGACTGGTCAAAAATTTTCCCAGTGCCTCTGTAACTTCGAACAATTGCTAAACAAATTGTTGTAAATGGAGAACTATCTGTAATTCATCCACCTGCCTAGTAACAGAATTCTGTCATTAATTCTGCTGGGTTATGTCTGTCTCCATTAGCCACTGTGCCCATCTGAAATACCCATCTGATCTAAAATGAAAGACAATAGGTTGTCCTTTGTTACCTTGCTTCCATTTATACTTTAACAAGAGCAACAAGAAAATAAAATCAGGATTACCTATTGTGGACAGATTGAAAATGGTCTAACTACACATGCTTATAGAATGTGGGTAAAAACGAAAACAAATGGAGGACCTCTCTAGTGTTTTCTCTTAGCCATGGATTTCTCTTAAACAAGGATTATTTAATCCACAATCAAATATGCTGAAACAGCTGCTTGTGGGATTATTTTACTTATGCCTCCTGCTTTAAGCAGGGAGAATTAGTTTAATCCTATGCAAGTTTGGTTCAATTTAACTTTAATCTAATTCCTGAGATTTAATCAGTTAGCTACATTTTAAGGTAACTATCAACACTCCTTACAGCTTCAGTTCAAAAGGTTGTAGGAAAGGGCTATTCATGTTAATCAACCCCAAATGCAAGGAGAAAGAGCTATTGAGACACTGCACAGCAGCTGGATTCATATCCTGCATTGAGCCTTATTGTGCACAATTTTGTTTGGTGGTGTATGGCTTAAATAGCATCTTTCTAAAAGAACCCAATTCTGCCTAATTTTCAAACCATGGTTAAGCTAATAATCCTCAGTGTGAACGGTGAATCTAATTAAGAATAGAATATTAATTTTATATTAGGCCAAAGATTTATTTAATTCAGCAATGTGCTTCTCACAAGATGCACTCACAGATAAGACTCATGACCGATAAGAATTCATACCTCACTCTACTTGTTGGATTGTTAAGTAAGTAACAGTGGCAGAATTCATACATAACACCAAACCATTAGACACTGTTTATACATTGTCATGTTGTGTGAATTTATTAATCAAATTTTATATGCTGTTGCAATCACAAGATTCTTGATATCTAACAAGATATAACAGTCATTAAGTCAAGACCAAACAAATCATATTAATTGGCACATTAATTAGCATATGAATTTACCCAGCGAAAGATGCTAAACCGAGATATCGCATTCAAGCTTCCTTAGAGATTTATTTCTTGAGCCTTTTTATTCCATTATTTTGAGAATCAATTGATTCTTCATAAATAAAAAGGACTTCATTCTAATTTGTAGGCGAGGATATTAAAAAAAAATCCTTAGATAAAATGGAGTTACAGTCTTTCATCTTTAGTAGTTACATTACATTTAGTAATTACATTTTTTCATCTTTAGTAGTTTTGTGCTAAATTTCAGCAGTGTAACTTGCCTTGCACCTGTTGAAATATGTCATATGTAATTCAAGAGATGGGAGCCTTGTGGTCTTGTCTTTCTCTCCCTTTCTCCTCCCCCATTCTCTCTCTCTCTCTCTCGTCTACAGGGCTTTTACTAAGGTCCCAGAAATTAATCTTATTATATTTGAATAAAATGATGCAATGGTATTATAATTTAATTTAAAAAACAATAAAAATCAGGTCACTGTAGCTCTTAATTTCCAGCTTGGTAAATATTCTCTAATCTCCGAATGACATTGGGCATACCAAAGTGCCCCTACTCAAGACCGTTGGGGATGGCTAAGATCTCTCCTTACTTGAATTGCGCTTTTAAAAATCAGATTGAAAAAGCAGCAAAGTGGCATGCTGCCACATAAAGCAAAGCTCGGATTTTCAGCATCATCTGCTTCCAAAAATGTCCTGAGGTTCCTAATGGACTTATAAACTTTCCTATAAAGTACACCTGTTATTTTTAGGGTAGGGCTAACAGGGTCAAAAAAAGTCGTCGATCATGGGATTGAAGCCCTGTCCTTATCTACATGCTTTGCGATACATACAAAAAGAAGCAGAGTTTTGATCAAGCAGCTGTGAGCATTATTTTTTCTTTTTTGAATAGTCATGGACAACCTTCTGGTAGGGAAGTGTGTTTTTTGGGGGGAAATGCTCTTCTATGGGAAAGAAAAATAGAACGGTAAACAGATGTTTAAAAATATTCTGCTGAAGGGTTCCAAAGGTGCTTTTTCAAAAGACAACTGAACTTTCTTATTTTTTCCTTGAAAGATGTTTCACTTCTCATCCAAGAAAAGAACTGAAGAAGCTTCTTGGATGAGAAGTGAAATGTCCTTTAAAGAAAAAACAAGAAAGTCCAGTTGCTTTTTGAAAAAGCACCTTTGGGACAACCATGACCTGGATGATGGAATCTCCATAGGCATTCTGATGAAGGGATAATATTCTGGTGTAGATCAGGGATTGTAACTGGTTCTGTGAGAGAACATAACTAATTCCAAAGTGAATTCTACATGTGCTCCACCTACTAAAAAGTTTATTACTCCTCCCATTAAAGCAGGGGTCTTCAAATGTGGCCCTTTTATGACTTGTGGACTTCAACTCCCAGAATTCCTGAGCCAGCGTGCCTGGCTGAGGAATTCTGGGAGTTGAAGTCCACAAGTCATAAAAGGGCCAAGTTTGAAGACCCCTGCCTTAAACTTTCAAGACTTCTACTCTCAGTTTTGCAGAGACCTTAAGCTCTTTCATCAGGGCTTATGTGACCATTTATTTATTTATTAGATTTTTATCCTGTGTTTATCATTTTATAAACAGTTCAAGGCAGAGAACGTACAGGTAGTCCTTGACTTACAACCATTTGTTTAGTGACCATTCAAAGTTACAATAGTATTGAAAAAAGTTGACATGACTGTTTTTCATAGTCACAGTTGCAGCATCCCCAAAGTCACATGATCAAAATATGAACCCTTGGCAACTGGCATGCATCTATGATATTCGCAGTGTCCCAGGGTCATGTGAACACCTTTTGCAACCTTCTGACAAGCAAAGTTAATAGAAAAGCTAAATTCATTTAACAACCATATTGCTAACTTAACTGCAGTGATTCACTTAATGACTGTCACAAGAAAGGTGGTAAAGTGGGGCAAATCTCATTTAACATCTTTCTTGCTTAGCAACAAAAATTTTGGGCTCAATTGTGGTTGTGAGTTGAAGACTACCTAATACTTCTTCCTCTTCTTTTCTCCCCAACAACAACACTATAAGGTAGCATAACTTGGTTACCTCTTCATAGAACATAGAATCACAGGGCTGGAAAGGACCCTCTTGTCAAGGCAGGAGACCTGATACCATCATGCTTATTCCAAAGACTCAACTCACTCAAGAGAATGGTATAATCTTAAACTCTCTTATTAGGGAATAAAAACCCACATCAGGGTTTCTCTGGGATAAAGAGGATTGAAATTCAGTTCTCCCATCAGGTTTAGATCCTTATATCTTTACTAATCCTGCAAAGCTAGATGCACCTAGTTTAAAGCAAATACCAATATCCTCGACTGTGCTCCTGTTGTGGATTTGGAATGGAATGGAACAGAATAGAACGGAACAGAATAGAATTCTTTATTAGCCAAGTATGGTTGGACACAAGGAATTTGTCTCCGGTGCATAAACTCTCAGTGTACATACAAGTAATAGTGATAAACATGAGCATAAACAACATGAAAATACATTCATCATAAATCATAAAATACAACACTTTATAAATCGTTAAGATGTGAAAGTCATAGAATACTAGCTAAGCTAACAACATAAATCATACTGGGATACTAAAAAACAATATAAATTGTACGATACAAGCAACAAAGTTAGAGTCATAAGAAGATAAGGATAGGTAATAGGAAAGAGGAGGAATATCATAGTAACCAGCTTTACTAATTAGACAGTGTTGTAGGAATTAATCGTTAAGCAGAGTGACGGCATGGGAGAAAAAAACTGTCCTTGTATGTAGTCGTTCTGGTGTGCAATGCCCTATAGCATCGTCTTGAGGGAAGAAGTTGAAATAGTTTATGTCCAGGATATGAGGGGTCTGTAGGTATTTTCACAGCCCTCTTTCTTGCTTGTGCAGTATACAGGTCCTCAATGGAAGGCAGGCTGGTAGCAATTGTTTTTTTCTGCAGTTCTAACTATCCGTTGAAGTCTGTGTCTGTCTTGTTGCAGTGCCAAACCAGACAGTTATAGAGGTGCAAATGACAGACTCAATAATTTCTCTGTAGAATTGTATCAGCAGCTCTTTGGGCAGTCTGAGCCTTTTGAGTTGTTGCAGGAAGAACATTCCTTGTTGTGCTTTTTGGATGATGTTTTTGATGTTAGGTGTCCATTTTAAATCTTGAGATATGCTCTACAATCAATGTTTACTAAATCACAATGTTTACTGTGTTCAGGTGGCAGATTTATCCAGGATTAATCCTAGCCCATCATTTACCCTAGTTTTGCAGGAGAGATTAGCCATACAAGCTAGGTTTGGCCAATACTCTAGGCCAGGGGTATCAAACTCGCAACATCACGTGATGTGTCGCGATGTATCGTGACTTTTTTTCCATTGCCAGCAATGGGGTGGGTGCGGTTTCGGCATGACGCATCCGGCCCGCGGGCTGGCAGTTTGACACCCCTGCTCTAGGATCAAACCTGGTTAAATGGCCACAGGCAGAAGACCACATTTGAGCCCAACATTTCTATTGCCAAGCAAGACAGTTGTTAAGTGAGTTTTGCTCCATTTTATGACCCCTGCTGTTAAGTGAATCACTGCAGTTGTCAAGCTATTAACATGGTTAAGTGAATCTGGCTTCTTCAATGATTTTGCTTGTCAGGTCGCAAAAAAATAAGCAAAAAACAAAAAACAAACAAACCCTGACCTCGGGACACTATAACCATCATAGATACAGGCCAATTGCTAAGCATCTGAATTTTGCTTACAGGACCATGAAATGCTCCAATAGTCATAAGTGTGAAAAATGGTCATAAATCACTGTTTTCAGTGCCCTGTAACTTCAGATGGTCACTAAACAAATGGTTGTAAATCGGGGACCAACTTGTACTAGGTAAACTAGTGTGCCCTGAAAATGCAGCCTCGCCTTGCTGGACCTTTTCCGTTAAGCAAGATGGCATGGGATGGTTGAGGCATTTATAGGGCACGAAGCTGCTTGCGAGACTTAGGTTTATGGAGAGGGGGGCAAACTTCGCAGCAAGGCAAGCAACCCACCAAAACTAGATTAACTTTAGAGCTATTAGGAAAACGAAAACGCCCAAGAAGAGTGAAATTTCCCCCCACTGCCTGAGTTAATTGATTTTACAAGGAAGGGCTCTTTAATCGGGCTCCCAGGTATTGGGGGTGGGGTGGGGGAACGAGGCAATAAAGGCAATACCCGGCATAGCCTTGTAGGGGAGACAATCCGCCCCTTTCCCGCAACATGAGTGTAGCGAAGAGAGTGAGAGCCGCCGCCTGGCTGCGCTCAGGAGAGACGCCGAACAGGTGGCCACAGGCAGTTGTGGGCGCGCCAGGAAGGCAGCCGACAAGCAGCGAGCAGGCGTGCGTAGCGCTGTCGGCGCCCTCCCCCTCCCGGCCCGCAGCATGTGAACCCGTCGCCCTGTCCTCCGGAATAGCGGCACGATTCTGCCTACTTGGTTGCCACAGGGTGAGGCGCCCGCCCTCGGGCCGGGCTCCCGCTTGGCGCTGGTGGCCCAGGAAAAGCAAACGGACCCCAGAAGATCTCTCTCCCTCGGGCGGACGAAGCGGACTCAGGCGGAGAGAGCCGCTCGGCCGTTTCTCCAGTCGCTTCTCTTGGAGGGCCGTGTCTGGAGGAAGGCTCGGAAGCAAGAAGATGAAAGTCACCGTTTGCTTCGGCAGGACCCGGGTGGTCGTGCCCTGCGGGGACGGGCACATGAAAGTTTTGAGTCTGATTGAACAAGCCGTCACCAGGTACAGGAAGGCAATCGCCAAGGTGAGTTGGGACGCTCTCCGGGGCCGCGGCGAGGCACCCGCTGTCGGAGGAGGGGGCCGAGCGCCTGGGCGAGGAGAGATGGGGTAGAGAGGCGAAGAAGGCGCAGCCGGAGGAGGAGGAGGAGGGAGTGAACGAGGGAGCCTGGGATCAATATGGCGCTTCCTGGAAGGGGGAGGGAGGCAGGGAGGAGAGGAAAAGTGGTGGCTGAAGGGGATCAGGCTGCTGCTTGGTGGGCGCGAGGAGACGGACCGGGGGGCGGGCGGGGGGAAACCCTCTCTTCCTCGCCCCGCCGATCTTTTTAGGCGCGCGAGCCAGAGGTGAAAAGCTCCCTGAGGAAGCGAGGAAGAGAGTTGGAGAGCTGCGGCCGCTTCCCTCGCTTCCCTCCCTCACCTCGGTAAACTTTCCCGTGCCGCCGCCGAGCTCCTGTAGCTTTCAGCCGGCTGGGAAGCCAGCCGAGAGCGCGGGCGAGGAAACCCCCAGCTCTTCGCCAGGGATTGGCGTGGCCGGGGGCGCAGCTCCATCCGCTTTGTGCAGCCTAACCGGAGCGAGCCGAGATTTGTTTCCGAGACCGGGTGGCGAGATACACAGTTGCGAAGGGTCGCGGGTGACGTCTGGGGCCTCAACTCTTTGTTGTTAGGTGCCGGGGAAACCCGCAAGTGCCCTGCCAGCAGGCCTGTAACTTTCCTCCTTTTCCCGCTGACTTGCCTCTCCGCTCGCCCCCGAAGCGTTGGGGAGCCTCTCGTCCCTTCTCTCCTCGGCCAGATCACGGGTGGGATTAGGCTCTTGTCTATCGCTTCCGAGAGTACTAAAAGACACGTCCGTCTCCTCTCTCAGTTGTCGTTGGGATTTGTACGGTGCTGGACTGCATCGGGACCAAAGACTGTCGCTTTGCACAACATGCGACGGTGGTCGTAACATGCACACACTTAGCCCGTTCTTTTCCCACTCCGCTCCCGATGTGCAAGTTTCTTCCCCGGGTTGTAAACTCCTGCACGGTTTCAAATCCAGGCCCAGGCTTTCCAGCAAGTCCAGGCCCAAGGTGGGGAGAAAGTGGGTGGTGGTGGTGGTGGTGGTGGAAAACAAACATTAAACGATCATGGAGTCCACATGCCTGTTAGAAAGAACTGTGTTTGCTGGAGGTTTCTTTGTGTTTGAAGAAATGCTGTGCTGCCACCTCATTTTAGTTAAACATAAACACAAGTAACACATGAGTTGGACAACTCTTTCTAAAGAAGGGGGGATTATTAGAGAAAAAGAACCCTTTGCTTTGGTTATAGTGTAGGCCATGTTTCACAGAGGAATGGTATTTTTTCCTGCGTTTTTAGAAAAGCAGCCAATGTGCAGAATATTTGTCTCTCTTGAGAGGGGAAGGGCAAATGGTAAGGCACTCTAAAGAAGATGGGGCTTTCTCATTTACATGATTATCTCCTGGAAAGACAAGCAACCAGTGAATGAACCAGTTCCTTTAAGTATTAAACTGTAGGAGCAGTTTGTCTAGGACATTTGCTCTTAATCATACAATCTAACGTGCCTTTCTGGCTTGTAGAAGCTTGTTTGGATGTTTATTAATTTTTGCAAGAACTCTGCAGTTCTGATACCAAGGCTGTGTGTTGAGAAAGAAAGAAAGAAAGCAACATTGATGAAATCCTGTAACTTTCCTTGGGCTGATTATATGCCTGCAAATTTTCATATTCTTGCAGATATTTGGTGTTAATGTGCCCCTTTCTGCCTCTTGAGTTGAAAGTTCTACCCTGAAAGTATAAATGTGTTTCTTTTTTGTTTGTTACCATCCATGTTCCTTGTCCAAACTCAAGGAGTTTAGTGCAGTGATAGTGAAGTAAAATAAAAGTTTGTAGACAAAGTCAAAAGACTAGGGAAATGGCCACTGAGGAAAATGAAATTTGACCCTTGAACTTGGAAAATCAAGTGTAAATAGTTACTAGAGGTATGTGCTAATATACTGAACCATCACACAACCTACGATAATCATAATCTTCCTTCTTATGAAAAGGAAAATTGATCTGCAGCAAAAGACAGGGTTGGGGGAGCTGCTGATAGAAATGGCAGGCTGCTTGTGAAACACAAGAAAGAATTCTGCTCTTCACTACACAAAATTATGAAAAGCAGTGTATGTTTTCATCCAATGAGAGAAGCACAAATGACTTTCTATTCTAAAATAGGTTAAAATTAACCCCTCTCCAGTGTGTCAGAAATGCATCAAAATTACAATTCCAAAATTCTCTGCCAGCATGAATTCTAGGATTTGCAATCCCACCACATTTGGAGAAGACCAGATTGGGAAACACGTTAAATGACAGATGATCATTGACCTGATTTAGGCATCTCATTGGACAATGCTTTAACTGCGGTTTGTTGGGTAAACCAAAGTTGACTGAGTTTGTACAACAACTGAGCCAGATTATCAAACTGAAGCAGCTGAGTTCATACTGGTTGCTAGTCTACAATCCAACAAACTACACTTGGGGTTAGTGGAGTCCAATGAGTGTGTCTTGAGAAACTTGTATGTGTTTTGCAGGTTACTAAACTGTTCCTTTAGGTCTTCCATGGTGCACACATGACCACTTTTAGTCCATGAATTTTGCTGCTGTTTCCTTCCACTCTCCCTTGTATTACACATTTCTCCACACAGTTAGATATTTGCATAATGTATCTAAAGTATGATAATTTGAGCCTGGTCATTTGTGCCTCTAGTGCAGTGTTTTTCAAATTTGGCAACTTTAAGATGTTTTAACTTTCCCATATTGGCTGGCAAATTCTGGGAGCTGAAGTCCACACATCTTAAAATTGCCAAGTTTGAAAAACACTACTCTAGTGATAACAAGCATACAAGTTAAAAAGGTGTAGTATATACAGACTTTATTATTGCAATGTTATATTAAAGTTAAACTAGGAAAAAATCATTGGGTGTACCTATTGACGTTTTAATTAGACAGGTGTACCTTAAACTTAAGCCTTTACTTTTGGATTTCTGTGCACACCAAATGAATTTAATATGTGAGTATTCTCAAATAATCTCTAGATATGGTCCAGACAAGGCAGAAGATTCTGGTGTTACACTTTCTATACATTCAAACGGGAATGTTTTGGAGGGAATATCTGTGAATATTAATACTTTCCTTGAGTACGGAAGTCTGTGCATCATACTTCAATCCCTCTCTTAACGCTAGAAGCATCAATTGCTGAATTTTAAAACGTTTCTTCAAATGGATAATTTGGCTTCTAAAATATAGTATGCTCCCATCTTTATGAAATGTTACTTTTATTAGTCTCTCTACTCCTCTCATCTCTTCTACTAAATCTGATTGAAACATCTATTCCAGGCAGGAAAATAGGGACGGTTCACAGTGCATTTAACCATTCAGAAACAACAATGTTTTGGTTTTCTGGCTGGTAAATTTTGCCACATACTTGTACTTGAATAGTAAACGTTTAAACTGTTCCTGGTGTGTTGCAGGTATAAACTAGAGGAAGTTTATTCAAAAGGTTTGGATTAATTTTCAACTGTGTCATAAAGAATAACGTACAGTAATAAATTTGCATTGACTTTGTCTTAATTGCTAAAGGGATAGCATAGCACACTACGTGAATATAAATCCTGAGTCAGATCTGAGGTTCATCAACCCTAGCATTCTGCATTATGGCTATAACATCCTGATATTTCAAGCAGCTTTCCCAACTTTATCTGGATATGCTGGGAGTTTTATTTGGGATCACCCACAGGGGAGAATTGGTCTTCCATTGAACTATGACTTTTTGCTCTAGGTAAAATTGTAAAAAGTGTTAAATACTGTTGTTTAAAAATAATTGTCTATTTTAATCATACATATTTATAGATAGATGGCCTTACATGTATTTGTGTATTTATAAATACACATTCAATATTTAAAAATATCATGTAACAAATAGATATGTTTAAGATTTCAGCTGTTAAACCTCAAAACCTGTTCTTGGGTATTGCAGATAAACTATTTGTAGCATCTCTGCTGTAATGCTTTTTTCATAAGCAATTTAAATCTACAGGTAATCCTTGACTCACAACTGGTTGCTTAGCAGCTGTGTGAAGTTATGACGAACCTACTTAGGGGTGCTTAAATTCAAAGTTTTGATGGTTTGAACTTTGAATTCAAAGTTCTGATGGTTGCCACTCTTGTCCCCTTCAGTCATGTGTCTGGACTTCAAGTTCTTGGCAATGGGACTGCATTTATAGCTGTTTATTGCAATGTCCCACGTTCATGTGACAATATTTTATGATGGTTTTGTTGAAACCTAGCATTAACTTCTGGTTTTCAGGAAATCCAGTCCAAAGTGAATCATGGGTTCACTTAATGACTGCGGCATTCACTTTGCAGTTGTTAAGTTGCAACTTAATGACCATCATAGAAAAGGTCATAAAATTGAGTTGATCGTGTGACCAATCTGCTTTATGGCTATCAAAACTGATGACCTAATGGACAAGGCTCCATTATGATTATAATACGAAGGACTGCCTCTAATGCCTAATGCTTGTATAGGGATTTAGTACCAGTTAGAAATCTTTATGACTACATGTGTTTGCAACCTGAGATTTATAAATTTACTTGAGAAGAAAGCCGTGGTCTAGAGCAACTTATTTAGATATATAAATATCTAAAACAACACAGGACTCAACACTAATATAACCGCACATCTCAATTGTAGGATCAACTTTGTGATGGAAATGTATTGAATTAT
Source organism: Azemiops feae (assembly GCA_023970755.1). Lineage (NCBI taxonomy): Eukaryota > Metazoa > Chordata > Lepidosauria > Squamata > Viperidae > Azemiops > Azemiops feae. The sequence continues at coordinate 2,264,227 of JALGBA010004231.1, read as the reverse complement.
CTGTTCTATTTTCCCCCCCAACATAATTATGTGAATGCAGGCTGTCAGTGAAGTATTTTTTGCAAATTAAGCAGAGCTGTATTCTCAAGAGCTGATAATGCTTTTGTAGGAAGCAGCGCTCCAAAAATTAAACCTAGTATAATGCAAATTACATCTTTTGTTATGGTTAGAAGGGACCTTTTATGATAGGAAAATGAAAAGTTAATTACATGGCTGGAGACAGAACTTGCTGTAAACAAGAAGACTTAACAAAATCAGGTATGGTTAAATATACTTTTTTGCTTTGTTTTATAATCAAGAACAGATTGAATCATTTTTCATCCTTCTCTGCATTTTTAATTCTCAGACCTACACCATTTTAAAAAAAAAAGACTTTGAATGCAGGATGGATTGTAAGACTAAGGCTTGATGTATTGACTGTATGTATGCTATTGATAGAGCTTATATTCAAGCAACTTTGTCATTGAAGTTTAGAAGTAAAAGCCTTTGGGGATTATTTTGGATATGTATCTGTGTGTCTCTTTGTGTGCGTTTGTGTATGTGATCAAGCATTGGGGATGACAGGAATGTTTCAAAAATAATTATGAACTCTAAAGTTTATACAAATCTATAAACACTAAATACAGATGCCTGATGTCACTTGAGGATATACACTGGATATACTAGCTATATATTAGTGTGTGTGTCTTCAACACAGGTGACTCATGACTTTCCGGGCAAATCCCTGGAGTTGTCTTGGCAAGGTTTTGGAAGTTGTTTGCCCGTGCCTTCTTCCTAGGGTTGAGAGAGAGAGATTGGCCCAAGGTGGGTCTACTCTAGAATTCATGGTCTCCCAGTTTGTAGCCTGATGCCTTAACCCAGGCATGTCAAACTCGCGAGACGACATATCGTAACTTTTTTCCCATTGCTGGCAATGGGGTGGGCATGTTTTTGGCGTGATGCGCAGGCTGGCAGTTTGACATGCCTGCCTTAACCAATACACTACTAAACTGTCACTTTGTATGCTAGATGGAGCTGTAAAAAACTGTTCTAGGAGCTTCAAAAAGATGGTTGGATATCACCATCAATAGTCAAACTACAATTAGCATGACATATTGTTTTGAAACCTGACTTTGGCAGGCGCTCTTTCTTATCCATTTAACTTAATAGTCGCCATGCCAGGTTTTCAAGGTCTACAAAAAACAACATTAGAGGCAAATCTTATCTTTTTGGAGAAAGTGAGAAAATAGCATTGAGGTGATTAAAATTCCTTTTTTCAGTGCTTCAATCTTCACTCCTCATTTCTTTAGTCGATGCTTCTATTCTATTGTTTTTTCCCTAGTTTTTTTTTTCACAGTTCATATAAATTACTTTTATCTGGATGAGCTCAAATTTAAGAACCTTTTCCCATGTAGCTCTTAATCAATACAAGTCCTGGTTTTTGTATTTAATCATTTTTTGTCCTTAATTAATTAATGGTTTTTGTACTTAATGCATTCTAATGTTTAGATTCTTCTCTGAAAGTGTTGCCTTTTGCTAAGAGTTAACACGAACAAAAGCAAATTAAACCACCTTTATTTCCAAACAGCTGCTCAGTGAAGTCTCTTATTACACCACCTCAAGTTGCTTTTGTTTGGGAAGGTAGAATTTTTGGTTTGGGCCAAGATACACAGGTTTCTACAATATCTGCCAGCAAGTTTGGTAGATTTTGTCCTTCACAGCATAAAAACATGTAAATTCCATCCTTGTTGATTCACAGCCCAGCTCAGTTTCTTGTATAACTGGTTTTTGGTTCTGTGGGAATTATACCTGTTTAAATTATTTTCGAACAGCATTAATTTAACAAGATAAAGGATAGAATTGTGCAGTTGTCTGTATTTGGGCCCTGGATAAGTCTAATAGCAACATGTTCAACTTCTTACTAAAATGATTCTTTGGTGATAATAGATGCTAAATCAGATTCTTATGATAGGAATGGAAGATTTACATACTTTAGGTTTATGCATTTCCACCATTTAGTTACGATGGTGCTGAACAAGGAGCATTATGGAGTTTTTTTGGCTGTCACAGAGTTCCCACATGATTGGGATCTGGGTGTTCGGGTGCCCAGAATTATGAATCACAGAGAGCTGTAGGCATATGATTTGCTTGTGGCAAACTGGCAGGGAAGATCACAAATAGCTTCTGTAAGTTGCTTCCGCTGGTTTTTCTTCCAAGCAGGCCCACTTTGGAATTTGAGATCCCATGGATTTCTGTTGCACTTCCTTCCTTGCCTGCTTGTGTTCTGTAATGCCCGCTGCATTCACTACCGTGACACTCTCCCAGCAGCCTGCTTGGTAGGATTCAAGTCATGTGAAGTCTTTTCTTATCGACCTGCCTGGTCTCTGGATTACATTGGCAACCGGGACGGCTAGGATTGTTGCTAAGTGAGGTGGTCATGTGATGTTATGCTTTACGGTCGCATCACTTAGTGATGGAAATTCCATTTGCAGTCATAACCTGAAGACTATTTGTAATATTTTCAGTGCTGCTTAGGACCATTTGAAAACAGACTTTGGGGGAAAGACTGAAACAAATAGGAAATGAGATCTGTTCTGTCCCTTGGCCCAAATCTTTATGACTTAGTTGAAGTCTGCCATTCCCTTCTTTCCTTAATTAAAATTAACCTCTTACTTTTTGTTCATCTTTATCTACTCTTGAGTCCAAGGGAATAAAGCTATTAACATCTTCTCCAGAATTAACTGACTATCCACTGAACCCATTGACTGTGTTTTTTAACCATGTAATCGTTTTTTACTCTCATAGTGGACTTAGAAGCCACTGCTGTTTTCCTAAGAAGGTGGAAATCATTTGCATATTTCAGGTTGTTAGTATATTTTAGGCAATTTTGATTTCAGCTGTCGTTTCTTCCATGGTTTGGGGGATGTTTTTGAAGTGGGGTGCCTTTGAGTCAGTTTTGACTCCTGATGACTGCCTGGAGTAATCTCTGAAGGTTTTTTGGTTTTTTTTGCAAGATTTCAGAAGTAGTTTTTCCTTATCTTTTTCTTAGGACTGAGAGGGAGAGGCTGGCTAAAGTCACTCAGCTGGCTGCATGCCTAAGGCAGGACTAGAACTCTTGTTTCTAGCTGACTCCTTAACCATTACTCCAAATTGCCTCTCTGTTCAAGTTCTACTGTTCTTAAAATTTTAATTAAACATATGGGGACAGTATATCCTTGTATCACTTTGTTTTCTCTTGTGAGCTACTTTGTTTCTCTAAATATAGTTATTATAGTAGCTTTTTGTTTAGGATAGAAATACCTCAGAAGAATAATCAACTATCCTGGCATATGTTAGCAATAGCATTAGTTTTATACACTGCTCCATAATGTTTTACAGCACTCTGAGTGGTTTATGGCAGAGATCCCCAACCTTTTGGGTATCAGGGACCGGTTCTGTGGAGAAAGGTTTTTCCATGGACCGGAGAGTGTGTGGTTTTGTGTGCTGCCTGCATCCCATGGATGGAGCTCTGCTTGTTTGTGAGGACCGGTTGCTGGCATTCCACGGCCCGGTTCCCTGTCCATGGACCAGGGGTTGGGGACCCCTGGTTTATGGAGTCAGCATATTGCTTCCAACAATCACAGTCTTCATTTTACCGATCTTGGAAGGATGGAAGGTGGAGTCAGGATCGAGCTCCTGGCAGTGGGCAGAGTTAGCTTTCAGTATTAGAACAATCTCTGTGCCAGTACAGCTCTAGCCTTAATATATTCCACATTCTGGCATACTTTAAGCAAAATCAGTGAAACAAAGGTAAATTTGCTCTGATATGCTATTTGTTTCCCCGTTATCCAACTTAGCTGGGATACCTGCTATCTGATTGCAGGTCCTTCTGCCTTTTCTAAAATCTGCCTGTTTGTTTGGCTATTTTGTCTTTTTTATAAGTTGTTACATAAAACTCTGCATTGATTGAAATTATTGTCTTTATTTATTAAATTTACATGCGGGCCATGTCATTGTCAGCCTAGCATGAGAGGGTCTTGTGTCTTTTTTCTTTCGTTTAGATGTATACACCAATCTTTTCCAGTCTGTAAGCCACAAGACCTGGGTCATATTTGTTGATATAGGAACAGAACAGGATAACAGAGTTGAAAATGACTTTGGAGGTCTTCTAGTCCAAACTCTCTGCTCAAGCAGGAGACCCTTCATTATACTGGACAAATGGCTTTCAATCTCTTCTTAAAACGATGGGGCACTCACAAATTCTGAAGGCAAACAGTTCTACTAATTGATATCAAGCAACAGGGAGATCAGGTGATTCAAGCAGTTCAAATGAGTATAAAGATTTATTTGCAAACTTAAGTTCTCTACAAAAATCTGACCTACTAACGGTCAAGGGAAATGAGCAGGAATATCTCCTTATTTCTAGTTTTCCTTTGGATTAGTTTCCATCTATCACTTCTTGTCCTGCCTTTAGGTGCTTTGGAGAATAGGTTGACCCTCCCCTCCATGAAGCTATTAGTATTTTAACTCCTCTCACCCTGCATCTTTAGACAGTTCAGTAGATGTTTAATCTTCTCCTGAACTCTTCTTATTGACAGCTGGTCTACTAACTGTTGTCTAGTAGAATGGCTTCCTGAAATTATTATCTTGCTGCTAATGTTTATGATTCTCTAATTCAATTTGCAAAGCATAGAGTAGTATTTCCATCTTCCTTTAAGCCAATTTAGAAGTGTGCTGTGATTATTTCTGAGTATCTCTCGCCTATCTATCTGCAATTTCTTTAAAAAAATGTTATTTTTCTTATTTCCCTGTTTGCTTCTGTTCTTGATAGAGATGACTTTCTTTATCCATTCTTGCTAGATATCAGAATATATATATATAAAAGTATATATTAAGTATACTTCCTTACATCAGTTTATATTCTGACTGACCCTTAAGATCAGGGGTCTTCAAACTTGGCCCTTTTATGACTTGTGGACTTCAACTCTCAGAATTCCTGAGGAATTCTGGGAGTTGAAGTCCACAAGTCATAAAAGGGCCAAATTTGAAGATCCCTGCTTAAGATCATAAACAGTTAGCAAGCTTACCTGACTGTAATCTTTTACCTTTAACCCATATTCTTGACACCAATAATTCATAATCTGCTTCACAATTTGCACCTGGAAGGAATCTGACTAACTGTATTACGCTTCTGCATTTTCATTATATTGTTTTAATCCAATTACTTAGTTGATTTGATTCCAGTGTGTCCATCTGATAATATTCAGGTATGGAATCTTCATTTGTTTGGTGGTAGGAGATCTTAATATAATCTCTTAATATATATCTTAATATAATCCAGTATTTTCTTTGCAAAACCAGATTACCCCTTTCTTACATTATTGCAGTTGCCCATTGCATATCTTCATGTAATTCAAATTTTCTTCATTTTTCAACTATGATTAGCTAACAGTAATGTGATAGATTTCATTGATATTGCATTTAACACCTCTTGCTGTTCCCATAGAATTATTTAGTGTCTTTCACTATTATGTTTGTAACACAGTTTACAAGCTATTTGTCATTTAACTTAATGGGTCTTTCCAACTTCAGCATCTCATGTAATTCACAGCATACTGCACAAATTACAAATAAATTTATTTGGTAGTTACCTATATTGGCTTGTGTGGGTGATAATGGCAGTTTTCAGATTGGCATCCAATCCTTTTGTTTTCATAGAACAAATATTTCACTATCCTATATCAAAGAAAAAGCACTTCATTACAATCCCAAGCATCATTATTTGAGAATAAGCTTCAATGGTCACTATTAATTCCCTAAGACTACAAATTTATATTTTCTGGTGGGAGCCTGAAGAGATGTACTGGGTACATTTATTGCTGAGCAAGCAAGTTAGCTCTTAATATCCATTTAGTTTCTTTCACAAATCTTAATTTTATTTGGCAAAACATTTTAGCAGCTTTGGATTTAAGGGAGTAGCAGCTCCATTGGTTGTTTTTCCAATAATATGTTCCAGATGTATTGTGAGATAAAAGGAGATGTTTAAACAAAATCTTTGTAGTTTCTATCCTTCTCTAAATAGCCCATTGTTTACCCCAAAGTCTATGATTTTTCTTATTTAAAGGTGGTGCATTGCTTAGAATGGAATAGAGCTTATTTTAGCAAACACACTTGGTTTCACTCATATGAGTAGCAATCAAATGTAGCCCTTGACCCCTACATTCTAGCTAAAAGATGTGACATGGCTAAGCCAACATTTGTTTGGTTTGTTCAATAAGTCACAATTGGTAAGGTTCACAAATAAAACATTTTTTTTTTTTGCCTGGGGAATTCCCTTCACTGCAGCCTGGGGTTTCAGGAGGCATATTAGATTTTGAAAGATGAAGTGAGAGGCTGCGGTTTTGGTTTAGATGTTATGTTTGTGTTTTATGTGGGTGCTTGAATTTTTTGAAGAGACTTGGTAGGCTTAATGCATTCATTTGCCTGCACTGAAAAATCACTGTTGAATTGCAATCACGTAATTTGGAGGTTTTGTAAGATGCAAAATTGAGTTTAGGAAGTTCTTCCACTAACCATGGCACACAAATCAGTTTGTTAATTGATAAGATTGAAGAATCTGCAAGACAATTGAGTAGAGAGATGAAACAAATTAATGTCAGGATGGAAATTTTGGAAAATAAAACAGAATTAATAAACAGAAGGAATGCAAATATTGTCAAGAGATGAAAAATGACATGAATAATGGATTATTATTGGGTGGTTTACAAGAGAAAGAATCCTGTTTGAGACTATTTATAGGACAACTTGGGTGCAAATAGTAAGGAGATTCTGTTGAAGCCTTGCATTTTTTTTTTAGGATGGGAAAAAGATATGGATGGAGAGCAGGTTGTTCAACAGACTTAATGTCAAGTCAAGGATTAATATTGCTAGAATGTTATGTAAGAGAAAGGAATACAAATTGACTTGTATGATCATAAAGGCAATAATAATGTTTTGACAAACTATGGTAACCCTTTATGGATTTCTTGCTAAAAATAGAACTTAATTAATGATCTTTGGATTTACCAACTGAAAAGCATTGGATATGGGAAGAAATGACCTATGTAATGTAATTTGAAAACAGGAGAAGTGATATTAAGTTTGTAGCTGCTGTAAATACAATTGAAAGTCACTTTCTTAAATACCTTATTCTTTCTTTCTTTTTTCCCCCTTTCTCCTCTATTTTCTGCATTTTTTATTTTTTCCTTATATTTTTCTTCTCTTCTATTTTTTCTCTTCATCTTATTTTGCATTATCTTTTATTATTGTTAAAATCTTTAAAAAGAATATTTTTTTAAAAAAATATGGGTTACAAGATCAGCTTGTTAAACCAAGACCATACAAGTCACAGTAAGTGAGATCTCAGTATGTGTAGAACCCAATTTAGAGATTCTGAGCATACATTGCATACACACATACATACATACATATAGCATACATAACCAGAAACCTTAGGTTTGTAATCTTAAAGAAGACCCTTTGAAAAATGCTGCAGACCTTGAGGTCTAAATAAAAGCATGGTGCTAATTCACATTTCTGAAAGAAGTAAAAGTTAACACAATCCTTTACATGTCATTCTTAGCAGCGCGAATGCAATTGAATTCACTTACTTACATATATAGGGCTAGAGCTGGGGTTCCCAACCGGGGGTGTGAGACGATATTCCAGGGGGTGCGAAAACTTGAGTTTTCAAAATTATAGTGTATATGCATAATTTGTTGCCGTTATTTTGAACTTTTGTAAGGGGTGCGAGAATATATCAGAAGTGTTCAAGGGGTGCGGGATATAGAAAAGGTTGAGAGCTGCTGGGCTAGAGAATCTTAAAATATTACATTTTTTTAAAGTAAAATTAGCAGAATATAATAGCTGAAAGCACTTAACAGCAGCCAAATAGATCTTTATAATATAAAGCCCAAGTCCCTTTCTGAGCATTTTATGTCTTTTTAATGGATTATAACAAAGCTTCCTCTGGATGTGATCCCAATCTTGAAACTCATAAAAGGGATAGATGTGCCAAAGCATCTATCCTCAAGACTAGGGTTGTGACTACATTTTCTTTAAACCTGGGAAGATTCTTACCTGTGAGAATTCCAGAAAAGTGGAACAGTCTCTGGCTCCTATTTACACATAGCGGATGCACACAGATATATTATGAAAATGGCAACACCATTGTTTCTTGAACTCAACAGTTCAAAGGAAGAGATCTTGGTACAAGCTGAAACAACTGACATTCCTGGTAGAAAATTTGAATGTCTTTAGTCTCTTCCCACATTTCATCTTAACATTATGAATAAATTCAAACACAGTAGTTAAAAAAAATAATCCTTCCCCATGCTTGGCCTGCTTTTGGGGATCTGTCTATTATCTTGCCTGAGGGAAAGTTCTACAAAACTTGAATGCGCTTGCATGTTGAATTTGGAAACCAAGATACATTTTCTTCATGATAATAAGGTATAAAACGCTTATAATACAGGTAGTCCTCGACTTAGGACCTCAGTTGAGCTCAAAATTTCTGTTGCTAAGCGAGACATTTGTGAGTTTTGCCCATTTTATGAACTTTTTTGCCATAGCTGTTACTGTGTTTCCCCCAAAATAAGACTGGGTCTTATATTAATTTTTGCTCCAAAAGACGCATTAGGGCTTACTTTCCAGTTAGATCTTATTTTAGGGGAAATATGGTACTAAATGTGACCATCTTACTGATGATCTTAGCTGGGGCTTATTTTGGGGGCAGGGCTTATATTATGAGCATCCTGAAAAATCATGCTAGGGCTTATTTTCTGCTTGGTCTTAGTTTCAGGGAAACTTGGTAAGTGGAATCACTGCACTTGTTAAATTAGTAAACCAGCTGTTAATTGAATCTGGTTTCCCCACTGACTTGCTTGTCGGAAGGTCACAAAAGATGATTACATTATGACAGGACACTGCAGCTGTCACAAATATGAATCAGTTGCCAAGCATCTTAATTTTGATCACGTGACCATGGAGATGCTGTAACAGTCGGTAAGTGTGAAAGACGGTCATAAGTTACTTTTTTCAATACTGTTGTAACTTCAAATGGCCACTAAATGAATTGTTATAAGAATACCTGTATGTCCCAATTGGTTGGTCTGATGATGGGTGCAAAAGAGAAAAGAAGGTCTACCACCTTCTTTCATCACCTTATTTGTGATGAACAAATAAATACATTTTTGATAAAGGGGAAAAAATATGCTAATAGAAATATGCATTCTTTGCTAGTTTATTTTCTCTTTGTCATATTTTTAGATCAGTGAGATAAGAGATAAATAATAAAAGAGAATATTTCTAGCTCAAAGTTGAACTCTGGGGTCCTTCATGATCTCTTGTTGTTGTCTTGCAGATGTTTCATTACCCAACTAAGCAACAAATTCAATGCACTGTTGAATAATGAAAGAAAACAACAAAGTTTATAGAGCACCAAGGGTCCAGATAAATAATAAGTCTATAAACATTACTGGTAGGGAAAAAAAATGAATCGGAGACTTTATTTTTTTTAAAAAAAAAAAATACATATTTTATTTTTATGTTGTCCATCTCACTATCAAGTGACTCTGGGTGATATATGATGTAGCCATTCAAACAGAAAGTATTAGTGGTGCTTTGGAGAAAACTTTTTTACAAAACAAGTGGGGAAAAAAGGAAAAGGAATTTGGACTATAATTTTGGAAATAAGGTTTATTGTTGAAAAAAAAAAAAAGAACCCTTTAAATTACAGTTGGGATTAGCCTTGCTAAACTTGCTAGGATTAACATCCAAGTAGACTAGGGCTCTTGACTGAAAATTATAGTCCCTCACAAATTTTCTTTCTTGGAAAGCAAAATGTTGATGCCACTTAAGGTATGAGAATTTGTGAGGATAATAATATGCAGTTACATGTAAAATGGTGTGTGTGTGTGTGTGTGTGTGTATGTATAATATTTTGTCTCTCAGCTGACAGCACTAGCTGACCTTGGCTGAGTTTGGAAAAACTAAGCAGGGTCAACCTCTAGGGATCCTTGTCCCAGGGCTATAAGCTATACTGAGAGGCTGGGGGGGGGAAAAGAAACCTGAAAAATAAGTGGAAAAACAGCTATCATATTATTTGCAAGAAACCGACAGGGATCTGTTCTGGTGATCGAGTTCATCTTGAGAAATTCTTTGGACAGTTAATTTTTAAAAATATATTACCCAAAATGCAATTTCTTTGAAACCTCTACAAAGCTTTCTTGTTTATTTATGATTGTATTACAGTATTAGAATTTAGCCAGTATGTTTTCATTACCCTTTGAAATTGTTTCTATTGAAAAATCACAGAATGTTAAAAGATAGGATTTATTCTTGTGATGTAAGTTACAACAAACTCTTCCCTATTCCAAATATCTTCTATGCGTGTATGTATACACACACAAACACACCCTTTTTATGACCTTGTAGCCCCTTAATTTGGGATAGAGTCGGGATGACTGGATGGACCTGAGGGTGTACTGTTGGGACGCCCTTTCTGAAGCCTAAGCGGAGTTTGCAGTAGGTATTTTTTCTTTTCATTCTAGGAGAGAAACGTCTGCTATTATCTAGAATTAAATTCTCAACATTCCACGTAGGAGGCACGTGTTGTCACCACTAGGTCATTGTGTGTGTGTGTGTGTGTGTGTGTGTGTGTGTGTACACATACATATTAATATGCATGTATGTGCATGTGTATAAACACATTTAATGCAATATCAACACATGCCCATCTGGGATATTTCACATAGACTAAATATTTTAAAGTGTTGATGAAGCAATTTTTTTTTAAGGGCTTCATAAATCTATAATTACAGACACAAACATTCATAAATGACACAGCATTTTCTTTACTTTTGGATGGAAAAATTTTACTAGTATGTCTGGTTTGTGGTTAGTATATTGGGACGAGTCAAAAATTTCTGTGGTTTTTTGGCCATTTTGAGTGTAAATGGAAAAGTATTAAAAATAGCTGGTGTGATTGCAACATATTTCTTGACTGCTCAGATAAATGACATGGTGGGCCCAGCTATTACATTAACTTTTTCTTTCCTGCATATGTAGAAGAATACATGTAGAGAATCACTGTTGTACAAATTTGACAAATAAAAAATAAATTAATAAGAATGCAATATAAGTTTCTATATTGAAATATTCTTGATTTGCTTTATAACAATCCAAATACTGTTTTGCTGAAAGGGAATGCGGATTTGTTGGTTTTGTGCATCCTTTCTAAAGGCTAATTTTCTTCAGGTATACGGACTCTTCTGTCTGAGAATTCTTAATTAAGAATTAACCAAGTTGAGAGTTTTTAAATAATATTATACTATGGTCAATTGACAACAGAAATTAAATTTTATAACATTCTCTTCAGAGCTGCACCAACTCGTTCGTGTAAAATAAACACTGCTTATTGTTTCAAATACAGTATTGAGGATAGTTCTCAATAGCGACTGTTTAGCGACTGTTTGAATTTACAACAAAATGCTGACAAAAAAGCAATTTACAACCAGTCCCTATTTTTAATGACTGTTGCAACATCCCTGCAGTTGCATGATAAGAATTTGGGTGCTTGACAACTGACAGGCTTCCTTCCAACAAGCAAAGTCAATGGGGGAAGCAGGATTCACTTAAGAGCCATCTGATTCACTTAGCAACTTAGTGACCTCAATTAGTGATGAAGTTCTGTTTCAGTTGTGGCAATAAGTCAAGGACTATCTGTGTTCATGTACAGCTCATTAGAGTGCACTAATTTAGATAGCAGAGGAGTGATAACAATCTTGTTATATTGATGGAGCAAACAATTTTTTAAGAATTTGAAATTAATAGAAGGAATCAATCAAACATAAAGGAGAATGTGCTTAGATTTGCAGCTATATTAAATACACGCTAAGTTACAAAATGAAGCAACTTTTTTTTTTAAGATTTATTTATAGAACCCACACAAGTAGATGTCATGGTATATACAGTATATATTTAAACATTACCATCTGCGATGAAAGGACTGAATTTGACATGGGGTTCCTATTTTGGGGAACATCATTATATCCTCTTTTACATGTACTTTTGCCCTTAGTTTTTAAAAATCAAGCTGTGCATGTCAAGTAGAGAAAGAAAAACGCATTCCTGGAAACTTCCAAGAGAGAAAGAAGCATTTTTAATGGTATTTCCCCTCCATTAACTGGTTTTGGAATGTGTGAGTATTGGGCAAACATAAATTGTTAATGAAAAGAGGGGGAAAAAAGCACTGCAGAACTCGTTCAATTAAAAATGGGTTGTTTCTTCAAATACATAATTGCCTTTCTGGATCAGATCAAAAGTCCATCTCATGCAGCTTTCTGTATCTAACTATATTCTCTGTGGTTTTCAGAAAGAGATCATGAAGATATTGGTTATATTCTATTGATTTTTTTTTAGTGTCTGTTACTTAGGGGTGTGTTATCTCTAGACATAAGAGTCCCTTTAAGTGTCAATGCTGTACTGCTGGCAGCGTTCCATTATGCGATAGATCGTACTCAAATGAAAGCTGAGGCAACTAGACAAATAGTAGTGTGCAAGAACTGATTGTAGTGAGAGTGCTGGTAATCTTCCATAGTCATTGTACAGGCAGTCCTCAACTTACAACAGTTCATTTAGTGACCGTTCATAGTTACAACAGTACTGAAAAAAGTGACAGGATCATTTTTCACAAGCGTGGCAGCCATCCCCACAGTCACATGATCAAAATTCAGATGCTTGGCAACTGACTCATATTTATGACATGGTTGCGGTGTCCAGGGGTCACGCAATCACTTTTTTCAACCTCCTGCCAAAGTCAATGGGGAAGCCAGATTCACTTAACAACTGTGTTACTAACTTAACAAACTGCAGGGATTAAAAACTGTGGCAAGAAAATGGGGCAAAACTCACTTAACAAATGTCTAGCAACAGAAACTTTGGGCTCAGTTGAGGTCATAAGTCGAGGACTATGCATGAGTTTACAAATTAGAAAAAGCTGTAAAAATATGATATTTGTGATGAGTAGGTGTGATAATTAATGTTTTGATCCACGCTTGGGACCTAGCTCTCCTTTTAACATATTCAAGATACAGTGAATGATATTGCATTTGGACTTAGCATGGTACATCAACAAATTTATTTTAATTTGAAAATGTGTAATTTTCAAATGTGTAAATGAATGGAAATGAAGGCCAGCCATGACTTATTCCAGATACCCTTATCAAGCAGATTCCTGTCATAACATGATGTGTGATGTTTCCAGCATCACCTACTTGAGATCTTCATCAATTTTAGCCAATCTGCTGCTCTTCCATTGTGTTGAGATTAAAACTCCCAGTATTTCTAAGAAACATCATCAAGACATTGTTTCTTAGAAATTCTGGAAGTTGTAATGTCTTCACATCTTGGAGACCACTATGCTGGGGAAGACTTGATTTCTGTATTTGTGGTCTGATTGTCTTTCTGATGTGACAGGTGACTTTTTCTCCACTCTTTTTTTGCATTATTTTTAAACAAGAATCATAACTAGATTGGCTGGATTGGAATTTCACCACATTTCCTTTGTTTTGATATTCTTTTATAGTCAGGTAGGATGTTGGTTCCAAAGCTTTGTCATCTATATTTAGTAGGGCTGTCCAGCCTTTCAAAGTTGAAGGAAAATGTGTTTTACAGCATGAATGCATCACCTCTAGGATTTTTTTTTAAACCAGACATATCTTTCTTGGGATTGTGCTGCCCCTTTGAAAGGGAGCCATACAATTGTGGAAAAAAATAACAACTGCTTTAAGGAGTTGCCAACAGGTATTAGATGAGTACCACTGCTGTTTTGAAGGAATCCAAAACAGCAAAGCCATATCAAATAAATAGTGTTCTCTCTATAGCTAGTATTGTACTCATCCTACAAACACTTTTCTTCTTTTGTTCTCAGTTGTTGACTTTGATCGTCGAATACATGGCACTTTCTATGATGAAGTAGGCAAAATGGGAAATTTGGAGAAAAGGAAGGAATTGAGTTGCTTTAAAACTGTAAGAAAGCACGACAGACTTCCGCTTCTCCATTCCTCCACTGAATAAACTAATGATTGAAATTAATGGGCTTGAAACCTTGACAGTCTGAAAAAGATGGATGAATTGCTTTGATGAATGTTGCATATGGGACAATATTCAGGTTACATTAAACAAGAGGAATGCAATTTTACTATGGCTGTTTATAGAAACTTCCTGACTACAAGATAATTTTTATTCTTTTAATTGGTTTTAAATTATTTTAAATTATTTTAATTGGTTTATAATTTTAGAATTGTGTGCATCATAGAGTCACTTGGTTGACTTGGGTGGCTGTAGAAATTGAATAAAATAAATCGTAACAAATATTAAGCTTGAAAGCCTCTTAACTAGTGATTTAAATCAGTTTCTTTTAAATCAAACTCACTTGCAAAATGTAAAAGATTTAAAGTGTGAATGATGTTTAACCTTAACAAGTGTTCCAAAAATCCACTTATTGGTACAAAACATCTATTAGGTCAATCAGAAGATCACAAAAGAATATGTGAACCTCTTCCATTAAGCAAAACAATAACCAAAGAAGGAAAATGGTATGGTTTTGATTCAAAAACTGCAAAATCTGTAGTCAATTACAGTCTAAATATAGGGACATAAAGGTATTAGTCATTAATATTGGGGTAAAATAGGACTAGAATTTATTCAGTGAAATAGCTATATTTAGATCTCATATAGTAAATATGATGTGTAGGAGGGGATAAAGACTCAAAATGATGGAAGACCTTGATTGGAGGAAAATGAGAAAGTGGGCAGTTTCTCTAGATCGAGATTCAAGATAAAAAGACATTTCTTCTTTTAAAGGATCCTACAGCCCATCAAAATAGGAAATTCTATACCTGATTGGGAAATCATTAATAAAGTGTGTTCCTTTTTCATTTTTTGGAGGACATTTTTGCATTTTGTTTTACAGGGCTGGAAATCATTAACAGATGGGGCTATTGCTATTTGTACGATAATATAAATGCTTTAGTGCAGGAGTCCCCAATCCCCACGCTGGCACCTTGAACTTATCGGGCCTTAAACTGTTTTGGAACCAGGTTGCCGAAGATGAGCATGTGTGCGCATCCCCGCTTGAGTGAGCAGCAGGCAAGCGCATGCACTCCATTTGCATGAGAGGCCACGTGGGAACCCTGGGGTTGTGGGCTAATTTGAAAATGGGGAAAACAATTCCAAAGAAGACACTGGCATATCTTTTCTGTATTGCTGCCAAGAAAACAGCAGGGATTTGTTTCTTTAACTTTCTCTTTTTAATCCAAATGATACCTAAACAATAGTGCACTTCTGTTATAGGTAATAAGAGGGGATTTATTTTTAAAAAGCAACCCAAATGGCAGACCTAGGACAAAGTGCAGGGTAGTTAAGTAAAATCCTTTATCTATATCCCTTAATGGTTTTATCAAGGTCACCTTTAGTAGCAGAAGAGATTATTTAGATCCTATAGTTTCCTCATTAGGACTGTCAACGCTGCTAACAACAGATGAAAATGCAGCCATTTTCTCTATGCTTTTAGAATTAGTTGATGCTGGGAGGGGGGATAGGGATGAGAGTCCAGCTAGTCATAACAATAAATACTTGGCCATGGGAAACCCAAGGACATTGGGCCCAGAGCTGATAGTGTTTTGGCGGGCTGAGGAGAAAGCCCGCGCTTCAAGCTAATTGGGGAATGTGATGTATGACAGTTTATTGAAGGTGGGAATTGTACTTTGTTACTTTGTATCCAGGGGAGGGGAATTTAGGTTTTGGGTTCAACTATGTAGTGCTGATACTTTGTTTCCTGAATAAAAGATTCTTTAAGGTAAACAATGCCTCGAAGTTTTTTTGAGGGTTTCATGTGTCGGAACCATGACAAGGACTATATCCTACGGTCTTGGAATTCCCATAACTTCAAGTCAACACAGACAGTAGTTGGAGACATGGGAGTACTTCAAAACAGCTGGAAAACATCAAGTTTTCTTATCCAATCAATTGTAGATCTCTTGGGCATTTCACAGAACTTGTTTCTTCACTTGCTACTTTAACTGATTATGTTTTTAACCAAACATCCTTGAGATGAGCTAAACTCCATGTCCACTTTGGTTTCTGAACTGCAGTGTGAAAGTATGTTTCTATTGGCTTCTTCTGGGATGTTTTTCTGATCAGCTTACATCCTTAAGGTTCTTTTATGATTTCCTTTACAAGGACTAATTAGGTTAGATCTTGCTTAGCTTTTACCAGAATAGTCAAATACCATATTCCATAGTAGTATTGTTAACCTTACTAACTGTAATATGTGTGGACTTCAACTCCCAGAATTCCCCACTTAGATAATTGTTCTAAAACAGAAATGAACAACTGGTGTCCTTAGTTCTATATGCATATCTCTCAAAGTCTTGTGTAAAATTACTGCTGCATATAATAGTAGAAAATTAGCCATTTGTTAGGATGGTGAGTAAAGTTCAATTTAAATTTATGGGCTGGTTCCACTCTTTACAGCTGGCCTTGCAAGGTTTATTGTATACCCATCTATATGTTCCTCAAAGACAGATGTAGCTTTTGATCAGAAATAAGTTGCATATGGCTTCTCATAATAGCTGCTAAATTGCAGCAAAGGTGCATTTACCATGGGCTACCTTTTACGCACTACACTGAGACATTAAGGAACCATATAGCCTACATTCACACATCAGTTGAAGCCATGAAAAAAACTTAACACTCTTTGCTTGTACCTGCAAGTTCTTTAACTAATCGGGTACTCATATGGCAGAAATATTCTGCCAGCCAAATGAAACTCGTCCCAGGACAATTAATTCACATAATGTGTGTGCCCTGCACTTCCTTTCAGGAAGAAATCACAGTGTATCATAAATCTCCTATGTGGACGCGTGGCATGGAATTGATTTGAAAAGCCTTCTTACCTTCAAATCAGCAGATGGAACTTCTAGTTTGTCCTTTGGCTGAAACTCCCAAAACAATTTGCGAAACATTGAGTTAAAACATATACTTGAAACACAATGGAAAGACATCAAATGAAACCACTGAACAAAGGGAGAACTGGGAAGTGATTAACTACCAATCAGATAAGCTTGTTTTATTTCTGTTACTTAGAGGCTGTTTTATTTAGAAGTTGAACCTGGGTATAGCAAAACAAAGTAGAATAAAATGATAAGAAACAAAACATTCCTATACAGTGAGAAGCTAATTAAACAAAATATGCTTAGGTGAATAGTGAGAGCTAAGAAGCTGAGGAGGAGAAGCAGCACAATTTAGAAGAAAGCTTTATCATTTTTAGATAAAAGGGGACTTGCCAACTAGCAGAAACAATGTGGAACAAGGCAGGGTGAGTATTTCTCAACATAGAAGCATGTGCCACCATGAGGAGAAGATACAAGGTAGTTCTTGACTTACGACCACAATTGAGCCCGAAATTTCAGTTGCTGAGACATTTGTTAAGTGAGTGTTGCCCCATTTTATGACTTTTCTTGCCACAGTTGTTAAGTGAACCACTGAAGTTAAGTTAGTAACATAGTTGTAAAGTGAATCTAGCTTCCCCATTGACTTTGCTTGGTTGAAGGTCACAAATGGGGTTCACAGGACCCCCGGATGCTGCAATGGTATGAAAAATGGTCCTAGGTCACTTTTTTTAGTGCCATTGTATCTTTGAACGGTCACTGAATGAACTGTTGTAAATCAAGGACTACCTGTACAGGTAGAAAACAGAGCTTTTATTCATAATAATTATTAAGGATTTAAACTGTTTTTAATTAGTTTTAGCTGATAAAGTGCTATATGTTTCTGCAACAATCAGATTTTGTTTGTTCCACTAGGTCAGGGATCTCCAAACTTGGCAAAGTTAAGACTTGTGGACTTCAACTCCCAGAATTAGTTCAGCCATGCTGGCTGGGGAATTTTGAGAGTTGAAGTCCATAAGTCTTAAAATTGCCAAGTTTGGAGATCTCTGACCTAAAAGAGCAGGCCAGGAAATTAACTTCACAGTAAGGCTATAATTACAGTATCTTGCATGTCTGATTATGCTGAATCTCTGGCAGCTACTGAACTGCTTCTGAATGTTATCAGAAGCAGTTTAGTCCCTTTTGCCTAGTTAACTGTTCTTGCCTATTTCCATCAAGGCATCTTCCTTACTTTCTAGTATTAAGATGGAGGCTTTCCCCTTATCTAGAACCGAACTTGGAATTTCTGCATGTACGACTAAGCTATACACTGCTCTCTCAAAGTCAAATATTGTTATTCTTGAAAGAGCCAAGTGGTTGCATGTCCTTGGCACTTTCCAGAGAATTGTAGAGTAATTTGTAGTTACAATATATGCCAACAAAAACATGACTTCACTCGATCCATGAGTCCATCAGTAAGTTTGAAAAAAAGTTTGCACGGAAAAAGTTCAGAATGTGAACTCAGGCTCAGAATTCTAGATTTGAGAACCACAAAATACAGAAAGTTGAAAAAGAGGAACAGTTGGAAGAGAGGATAATAAAATCATATTGGATGATTACGGCTTGCTGTTCTGTTTGTATGTCCATCATTTTGACAGATGTCAAAAAGCTAAGAGAAAAGTTCCAAGTGTAGTGTGGGTTATTTAGTCATCAGATCAAACATCTCAACAGATCAAACTTGCCCTCAGGACCAATAAATCAGTGCAGTGCAGTGTGTCGATTCTAAACAGCATTCTCAAAAGGACAACTGGAAAGCAAGATTACTATTTGGGTAATTAGTTTGAATTTTTCATTTCATTTCTAAAAACAAAATCAAACAATCCTGTCAACCAGGATGTGACTACCAAAGAATATTGGCTTTGTAACTTTAAAGCACAGCTCAAAATTATCTGCCAAGAACCTTGTTTGGTTTTCCCCATCTCTGAGTCTTCCTTCTGAGCAGAATGGGACAGCCAACTTGCTACGGACAACTAGTCACGGTCAATACACCATGGGCAAGTCGCTGTGGGACAAGTTGCCATGACCAACTTCCACTGGATAATTTGCTGCAGGACAATTCAATTCAATTTAATGATTTAAAATATTTTAAGAATTACTTTAATTTGTGTCATTCACATTTCATTTTGTCCCTCCTTTGGCATCCTTCTTTAATGATTCTATTCCACTATTTCTTCAATATTAGTGTAACTCTTGTCCTGTGGTGAGTTGTCCTATAGCGAGTTGGCCATGGCGAGTTGGTTGTGGCAAGTTGTCATGGACCCCCTTCTGAACCTACACATACAGGGTTATATATATTGCACCACCAAGAATATATTGTAAAGGATTACACACAGACACAAACACAAACACACACACACACACACACACACACACAGTATTTTACCATTAAATACAAGAATTAAAAGAAATTTTCACTACTT
Organism: Azemiops feae; assembly: GCA_023970755.1. NCBI lineage: Eukaryota > Metazoa > Chordata > Lepidosauria > Squamata > Viperidae > Azemiops > Azemiops feae. The sequence goes on along the minus strand of JALGBA010004231.1, from coordinate 2,244,819 downwards.
GGAAAAGGTAAACACATGAGCACAGGGATATTCCTTAGTAATAAGATAAGCATTGTCTACCTCCTGTGTTCTTCCTAGACAAATCTTTCTTCCTCTTCTTTTAACAGTTAATTTATATTCATTTGAGACTCTTTGCTTTAAGAAATACTTGGTGGAATACAGAGGTGGATATAAAATGAATACATGAATCAGAAAATAAAATTGTGTAGTTAATCAAGGAAGGGTAGATAGATTTAAGCAATAGGATAGATCAACTAATGTTAATTCTGAATGCTAGTAGAATGGTTTACAATATTAGACATGTAACACTGTAGGTCAATATCCTTGCAAACATACCAAAATCTTCTGAATTAGGAAACTGACCTAATGACAATAGTATGCTTCAGATTATTGAGTTTGGTTTGTTTAAGATGCATTGATGACATTTATATTATACATTTTCTTCAAAGAGGAAGTCTAATAATTAATTCTTCTCACTGGAACATCAAAACAATTTGATGAGAGCTATCTAAAGGCCATGGATCATCCACTGAGTTTCACGGTTGAATAAGAGATTTGAATATGGATTTCTCTAATCCTAGCGATGTTCTTAACTGTTCTTGACACCATCACAACCTTGACTTTATGTTAGTTGGATGTTTTATCTGGGATCAGTACTGAGATAGCTTTGCTTACCAGGATTACCCATAATTCCTTTCCCTGTGCTTTCATGACCAATTTTATTCTAGCAGGAGGATGACATGACTGAAAATGTGTGGCCATTTTGAGTTCAAATAATATTCATTAAATGTCATGACAAGCTCTGTAAAGAAGATTTATAGCTTGAACTAGACCTTCCATCATCTCTGGCCAGTATACCTCTGATGGAAGCCGATATAATTTAATGCATCTGGAGGTCACCAAGGTGGAGAAGACTATAGCATATACTAAGACAATGGTTCAACTATTTGACCCAACTACCCATTTTCAAAAACTCAAATAATATCATTATACTAGAAAAAAAATTACTGGCTGTTGGCAATGGATATTTATACAAGTCTGTCAGCAGGGACAGTCCCAAATTGGATCCTTGATTGACAAACAAGCAATTATAAATTGTCCTGGCCTATGCCCAAAATACCTTCTTGGAGCTACCCCTTGTTTAAAACTATTGTGCTACAAGAGCAATGCATTGGCCTCTTTTCCTGCTATTTGCATACTGATGAAACTTATTTATAATGTACCATTGACTTACATTTCTTTCCATCCAGAAGAAACTTCATGCCTGTCAAGCTTCACATACATGAGCACAACCATACATCCTCTCCGATCTCTGGAAACCAACTTTTAATTAAGATTACAAACAAACAAGATGGTTTTGATCTAAATCAAATACACTTAAATCATTGTTGGAATCAATCAAGAAAATTCTGTTTTCTTGTTTTAATTCTGTTTTATATTCTATACAGGAAGATTCTGTATAATAATCATTATATATATATTATAAGATGGTTTAATATAACCCAAATAAACATTTTTCAATGTTTTACAAGTAATCTTATGTTTAAAAGAAACAGCGATATAAAGCAACTATTAATCGTAGAGAGTCAGTTTGATCTCATGGTTAAGGCATTAGTCTAGGAACCAGAAGACTCTTGAGTTCTAGTCCTGCCTTAGGCATGAAAGTTGGATGAGTGATTTTGGGCCAATCATCAGGAGGCTGTTAGTTCTAGTCCTGCCTTAGACACAAAAGCAAGCATAGTGGCTTTGGACCAATCACCAGGAGACTCTGAGTTCTAGTCCTCTCTTAAGCATCTCCTAAGCATGAAAGCTAGCTAGATGACTTTGGGCCAGTCAATCTCTTTCAGCCTAACCCATCTTAAAGGGTGTTGTTGTGGGGAAAATAGGAAGAGGAAGGAGTAAGATATGTTTCCCAATGAGTTATTTATTAAAATAATAAAGGTGAGATAAAAATAAACTTCAGGAATATATAAAAAATAGAAATATCAAGTCTGTCTGGCAGTATTAAGCTACCATAGAGTTATAACTATATTTTGTTCAAAGGCAAAATTGTAATAGCTTTTTTTAACCATTTGATTCCTCCTGGGATGTTCTCTTCTGATTTATTAACTTCGTACATTTAAAAAGAAGGCAGTTTTCAGGTCTGTAAATGATTTTATCATGTGCAGATTGACAAATAAAACATATAATAATTAGATGTTATATTCATGATTATATTTTTGAAGATTTTTTTTTTATTAAAAACACTGATTCTGAAATAAATATTTTTAATGGATTTTACTTCTCTGGCATGTTGTCTATTTGTATATTTCAACTACTCAGAACCATAAAAATAAGATTTGTATTTTGCATCTATCGGATGTCATTTTGCAGTATATCTGGCATCATATTATTTGCCCAGAATTATTGTTTTAATAACTCTTGGAAAGCAAATGCTGCTTATTTGGCTTTTTAAACTATTGGCAATGTATATGGTGCATTTGTATCCAATGTTTCAGTTGCTCATACACATTCCCATCACATTAAGGCTACAAAGCTGAATAAAATCTCATTTAATTCAGAATTATTTATGTCTGCACATTAGTACTTTTTAAAGATAATAAAAGTCTTGCTGCTCTTCTTCATATTTAAGAGCTGCCGAACTTTATTGGGCGCAGTAATGATTGATGCAAACAGCCTGCCATGATTGGATTTTTCTGAACTGCGCCTAAATGATTTGTTGAAAATTTAAATCTTTTGCATTTTACTCTGCAAATTTAATAGAATGTTGTTATAGGCTGCTATCAAACAATAGCAGAGTCTTGTCAAGATAAATCCTTTGTGAATATGTTGGGCTCAATTGTGGCTGTAAGTCAAGGACTATCTGTAATAATTAATCTATCATACTAGAAACTTGTTTTTGTTTTAAAGTTTTTTTTCTAAACGAGTTCTTAGGCAAATTAGGAAAGAACCAGCGTGTGCTTAAGGTGTTGAAGTAAAATTGGGTGGATCCACTTTCAAGTACATCAGTAGTCTGTTTGAGGATGACTTTGGATCAGTGACTCTCAGACGTATTGTGTGAGAAAAGAGGAAGAGAAGATTCAGTACACATTGTCTTCAAATCCTGGAGAAAAGGTAGAATATAAATATATAATCTTAGATTGCTCCAAAATCTCTAGAATTGGGGTTGAATGGTTTCTATAAAGGGCCATCCTAGTAATGAGTTGTGGAGATTGATAATAAAATTAGCATGTTGTAGAAACATACAGTTCTTTATGATACTTCACAATTTAGAAATTGCATTACCCTCTTCCTGTTTAAATTTTTAACCTTTAGATAATACACTGAGTGAGGAATCCACACATTTCCTTTTGTAGCAAAGCTCAGAAGTTGGATTTTGGTTGCTATGCTCTGCTGTTCTCTGGAGAAAAACCAACAGAGGCATAGAAGAGTCACTTTTTCTCTGAAATGTGTACTTTTTGGTCTGAACCAAAACCCACATACTTGAGGAAAGCCATTCCTTGTTAGCTTTTTTTGGCTCTAAAAACAGCATTTCATAGAACCCTTTGAGATATTCATAGCACTCAGTGTCTTCCTTGACAGGTCTTACCACTGTCCGTGCCATCTGACCCTTCTTCTTCTTCTTCTTCTTGCTAATTTCAGTAATGGAAAAAGAGGAGAAAGACAAGAATCAAAATTGCTCTACACTGGATAGATATCAATTGAAATTCGGGTCTTTGTGAAGCGCCTTAGAATAAGAGTCCACAGCTTTAAGGTCCCAGAGTCTCTAAAAATTGCCACCAAATATATTGTGAGAGAAGAAAAATGATTAAATATATGGAAAGTCATTGTATTAACAATATATAAATGTGGATTAAGTACAAATTTAATAAATACTAGTGAAACAAATAAGTTTGGCTCTATCGTTTTTGGAATGTGGATCCTGACGTGCTATATGAAGTTTCATTATGTCTTTAGTCTCCAAAATCTGCTTCTGGAAGAGAAAAAGAGACAAAGGGCAAATTAAAAGCTCTATTTGGTTTTTTTTTTTTTTTTGCTGTGTTATTTTATTTTAACTTTATTGATGCTTTGATTTGAAAAAAAAATTAGATGTAGTACAGGTTGTCCTCAATTTACAGCCATTTGCTTACAGACCTTTCAAAGTTTCAGTGGCACTGAAAAAGTGACTTATGTCTGATTTTCACACTTTGGCCATTGCAGCATCCCCTTGGTCACATGATCATAATTCAGTTGCTTGGCAACCTGCATATATTTATGATGCTTGCAACATCCTGGTGTTATGTGATCACCATTTGCGACCTTTCCATCCAGCTTCCGATAAGCAAAGTCAACGAGAAAACTGGATTTGCTTAATAACAATATGATTCTCTTAATAACTGCAGTGATTCGCTTAACAACAGTGGGGGGAAAAGGTCATAAAACCAGGCACTACTAAGTTAACTACCTTGCTTAGCAATGAAAATTCTTGCTTAGTTATGGTTGTAAGCTGAAGACTACCAGTATCTGGATTTCATCACCTCAGAGGAAAGGTCTGACTTAGGCCCTGAAAAAAACAGGTCTAGATAAATTCTCTGCAGTTTTAAAAAAAAGAGAGCTCCAAGTTAGTTTTTATTTTAGTTCTCTCTTGTTAATTCTGTTGGAAGGAAATTCAGGGTATGCCATGCCCAAGATGTAAAAGAGAACCTAATTTTGGCATTTTCCAGCCTGATAATGAGACTTCATATTTAAAATTTCTTCATCCCAGCCCTAAAAAATTCCCATTGCAACATGTCCATCCTACTGACTTCTAGCGTTACTTTTAAAATTATGCTTTAAGTTGTGAAGTCATCCAAAAATAAAGTGGAATTCTCCAAGGCAGGGGTCCCCAACCCCTGGGCTGTGAACCTGTACCGGGCTGCAGGTTACGGAAGTGGTGGGTGAGCATGTGTGTGTGTGCAGCTGGTCTTGCGCAAGCGCAGCTCCATTTGTGTGAGCAGGGTTGTGTGTGCCCGCCACTTGAGCAAACTGAGCTCCCTTCCCCCGCTGGTCCACAAAACCGGAAGGGTTGGGGAACTCTGCTCCAAAGTAAACTCACATCAGGCAGGGCTGGATTAGAGATAAATTTGTTACAGTTAACACCAAACTACTACAGTTGATTTTGCTCAGCTGGGACTGTAACTATCTATCTGGTATTAACAAGAGATAGTTAGAAAGATTGTTTCCACTGTCGCTCATAAACTTGTAGTAACCTGTCAAAAGGTAGTGTGGGATCCATACTGGTTTTGCAGCCTTTTGAGAGAGAGAGATAATCTTTGTTCAAATAAGAAAAAGACATGAACTAAACATGGTATGTTCAAATTATGGAATGACCTGTCATCATTACTTAGACTTGACAGTGAATATTCCAGATTGCATTATAGATAAATTATAAATACTCACTGGGATTTTGTTCAAAATTAAATGCTTCCAACTTTGCAATGGCAGGTTTATAGCATGGCATTAATGTGGAATTAAAAATCAAGATGTAAGTAAACAGACACCACTAATACAAGCAATGTTTAAGTGATATGCTCTTTGGAACGTCATCCTTAGAAAATTCTAAGGTCCTGACTCTGCTGGCTTTTTGCAGAGCTCTAAGATCATGGTTTTGCCAAAAGGATGGAGATTCTGGATACAGAATCACCAAGAACATTCTTACCAACATTAATAGGGCAAGCCACTAGAATATAAAATGAGAGCAAACCCCACCTCATATTAGCACTGATTATGTTACCTGGTTCGGTAATGGAACATCTGCAAGGAAACAAGCTCAGAGAACACCAAGCATCCTTCATTTCAACCCTGTCCTACAAACATTCTCTTCAATCTGAACCCAGGATATCGTACAGCCTGTGCAGTATTTGCATTGTTATTGATGGTTATTAACTACCTTGGATAGGAATTGTGTTGTATTTTTTTTATATCACTGGTTTTAAATTATAGTACAAGTAGTTCTTAACTTGCAACCATTCATTCTGTGTCTGAAATGACAACAGCCCTGAAAAAAAAACTTGCAACTTAGAAGCATTGCAGCATTCCCCATGACCAAAATTCAGGTGTTTGGCAAATTGGCATGTATTTGTGATGGTTGCAGGATCCTGGAGTGTCGATGTGTTCACCATTTGTGACCTCAGCCAGATTCCAATAAGCAAAGTCAATGGGAAGCCAGGTACTCTTAATGACCATATGTTCCAGTAAGAGCTGCAGTGGTTTGCTTAACCATGTCCAAAAAAAATTTGTGAAATCAGGCATAACTTAACCCAGTGATGGCGAACCTTTTAGAGACCGAGTGCCCCAAAACTGGCCCCACCCCCGCTCCACCCCCTGACCTGCCCCCGCTCCGCCCCCACCCCGTCCCCTGCCCTGCCTGCCCGCAGGGCCACTCACCGCCTCCAGGGCCCGCCGCAGATCACCCAGGCAGCCCAGCAGCGCCATGGCAGCCATGCCCTCTGCCTGCACCCCGCACCATCAACTGTGCGACATGAGGCGTGAGGGCAAAGTCTTGTCCACGCTGCCTGGCTGCCATGTCCTTGGCTGTGCTGTTCCCCGTGGGCCACGCTCGGGGGCGACTCTCCTCCAGGGGGGCTGCTGGTGAGGGGGTCACAGGGGGAGGTGAGGCTGGGGCAACGGCATGTGTGCTCACAGAGAGGGCTCTGAGTGCCGCCTCTGGCACGCGTGCCATAGGTTCGCCACCACTGACTTAACCACTGCCTTATTTTGCAACAAACACTCTGGTTCCAAGTTGAGAGCTATCTGTATTATTTTTTACTTATCTGTGAGCCACTGATAATCTTACGCTGAGATGGTTGGCTATATAAATTTAATGAATAACCTGATCCATTGTTATTCTGATGCAAAAGACAGAAACCATCATCCTGATCAAGAAGACAAAAAACAAGTATAGTTTTAAGTAAAATAAAAAAGAGTATAATCCTAAAATTGCCAATAGGCTTTAACATTCTATATCAGTGATGGCGAACCTTTTAGAGACCAAGTGCCCAAAAACTGGGCCCGCCCTTGCCCCGCCCCCTGCCCTGCGCCCGCTCCACCCCCTGCCCCACCCCTGCTCTGCCCCACCCTGCCTGCCCGCAGGGCCACTCACTGCCTCCAGGGCCCGCCGCAGATCACCCAGGCAGCCCAGCAGCGCCATGGTGGCCACGCCCTCTGCCCACGTCCCGCAGCATCAACTGTGCGCATTGGGGCGTGAGGGCAGAGTCTTGTCTACACTGCCTGGCTGCTATGTCCTTGGTTGCGCTGCTCTGCGTGGGCCACGCTTGGGCGACTCTCCTCCAGGGAGGCTGCTGGTGAGGAGGGGGTCACGGGCAGAGGCAAGGCTGGGGCAAACACACAAACACACACACTGACATGCAGAAACACAACTGCATTTTTTAAATTATATTTTTTAGAAGTTGTTTGCCATTGTTTTCTTTCTAGGGCTGAGAGAAAGTAACTGGCCCATGATCACCCAGTTGCTTTGTGTTAAGGTGGGACTACACCAGTTTCTAGCCCAATGTCTTAACCATAGCACCATAGATCTCATTGTTACAACATGGGTGTATATGTTGCCATATTAGTTTTTTAAAATAAATAAAATAATATTGGTATTAGATTGACATTTTATACACCAATTTCCCTATAGCAGTGGTGGCGAACCTATGGCACGCGTGCCAGAGGCGGCACTCAAAGCCCTCTTTGTGGGCACGTGTGCCATCGCCCCAGACTCGCTTCCCCCTGCAGCCCCCTCCTCACCAGCAACCCCCTCAGAGGAGAGTCGTCCCCGAGCACAGACCGTGCAGAGCAGCGCAGCCAAGGACATGGCAGCCGAGCAGCAGGGACAAGACTCCGCCCTCGTGCCCCGTCACGCACAGATGATGCTGCGGTGCACAGGCAGAGGGCGTGGCCATGGCGCTGCTGGTCTGCCTGGGCGATCTGCGGCGGGCCATGCAGGCAGTGAATGGCCCTGCGGATGGGCGGGGCAGGGGCGGAGCAGGTGGGATGGGGGCAGGATGGGGTGGGGCCAGGTTTTGGTCTCTAAAAGGTTTCCCATCACTGCCCTATAGAGTATGCAAGGATTACATTTACATTGCAGAAGAGAGGTGGGCTGGTGTGATTTGAGGAAGCAGAAGATACTTAAAAGTTCAGATTTAGGTAAGCTGCTATCTAAGGATATTGAGATATAGACAGTAGAATTGCCTATAAAGACATATATCGGAATGAGTCTGATGCTAACTTTTCAGACTAATAAATTTTATGGACTACAGCCCACAGAAACTACAATGTCCATTAAATCATATGGAACTTCTTAGAATCATTGAATGAAATGGTATATATGTGTTGTACAAGTAAAAAAATAGAGTTTATAAGCAGCATTTGATGGTTTAGATACGTACATTTGTTTTAAAGCCTAGCCTATTTATATTACATTTAAATTAGGAACCATTAGAAAACATTTCTTTTGACACATGATTAACAAGCTGGAGACTTGTTGATTTAAAGCAATTTATCTCCAGTTGGATGCAGACAAATACTCTAAACTCCAGCTCCAGTTGAGGTTAACATTGAGGTTAATGGGAATTTCCAAAACAGCTGGATGACTCCCAGGCTGTGTCAGCATTTGTAAAACTTACTGGAAAGGAGCATGGAGGAGAACAATGATTTAATTGCACCATCTCCTATGATCATAGAGTTTTGTGGGTTTTGTTAGTTATTTTACATTGGGCTCCCTATTGATTAATGTTTCTCACTCTTAAATTGCTGGCTCAGGAATTCTGGGAGTTGAAGTCCACGAGTTATAAAAGAGCCAAGGTTGCCTACCCCTGGTATATGGGAATAACCTTGGGAAACAAGGTTGGGATGCAAGTCAGATAAAAGGTAGCATAATCCACACTATGAGGGTGGAACAAGAGACTCAGCAAGGACCCTCCCTAGTTTTATAGCTGTAAAGGTGATAGAGGGAGGGAAGGACTTTCAGTCTTGCAAGAGTTTGTTAATATAACCTTACAATAAAATAGGATTAGCTCATCATTGTGTTTCCTGCCTGGTGTCCCTCGTAAGACTGACATACATTTTAAAGTTCAGTTGAGACCACATTTTGTTTGGCCAAAATATCAGAAAGTTAATCTCTGTCAATGTCACTGTCTTTGCTTTGAGATTTTGATCAGAAGTGTTTTCCAGGTTCCCATGCCAGGTGCAGCTAGGTGTCACTTGTTGATGGAGACTGGTTTTTCCCAGGAGACTCTTAAGAAACTCCAAGTCAATAGTGTTGGGCTTAAGCAGAAGTGGTTAGAGCAGGGGTCTTCAAACTTGGCCCTTTTATGACTTGTAGACTTCAACTCCTATAATTCCTCAGCCAGGCACTCTGGCTGAGGAATTATAGGAGTTGAAGTCTACAAGTCATAAAAGGGCCAAGTTTGAAAATTCCTGGGTTAGAGCATCATTTTGGTTTAAAATTCATTCTGATACTGTCTTGTCTCTTTCTCTATTAGTAGGATAGGACAAGGTATTTTTGCCAGAAAACTAAACGAAGTGCTTGCAGGTGGCCTTTGAAATGTGGCGCTTTAGGACCACGAGTTACTGATTCTCGTGCGGTGGATGACAACCTGGGATAACATCAGTGATCCTATGAGTTATCTTATTTGTGATGAAGATTTATTACTAATCTAGGTTCTTTAACTTTTCATTTGTTGTTGATTGACTTGGATGCTGCTGTACAGAACATTAGTTTATGGTTTGTTTTAATGTCTTGGATAACTTGGATAACCCAGATAACTCATGGGATGGATGGCTTCTTGTAGTTCAAAGATACAGAAGTAATCTGCCAAGTTAACAAAAGCTTGATCTTATTTTCATACTGAGCCATAGTTTATTATCCTGATGAGTTTGGAATTTTGTTTTGATTTTAAGGAAGCAGTTTTTGAAGTTGTTGCATAAACATAAAATTTGGATTCAGTTTTCAAAAAGATGGCTGGGTCTAAGTTGCTATTAAAAAAAAGCTCCTTCAGCTGGAAAAACAGGATAGAGAGTAAGAATTTAACTTGTATTACTAAGCAAAACAAATCAACCCAGACAATACGTTGTTCATTAAGCACTAATGAATTGTAATAATAGAAAATTAATAAAATATTTTTTTAAAAAAAAGCTCCTTCAAATCATGGTAATAGTCTCTGGCTCTCATAGAGTGGAACAAGATGGAATTTTAATTTGCATGTTGGGTCAAATCATGGCAGAAATTTCAGTGGTTTGTCTAGAATAGATGGTGGGAGAAAGTAAGCAGAAATCATTGAAAAGTGTGTACCAGTATGCTGTTCATTCACGATCAGCTGAACCCTCAATTCTTTTTCATTCTAACATGAACATAGTAATCTTAACACACTGAGAAGTAATTCACAGTGGAAATCCACTCTCCTTCTTGATAGCTGGTAACAAAAATAGTCACATATAGTAGATAGCTCCTTCCTTTCTGTTGATACATTTTAGTTATCTCTGCTCACCTCTTCTCATCAAACAGAAAAAAGGAAGACTACTACTAAAATAAAGTTCTTTATTATTTATTTGCCTACCAGCTATCTGCTATTGCTATGCTTAAATCTTTTTCCTATTGTATTAATAAGTCAGGGAGAATCCAGACATACATTTGCATAGGAATATATGCTGGCTGAGGAATTCTGGGAGTTGAAGTCCACAAGTAAAAAAAGGGCCAAGTTTGAAGACCCCTGGAATATAGCAATTGCACTACGAAGATTGTATTTCTCTGTTGAACTAAGTACACCTGGTATCTTCATTTAGATCTCACAGATATACAGACAGGTTGCCTATATCACCGTCACACAAGTTCACGTCTTAACATGTTAGAGTACTTTGTGTTACAATACTCTTGGTCTTGCTATCTGGCATGAAAAAGTTGGTACCAGGAAAGGAATTACAGTATCACTCTACTTTTGCCCTTTGTCTCTGACTCACCCTTTACTTTCGGTGGGTTGTTTCACCTTGTCCTTGCTCATTGTACAATAGGAATGGACTCCATTAAGCTATTGTGAGTATAAACGCCATTGTTTCCTGTTTCTGCAAACAGTCAAGTCTTAGCTATGTCACACTACTGAGTTTACTTGGAGAATATGCACATGAAACAGCACCAATTCACTGTGCACAGAGAAAGGATCCTTTGAGTCGGAGTGGTCAGAAATAATACATTCAGATGACAGTTGGAAGTCCCGGTCTTTATGATATGCAAGAATTTTGTTAATAATACACTGATAAGGTAGAAGTAATGCCTTCTTGAACCAACCTTTATTCTTCCCTTCTTAGGCAGATGTCATATATAGACCTTTCTATAACTTACAGAATTGCTTCTGATGGCTGGAACCCATTCATTAGTTCTTACTGAACTAAAATGGGTTCTTATAATTAAATCTGTGCTTTTTTAAAAATTCACTTCAATATTTCTTAGAGGCTCCTGACATTCTGCCTTGGCCCTTCACTCAAATGAGGTGAACTTTCTCCACGGGAGCTGTTTTCTGGGAATTACCCTTGAATAATAATTAGCTTAATCTGATAAATCTTGTTACATTTTAAGAAGATGCATATATGATATATTTAACTTAGACCTGGAGCTTTTATCTCTATGAAGAATTATGGATTTAAGAAGCACAGCACAAGATATGCCACAGGTCTGAGGTCTTGAGCTGTGTTTTCAATGTGCAAGGTTTGCTAGATTTCATAATTTATTTTGATAATTGAACATTGGTTGGGGAATTTTGTAAGCTGAAGTCTGCATTGGTTGGGAAATTCTGGGAGTTGAGCTTGTTTGGCAGTTTAAGTTAAAAACATCCCAACCAAGGCCACTCCCACCAACACTGAGAGGGCAAAGCACTAGAACAGAGATCCCCAAACTTTTCGGCAACAGGGACCGGTTCCGTGGAGACGGACTGGAGGGTGTGTGATTTTGTGTGCTGCCTGCATCTCGTGGATGGGGCTCTGCTTGTTTGTGCGGACTGGTTGCTGGCATGCTGTGGCCCGGTACCAGTCTATGGACTGGGGGTTGGGGACCCCTGCACTAGAATATAAACTGAGAGCAAAACCACTCTCTATTACACTGATAATATTACTTAGTTTGGGTAATGAAATGTCTGCAAGAAAATATCCAAGCTCAGAAAGTATCAATAATCTCTTATTTCAACCCTGAGCTACAAATATTCTCCTTTAATATACAGTATAACTGTTCAATAAATATACAAAACCATTGATATGCATTGAACAAAAAAATGCTCTTTTCTACTATAAATTTGAAAAACTCAGCATGATTTCTTTTTATAAAGACTACACATATTCGTTAGAATGATTTAATAAATAAATTAAAGAAATCATTGATCTTCATTGAACAAAATGATATTTTCTATTATAGTTTTGAAAAACTCAGCATGAGTTTATTAAGTTCAATTTGACTTCAACCAAAAATGATAAATTGATTTCATTTAGCATGATTTTTAAACTGGAAAAGAAATAACATAGTTAAGATGGTAATATCTAATATAGAAGCATGCTTAGAACTATGAACTTGGTATTCTGTTCAGTTTAAGAGCAAGTTCAGGAAATTCGTGACTGGATAGAAAGCAGTATCTTCAGTTTATAACTTATTGCTAAGTAATATCTTCACTTTCTATTAAGAAAGAGTAAAATAATATTTCTGGGAAGGGGAAAAACAAGAGACCACCATATTTGGCATCCCATTCTTGGTATTTGTGAATGGCTTGGGCATGCTTAGACAAAGAGCTGGAAGGCACAAGAGTTTGCTTTTCTAAAGTAAACATTTTGCAATGCTCGCTTACACAAACACGCCTACAAACACTTGAACATTTGCTGAACTTGCAAGGATAGCATGAATCCTTAACTGTGTGTTCCACTTTCTGTTTTGAATTTCTGGAAGAGTAGAAGGATGTTGCAACAGTTGATGCTTTAACATAATATTTAACTGCAAACACAGGGTTTTCCATTGATGAAATGGAAATGATCTTTTTTTTACCCCCAATATGGTAATTAACTCCAAAAGAAATAATCTCAAACTACTAAAACAATTTTTACAGCAAACTTGATAAAGCAGCCAGATGTATATAGCCCTTGGAACAATTTGTTTTTGGTAAAGGGAGATTCCGACTACTATTTGTTAAAAAGTTCATGCCTTTCATGCAACTTACATTTATTAACAAAAATGTATTCCAGGCAATTTGGAGCTTTCTCCAAACCAACATGAATTTTATTGTACTCTTTTAATGACCTGGGAAGTATTGCGGCAGTATAAGCATTGAGATACATATGTTCTACATTCACGTATGTTTATATCACACTTTCACTACACTTCCAGAGGCTTAATGGAAAGAGGAGGAACTTTGGAAGGAGCCCTGGATCAAAGAGTTAAAATGAGCAATATGAAGTTTGTACTTTCAGACTTGGAAGATTCTATTAATATAGCTTTATGATAATGTAGAATAAATTCATTTAGCTGTGGGTATCTTGGTGCTCCCTGAACTTGTTTATTTTCTTGCAGGTGTTTCATTACCAAACTAGGTAATGTCATCAGCTGAACTTGTTTGGCAGTTCCTAGGAACAGTAAAGCCATCACCAAAGAGCCCAATCAAAGAATCTCTTAAGACCACCCCCACCAACTCCAGGCAAGCCTCTGGAATATAAACTGAGTGCAAACCCCACTCTCTTCTAGCGCTGATGATGTTATCTAGTTTGGTAATGAAACAAGTGCAAGAAAACAACAAAGCTCAGAGAGCATCAAGGAATCCATAGTTCAACCCTGAGCTATAAATATTCTCATCTAGTTGTGTTTCCTGTCTGGTTTAGCTGGGAGATCTGTCACATGAAAATGCATGGCCTTTCTTTTAAAGTCTGACCCATCAATGGATGACCCAGTGACTTATAGACATTTTTCCATACTTATAATGGTTGCAGCATCCCCATGATCACATGATCAAAATTCAGATGCTTGGCAACTAACTCATATTTATGATGGTTGATCACTTTTTGCGACCTTCTGACAAGCGAAGTCAATGGGGAAGCCAGATTCACTTAGCAACAAGGTTACTAACTTAATTATAGCGATTAACTTAACAGCTATGGCATGAAAAATTGTAAAATGGGACAAAACTCACTTAACAAATGTCTCACTTAGCAACATAAATTTTGGGCTCAATTGTCAATCAATCAGATCAGAGCTTGGAGGTCTTCTAGTCCAACCCCCTGCTCAAGAAGGAGACCCAGTGATGGGATTTAGCCAGTTCGCATCAGTTTGGTAGAACCGGTAGCTAATTTTTTGTTGCCCAGGCCCAGAACGGACTTCCGGAAGCAGCATCCACACAGAGAACCGGTTGTTCACATATTTGAATCCCACCACTGAGGAGACTCTACATCATTTCAGACAAGTGACTGTCCAGTCTCTCTTAAAAACCTCCAATGATGAAGCACCTACATTCTATGCCTCCGTTTAACAAATGTCTCACTTAGCAATAGAAATTTTGGGCTCAATTGTGGTTGTAAGATGAGGACTACCTGTGTAATTTTCAGTGGGGAATCTTGTTCAGAAACAAGAAGGGAAAATCATAAGACCAGAAAAACTATGTATGTATAGCCAGGAGTAGGAGACAGTGGCTCTTTTATGATTTGTGGACTTCAACTCCCAGAATTCCTGAGTCAGCATGGCTGGTTCAGGAATTCTGGGTATTGAAGTCCACAAGTCATAAAGGAGCCAAGGTTCCCTATCCCTGGTAGCCAATCAGCCTTGTAAGGATTAAGATTGAGGTTCAGGTCCATCCCAACCTGAACAGTCTTCAGGGAGCAAAACAGGATCTGGGCAGCCTCTTTAGATTGACCAAGTATTATGATGTAAAACTGCCTCCCATCAGTTTTACATACTGAACCCATTTAACTAGATGACCTCATCCAGTAGATGTTAAATGGGAGGGGTTGAATATTGAGCTCCTCAGGATAATATCCATCTTAATATCATATCAGAAATGGTTCACACATGTGTGAGTGATTCTGTAGATCAGGAGTGTCAAAGTCGCAATGTCACTTGATGTGTCGTGACGTATCATGACTTTTTTGCCATTGCCGGCAATGGGATGGGTGCGGTTTCGCCATGACGCATTTGGTCCATGGGCCGGCAGTTTGACAACCCTGCTGTAGCTGCTCTTCAGCTTCAGACAATTATGCATTGAATTAAGTAAACCATAGAATGGTTCATAACATTATTTCCCCCCCTCCAAAACCCCCAACATGCTTAAGCAAATAATAACACGAAGAGAATGAAAGCCATTTAACATGCTGCAATGTTGTGAAATCTTTACTGCCTCTTGAGTTTTGAGCAAAAGTCATATCATGATGCTATGCCGCCTCTAAAATGTTCCTGCTGCTAAAGGCCACCTGTTCTGAGTCCATTTGGCTATCCCATTTTCAAAGCTGGTTTTGAATTCAGATACATCTAAGCCTGGGGGAGGAAATTCCAAGTTACAGTAGCAAAATCCATCTGGAATGATCTGGAGTCAAATTATGCAGGGCATAAAACTGTATAGGGCTTCAGTTTTGGTGCAAATTTGTTCAAGCCATTTCCATCTGAATATTTCAGTATGCAGCAAACTGTATTTATAATTTTAAAGGTTATGTAAGGTTTATTTGGCACAACTCACAAATAAAATAAGGCAAGTCTTTTCCAACTTTATTATTTCTCTCAAAAATGTGATGGTGACATAAACACGTAATACCAAATGGGAGGTAATGTGCAAACTCTTAATCCTAATTTGGTTTTAATAAGCATCATTTTTCTGTTATTCCCCCCTCCTCCCACAATAGGTGTAGTTACATTGTTTGGTAGCTTCTGGCCCACCTGCTTTTTTATATTTATTTTTATGAGTTCCAGTTGAATAACAAATTTACAGTTTCCGCTCTATGACCTATGACGCTCTAACATTTGCCTATTTCCAAGAGTTTTCTAGCAGCATAACATTTTTAAAAGATAGTAATTTTATTAAAAATTATGATTACAATTATTTTAACATTAATACAATTTAAAAAGAAGAAAAAATGCAGAAGAAAAAGGAAATAAGAAAAAGAGAAAAAATATAGTAGAGGAAAAATTATATATATGTATATATGTATGTATGTAGATCGATCAATAGATCAATAGATAGATGGTAGAGGATGGATAGATAGCCAAGCAGGCAGAGACAGATGATAGACAATAGATAGATATGAGAGAGAGAGAGAGAGAGAGAGAGAGAGAGAGAGAGAGATTTGCTATATTTTTACTTTTTCTGACAGCATAACTTTCTGGAAAGCAGTTTTCTATTGTGTTTGAGGTAATCTGCAGCTCATCAATGAAACTGGGGCCTTTTAGTCATTATGACAAGGTACAAATATTTTCTTTATTTTTATTTTTCTTGGGTGTCTGTGAGAGAAACATGCTTACATCTGTAAAAATTGGCAATGCCTTTGTATCTTACAGAGTTGATTGTGAGATTTGTGAGAAGCACAGAGAAGGAGCTCTGGGGAAGATTGCATGACTAATGTGAACCAGCTTACTGTGTATATAATTTCACAGCTGTTGTTCCAACATGTGACTTTGGGTAGATGGTTACGATACGGCTGCCATTTTGCCCTGAACGCTTGGAATGTATGGTGAGATATTTCCAAGGGTGCTAATTTGCCTTTCCCTTTGGCCAAATGTCTGTTTTCAGATGTCTGTTTTCCTCAGCGTACAGTATTAAAAAAGATGAAAGAATTTTTTTTAAAAGGAGCAAAATTGCACATTGTTTAATGTATATTTGTATATTATTATGATAAAGTTGTTATGGGATAAATATTCAGAGATAGCAGCAGATATATCAAACTTGTGGCTCATTCTTAAATTGGCTTAGAGCTTCCCTTTTCGAAACCCAATAAACAATTTCCTTATTTTTCTTTCCCTTCAGGAAGACTGTTTATAGAGCAACAGTTAGTCCTCAACTTACAACCATTTGTTTAGTGACCATTTGAAGTTACAACACCACTGGAAAAAGTAACTTAACGACCATTTTCACAATTAATAAATGTTGCAGCATCCCCTTGATCACATGATCAAAATTTGGATGTTGGCAACTGACTCATATTTATGACGCTTGCAGTGTCCCAGGATCATGTGATCACCTTTTGCGACCTTCTGACAAGCAAAGTCAATGGGGAAGCCTGATTCATTTCACTGTGTTACTAAACAACTGCAGCGATTCATTTAATGACTGTGGCAACAAAAGTCATAAAAAAGGGCAAAATTCACTCAACAACTGTCTTGCTTAGCAACGAAAATTTTGGCTTCAATGATGGTCTCAAGTTGAAGACTACCTGTACTTAACACTACCTTGTGCTTTATAACATTCAGTTTTCATCTTTGGAGTTTCCCCCATCATTTCCTATAATTGGTGAAACTTGACTTCAAACCAAGACTATCCCCTTTTCTTATCTAGCCAACTTGCTCTATATAAAGTTTTTGAAACTTGAAAGTGGAGACCTGCTTGGTAGACCTTTATTTGCTTATGTTTCAAAGTGAGTCATCTTAAAAAGAATATGGTAATGAAGTGAGTGAATAGAATTACGTTGAATTTTAGGCCACCCTTTTTGGAGATAAACTTAATTTTGAGGGGTTCTTGATGCTCTCTGAACTTGTTTCATTACTTGGGCATTACTTAATTTGGGTAATGTAACGTCTGCAAGAAAACAAGCAAGCTCAAAGAGCACCAAGGACCCCCTCATTTCAACTCTGAGCTGCAAAGATTCTCCTTTATTGAAACTTAATTTATGAAGCTCAGAGCTTCTCATGCAAAATCATGTAGTGGTCCCTACAACTTTTTTTTTAAGTGAACTTTAATGAAGCTATCATCTGGCAGTAACCAACATTTGTTCTGATGTCCAGGGTTTGTTGGATTCTTGATTTGACCAGGAAATATCCACTTGAATTGGGGAGTTTCACACATGAGAAATTCTTTGCTTTGAAAGGCAGCTCTGGAAAGAAAGAGACTAATCTAGAAAGAATCTGGAAAGATCAGAAAAGGGGTTTTAACAACCGTGGTGCCCAGTAAGTTCCTTTTCTCCTCTTAGGTGTGTTCTACATTACAAATGCATACTCATGCAGGTGCATGTGCACCCAACAACCCACCCACACCACACAACTTTATAGGAAAACCTGGCCAATAGGTAACCATCTTTAAAAATGTTTTTGTAATTCTCTGCCTTCCTTGCAAAAATTCTTACATTCTGTGCTCTGAATCTGAATGGAGAAATCACTGGATTAAGATGATAACTGTTGTTTGTTATTGTCTACTCCCGATGACGGGACAGAGGCCAAGTGAGATGTTAGGAATTGGTTTGATATCAATTCTGGGCACCAGTTTGAAAGGACACTTAAGTGGATGGGCTTCAGTACTGGAGTCAAACATGTAGCAAACTCACTTCAAATTAAAAAGGAAAGAATGGTCTCTGGAGTTTCCAGTTTTTAGCAGCAAAATAGTCCTAGGCAGTTCAAACAGAAGGCATATCGTTTTAGGAAATATAAAAATATTGTTAGTGGAATGATCATCTGACTCTTTATGATATGAAAGGCAATTGATTCTTGGCTAGTAAGAAAGTCCAGACAAACATTTATATAATATTGTTCCAGATTGTCTAGATGTGGTTGGGAATAGGCAAGAAAAAAACACCTGCTGCAATGTTTTTTTGTTTTCAAAAAATTCGCCATAAATGTGAAAAATAATGGAAGCAGGAGGTGGCAAAATCTTAGTTTAACTGAAGAGCTCTTTTACTTTGTTTTAGGGTTGGTTAAGGAACTGTTCAGAGAGGAATTGAAAAGGTTTTTTGATTCAGAAAATGGGAATTGTGGAGTTTCCCACCATTTTTAAATGTAGCTTAAAGTGTGTGGCATTACAAGTAGCCCTCAACATAAGAACATAGTGTAACCTGCCAATAAGTCATGATTTTTATAAATGAGATGTCCACATGACCAGGTCAGATTTTACAATATTTTTTGTGGCAGTTTTGAAGCAAACTTGGCAGTCCTTAAATGAACTCATTTGTCTTTTATGGGGAATTTTTGCCCAAAACCAGAAGTAAATCCTGGTTTTCAACAGAATCACAGTTACATGACAGGGACACTGCAAATGGACATAAATGCAGGTCAGTTGCCAGGTGCCTGAAACATGGCCCTATGGCCGCAGGAACTCCCCCGACTGTCAGAACTTTGAAGTAGGTCAGGGGTAGGCAACCTTGGCTCTTTTATGACTCGTGGACTTCAATTCCCAGAATTCTTGAGCCAGCCATGCTGGGAGTTGAAGTCCACGAGTCATAAAAGAGCCAAGGTTGCTTACCCCTGAACTAGGTCAACTTTTTTGGGAGGGATCTGTTTGTAACTTTAAATGGTTGCTAAGCAATGTCATAAGTCGAGATTTATCTGTACAATTTCCAAAATTATTAGCCATTCAGCTTCTTGTGGGGAGAAACTTGTAGCTCATCATCATACAGATGGAACTAAATTAGGAAAAGTTGAGGCTTTTCATTCTTTTGCTCCGAGTGAAAGAACTTAGAATGAATCATTGATTAAATATTTCCACCCCTGTTAATCTTTAGTTGATTTGCCAGTAGCTGCTCTTGGGAAATTTTAGGAATAACTATAATGTAATTTGCAGTTTACAACTCTCTTGTTTGTAAGGGATGAAGTGAATGAGCAATATTTTTTATTCATCTTGCAACAAATATACAGCCCCAAGACCACCTGATATTGTTTCCTATTTAAATCCTGCAGTCCAGAAAAAACTCAATCACGTTAGGCAATTGTGATTGCCTAACCCAGGTTAGCATAGCATTTCACTGTAATCATATTAAGTGGTTCACTGGACCCTATTGTGCCAAGAGAATTTGTCTCTTGATTTCTCACAAGAATTTGGGTATTCAGTATATCTTATGTTTTTATTCAATCTGTGGAGTCCTTGGTGCTCCTTGTTTTTTTGCAGAAGTTTCACTACTCGCTGCACTAGGTAACATCAATATCAATATGTCCTGCTCACCCTAGCACTGATAATGTTACCTAGCTGGATAATGAAATGACTGCAAGGAAACAACCAAGCTCAGAGAGCATCAAGGATTCCACAGTTCAACCCTGAGCTATAAACATTATCTTCTGATGGCCTCTTTCCTCCTTCACACAAGCTTCTTTGGTGCCTCCATTATCATATTGCAAAAGACAACATTGTGATCTGCTGGTTTCCATTGTCCAGGTGCCTTACAAAACATGGATCACATGTTTTCAGATCTGGACCAGTTATTCTTCCTTTATTGAAAACAAGAGATTGTTCTCTCTCTTAATCACATTTTCTCCCTTAAGGTTAACTTTTAATTGTTCGTATATTACTGGTGTTTTCTTTGGCTAAGATTTTTTTTTTAAAATCAGTATATTTAAATAAAAGGAGGTGATTATGCTTTTGGTTCTTATTTACCCAAGATATATTTGTCCTTCTTTTTGCAAACTATCCCCAACCAGTATACCAAAATGACAAATTATCAAATGTTCCTCCTGTCCATGAAGATCCAACAACTTTGATGAATCCAACAATGATTCATCAGAGGTCTGCAGATATTTTTTATCAAGAAAACTGCTATCTGCTTATCAGTTGTTTATTTGCATAAGGCAGAATCACACAAACACAGTACTTGCATATCCAACTTACATTTACACCAATATTTTTCTCAGCAGAACATAGGGATTAGGGTGGAACCACTTTTTTGTACCAAGCAACCAATTAGTGAACACCCTCCCCCGATATATGGGCAACAGCAAAGAATATTATACCAACAACTAACACTGATAACTTTTCGCCTGCTTGTGATTCTTTTGGTTTATAATCCACACTCACACACAAGCCAAGTCTTCCCAATAAAGCCTTTTTTCTCACCTTTTTAAAGCAATCCCTTAAAAAATCAGTTCAGTATACCTATGTAACGACTGCACTCATGTGAGCCTCTCTGCACAGTGTGACCTTTAAAATCCATCAAGGCACAGGGTTTTATCTGCAGGACCACCTAATTCTAATTCCTGCTATCCATCTGATAAGATCTGACTGAGTTGGTCTTCTCCAGGACCTGGCTCTTAAGTAGGGTTATCTGGTGGGATCCAAGAGATGTGTCTTCTCTGCCACCATACTTGCCCTATAAAGCAGCATTCACTCCAAGATTCAGATGGCCCCATGAATTGAATCCAAAGCACTACATGCCCATGTCAGGACTGAGTGGTCCTGTGTTAGAGATTCGTTCTTGGATCCTAGGAATTAGAACAACTGACCTCCAGGATCCCTTCCAGCACTCTGACCTTGGCTCAGTGCTGTAGCGTATTTCAAAGAGGACCTCAGCTTTTCCAGTGGAATTGTCCTATTGCTTCATAGACCACTTGCGAGGTAACAACAACAACAACAATAACAACAACAACAACAATAATAATGTTGGAAGGGACCTTGGAGGTCATCTAGTCCAACCTCCTGCTCAGCCAGGAAACCCTATACCATTTCAGACAAATGGCTGTCCAGTCTCTTCTTAAAAACTTCCAGTGTTGGAGCATTCACAGCTTCTGGAATGCAAGTTGTTCCACTGATTAATTGTTCTAACTGTCAGGAAATTTCTCCTTAGTTCTAGGTTGCTTCTCTCTTTGGTTAGTTTCCATCAGTTGCTTCTTGTCCTGCCTTCAGGTG
Source organism: Azemiops feae (assembly GCA_023970755.1). NCBI lineage: Eukaryota > Metazoa > Chordata > Lepidosauria > Squamata > Viperidae > Azemiops > Azemiops feae. The sequence goes on along the minus strand of JALGBA010004231.1, from coordinate 2,223,043 downwards.
CTTTGGAGAACAGCTTTGACTCCCTCTTCTTTGTGGCAGCCCCTGAGATATTGGAACACTGCTATCATGGCACCCCTAGTCCTTCTCTTCATTAAACTAGACATACCCAATTCCAGCAACCGTTCCTTATATGTACATTGGTTCAGAGATGAGCTGAAAAAGAGAAAATAAGCAACAACATTGAATTCTATCCAAGGTTGCTTTGCCTCAACAATTTCAGTTATGTAATAATTGTGAACTGTTTGGGGCTGGGCAATAGCAATAGTGTAGAAATGCCAAAAAAATTTAGGTACCGGATTATTATAATAACTTTGCCATGCCTTCCGGCTATCCAGAAGTGCTCAGTTAATACACAGTGTTAGCCCGTGACCTTATATTTGGCAATGAACCAGATTCCTTTGCTAATGGGGCCTGGCTGTATCATCTCAGCTAGGAGAAACACTGGTTATAAGTGATTATTGAAGTGTGGGTTGTGAAATGAAGGAGATAACGTTCTTGTTGAAATTGACCGTATCTCTTGTTGGTTAAATTGTTATGCTCACAGTACTTCAGCCTCTTTGAAGAAATCATGAGGCTTACCTAATTTATGGGTGCATTTAAACATCTTATCAGTTGCCTGATAGAAGTTCAATAAATAAAGTCCAAATTCTCCTGTTGGAATTTATCCCATTTGATATATTAACATTTTAACAGGAAAGTTTTGTTTTTTTTTAAAGGCAAAAATGTAGCAGGCATCAATGTCTTGCATTTCTTCTGACTTGGAAAAATATTATTAGAGTAATTTGGCAACTGTTTTGCTTAGCTGAACAGTGTTTATTAAATAAGCCAGCTTGCTGGTTTCAGACACATAAAAGTCAAAGTCAAAGTTAAACAAACCACATTATGGTATAGTGTGTTTTGTTAAATGGAGTTGGAGTTAGAACAATGAGTTTCTGAAGGTAGTGCCTAGGACAGGGGTAGGCAACCTTGGCTCTTTTATGACTCGTGGACTTCAACTCCCAGAATTCCTGAGCCAGCCATGCTGAGGGGAAAGTGAGAGGTTTCCAAGCTGAGCCATGCTGGCTCAGTAATTCTGGGAGTTGAAATCCATGAGTCATAAAAGAGCCAAGGTTGCCTACCCCTGGCCTAGGAAGATAAGTGTTCCTTTAAACCTTAATTCCTTTTTTGTAATATGGAAAGGATACAACTTCTTAGGAATTTTTGGATGAATTCCTGACATAATGTAATAATGTAATATTTTGAAATGTTTTGGATTATAGCCAAAGGCAATGCTATTTGGGAATGAAGGCAGGAAATGATTTAAGACTATATTGATGCCACAAATTGTGGAAGACATGTGGGATAGCATACACCTTAATTACTCATTAAACAATACTAATTAAAAAATGTGGCAGTGTAATTTATTTTATCTCTCTCTCTGAATTGCTCTTCTCAGATTTCTTCAGAGTGGTCCCATTGATTATTTTAGAAATAAGTGGCTGATAGATCTAAATTTCTTTACTCTTGTGTTAGCACATGTCTATATTAAAAATGCAGATTATAGTCACTACTCCAAATTGTTTTTAGGAAACCTTAGGGCCTCTTTACTCTCTGTCAAAGAAGTACCTGCTGTCAATGAATAACCAGGAAATTAAGAAATTTCCAGCATTCATTGTTACCGAAATAGATCAAAACTCATCTATCCCAGAATGCATGACTCAAAAGAAATGGGAACAGATAAAAATGCATTCTATTGTTCTCAGAATAATTGGGTTATTTTAAATCTAAGGGTAATATTTTCTGCATTTCAATCTAAACTCACATCTTTACACTCAATTGTATAATTAGTTGAGATGTTGAGTGTTACAAAATGAACTCATGTCTTGCTTTAAGAAAACTCCTTTAAAAATGAAAGTAACTTAAGGATCCATAAAGAGATTTGCCATATAATACAATACATATAGTACAATACAGTAAATGGGAATATTAGAACAGCTTATATTTTGTAACTATATGTTTTTCATTTTCAACACCACAAGTAGTCCTCAATTTTCAACAGTTTGTTTAGTGACCTTTTGAAGTTACAATAGCACTGAATAAGTGACTTTAATGACTGTTTTTCACACTTAACAGCATCACTATGATCATGTGATCAGATTTTGGATGCTTGGCAACTGGGCAGTATTTATGACGGTTGCAATGTCCTGGGGTCATGTCATCACTTTTAGTGACCCTCTGCCAAGAAAAGTAGTGAAGCCAGATTCACCTGACAGCTGTGTTACCAACTTAACAACTGCACTCATTCACTTAACAACTTGGCAAGAAAGGTTGTAAAATGGGGCAAAACTCACTTAACAGTTGTCTTGTTTAGCAACAGAAATTTTGGCTCAATTGTGGTTGTAAGTTGAGGACTACCTGAACTTGTTTCAATTAAATCTTTTTATTCAGCATCTGATATTCTGTCAAGTCCATTTTCCAATTGTTTGATTGCTGTTTCTTTTATCTTTCCTAGTGTCTTTCTTAAACTTTCCCAAAGTCCCATGTGATTTGAATCTAACCAGTTTATAACTGGAGGCTAAGAAGGGAGTTTTCAAAAGTAGCATTACCACCCAATATTGTGGTTGTATAATTCATGAAATCTTTCTTCTTTTAAAATTCAAAAAAGGGTGGAGGATACTAAGCAGAAGCATCTTGGGATAATATCTAGAACCATACAGATCTTCACAAGTTACCTTAGTGCAAGCAATGCATCATGTTGTATTGCTAATCAGACCAACACCACAGTTTATATGTATGGACCACAGGGGGCTGCTTTCAAAGTAGCCATTCCAGTCTTCTATACATGTAAATGGTAGTGTTGGTGTGTAACAAACCAGAATGATGTCAAAGTGATAACGTGTGCAGCACCGTCATTTTATGGACTTATGCCCTGAATGGACAGGCAGCTGGTGACAACCTTATATTTTGAAGCAGGATCTTGGGAGAGATAGGATAGGGTAGGGTAGGGTAGGGTAGGGTAGGGTAGGGTAGGATAGGATAGGATAGGATAGGATAGGAAGATAGATAGATAGATAGATAGATAGATAGATAGATAGATAGATAGATAGATAGATAGATAGATAGATAGATAGATAGATAGATAGATAGATAGATAAGCTTTATTGTCATTTTTTACTGTGGGCACAATGGCACACATTAAAAATGGAATTTAGTTGCTTGCTCTCAAAGTGTACACATACATAACACACATTTATTTAAACATATTATATACAACATATTTATAGACCCTTACATATAAGTAATATATAAATATTAATCACTGTCCATCTTGAATACATAACGGAAGGAGGAAGCTTTAGAGTTCACAAGGAAATGGACAACAATGAAATGAATACAGGCAGTCCTTGATTTACAACAACAATAAAGCCCAAAATTTTGGTTGTAAGTGTGACAGTTGTTAAGTGAATTTTGCCCTATTTTATCACCTTGCTCACCACAATTGTTAAGTGAATCACTGCACTAGTTATATCAGTGACACCGTTGTTCAGTGAATTTGGCTTCCCCATTGAGTTTACTTGTCAGAAGGTCGTAAAAGGTGACACTGCAACTGAATTTTGATCACATGACCATGAGGATGCTGCAATGGTCATACATGTAAAGATGGTCATAAATAACTTTTTCCAGTGCTGTCGTAACTACGAATGGCCATTAAACAAATTGCTGTAAGTCGAGGACTATCTGTAACAGATACAATGAAGGAGTCCATTGGTAGCTTATTTCATAAATGGTAATTAAATTCAGTTTCTAAAAAATCTGGGAGGAATATTTTCAAAATGTACCAAGATATTTCACCTTAATGAACTCATTAATAAATGACGACTAGAAATTTATCTTGGAGTTTTTAAGATTTTGCTCCTGCAGTTTTCTTGGCAGCATTTTCTTCCTAGAGCTGAGAGAAAGGGATTGGCCCAAAGTCACTCAGCTGTATCTAAGGCAAGGCTATTTATTTATTCATTTAGATTTAGGCACTGCCAGACTCCAGACTAACTCTGGGTGGCTCATAATATCCCCAGAAAACAAAATAAAAAGCCAATACAATAAAAACACAGCCAAAATGATACACAGCAACTCAATGCAGAATCCTCACAATATCACTGAGAAACAAAATAAAAACACAGCCAAAGTGGCACTTGGCTCAAAGCAGAATGTATCCAAAATGTTATCAAACAAGGGACTGCCATACACCCTAACTTAAGAAACTTATGATGCTCACTTGTTCATTATTCTATATATATTTTTTCTGCAGGTTTGGATGATGTGGCAAGTTCTGGGTAATTGAAAGTAGAAGCTAATTTTTCCAGATATGGTAGAGATTAATGTTAATGCTAGGAGGCTTATGTTTATTTAGAGTTAGATTTGAACCAGCTTAATTTGCCAATGGAGAACCTGTTTAGTGTAGTGGTTAAGGCATCGGGCTAAAAACTTGCAGTGATGTAAGAGTAAAAAACTGACTTTTTTTTTGCAAATGCAGATTAGGACCATATGCTATGGTGATGCCTCATAAGCCATAACTGATTGCATGAGGGTGTTTGAAAAGATGGCAGATCCCCTTTAGAATTAGCTGTATTGTTGAGTCATATGTTGCATTTTGGCTTAGTGTATGAACAATCCTTGTTTGGTAATTGTGCTTCATGTCTTTAAGTTTTTAATACACTAAGATCAAAGGAGTTTATTGATATTTATTTATGAACTGTGATTGATTCAAATTATGGTTTAGCATTATGCTTGACCTAATTAATAGCTTAATTGTATGAACTGGGCTATTTCAATGAAAAAATAGAATGGTGTCTGCTTTAATACAGGATTTTTACACTTTCAACATTGGAATTGCCTATTTGACTGTAATGCAGTAATAGTTCTTTCTCTTCTGTCTTGTTGACCAAAGATAATATTCCATGGATTCCACATCATTATGTTAGAATTACACTGTGGAAGATGGCAGCCAGTGAATTTTATGATTGACTAACTGACTGACTGAATGAATGAATAAACAATTGTTTTTCCTAAAAGTATTTAGGAAGCTACATATGCATATCAGTGTAGCCTTTGAAAGAGAAGAATAATCAAGAAATATTTTCTGTGTTTATTGTTTGACATCTAATAAAACATTTAATAAATATATTGCATAGCTTCATTGGCAGTTGTTTAGAAATGACTGTCATTTATCTGTTCCTTTTCATTTTATAAAAAGCAGAATTCTGCACTTAAAGCTAGAGACTGAATTTTCAGTCCTTTGCTTCATGTAAGAATCAAAGCTCCCAGGTTATTCATTTTAAAAGTATTAGTGTGACACATAATTGCTATTTCTTAAGTTATCTTCTGTTCACCATTTTCTGTCCCCCATTCTTTCCCTCCTTGTCTCCAGCAACAGCTGTGGTTATATAATATCCCTTTCATAGGATTGTATTCTGAGCATCTGTTAAGATAGACGGTGATCTGCAAAAGCGTATGTGATAATCTCTAAGGAGCCGCAGAAGTCATTGTGGTTTTGCTATGCAGAGTTCATGCTTGAACAGATGTAAGATTTCTTCTGCTTCTGAGATCAAATGCAGCATGCTCCATTCTGGTAAAATGGAGCAGCCTCCCGTGGTGGCCTCATCTATCTGACCTGGGTTGATCTCAGAAGGTAGGTAGAGGGAAGTGTTTAGGGAGATTCTCAGACATCCAAGAAGTCATGGTTGTCCCAAAGGTGCTATTTTTAAATGGCAACTGGACTTTGTTTTTTTCCTTGAAAACGTTTTGATTCTCACCCAAGAAGCTTCTTTAGTTCAGAACTGAGGATGAGAAGCAAAACATCTTCAAGGAAAAAAAACAAAGTCCAGTTTCCTTTTTAAAAAAAGCACTTTTGGATAGAGGGAAGTGAACTCAACTTGAGTGCATTCATATTTCAGATGACAATGAAGCAGAAACAATAAGGGAAGAGAAAGTTGAAGCAATAGTTCAATATTGGGATTGGAACAGCAAATAACAGGATCTGTACTTCTGTCTTTTATTTGTTAGTATACTTCCATTTCTTTATAAGTGACTCTTATCCAATAGATTATAACTGAAAGAGCTGGATGACAAGAAAATAAAGGCCTAATTGTAATAAGCTGTTTAATTCCATCCTGGACAGAAGTTTGCATTATATACTGAAGATCTATTATCTCAAGTATGTTTCTGTAATTAAAGACAACCAGGAATATTTATTTATTTCATCGTATTTATAAAGATGCCCATCTCACAAAATGTGACTTCATAAAATGAAAATAAGCCATAAAATAAAACAGTATTTAAAGTATTCTACAATTTTTTTGTAAAAAGAATATCAGTGCTACTATTAATAGAGACCAGTGCACGGGAATTTCACAGGGTGGGGGCTATAACAGCAAAGGCCTTTTTAAAAAAGTCTCGCCAGATGTAACTCCTAAACAGATGAGACTTGCAATATGCCTCTTCTGTTGGACCAGACAGGGCAGGCAGATGTAATTGGGAAGAGGCGATCCCTCAAAATATAAAAGAGTGTTTATGTTTATATTATTTGCTGATAATGCAACTTGCTAGTTAGAATGGGCAGGTGAAGCTTGCAAGATCTGTATGATATTGCCTTGAATATAAGAGAACAAACACAAAATGATGGATAATACAGAACGTTTGGAGAAGGCGTGAAAACTTGAAATAAATGAGGCACAGCTTTAAAAAAAAAAAGAGCAGGCATGTATTTGAAGATCAAACCTGAGCTTTATTTACATTTCTGTTGCACTAACTTTGGCCTTTGGTTGTTAATTTAAAGGATTTGAAGAGAACTACATGCGAAGTGGAATTCCGATCTCATTTTACCTTTGGTTTGCTTGATTATATAACAACAGAAATGCTAATTCATAGAAGCAATGGAAGCTTGTTGATACATGCATATTGTTTATGAAAGAAGTCTTGAGTGGTAACTAAAAAGATCAGCAGTTTTCATTCAGAATCTCAATCTTCCATTTGTTATGGTCTTAGCACTCTCTGAGACTCCTATACAATCAGCAGCATTTTACTCAGACTGAATGCATGAGATGTGTCACTACATGCCCCCCTTCCCAATAATAATGGCTCTCAGTGCAACCAATTAGGTAAAGGTTTCCCTGTCAGTCAGGTCTGACCCTAGGATACTCATCAGTGTTCCTTGGCCAAGGGAGCCAAAATGTCCAAAGACATTTTCCATGGTCATTTGGCCAACATAGCTATATGTCAAAGGCGCATGGGGCATTGTTATCTTCCCATCGAAGTGGTACCCATTAATCTATTTGCATTTGCATGCTTTCGAACTGCTAGGTGTGTAGGAGCTGGGGCTGTACTACACTCCCCCCCAATAATAATGGTCCTCATGCAACTAATTACTCTACCCATCAGGTAGCCTATCTCTTTCAATCGTGCTGCCGTTCTAAACTCAAATGTATTGACTGCCAGGAGCTGATTTTCTGCTTTGCCATCATTGCACATGCCAATCAATACAATTAATAAAGTCTGACATCCAGCAAAGAAGATGGACCTTCAGAGTGGCAAGCCAGTCTTATTGTTGGATTCTTTCTTTCTTTCTTTCTTTCTTTCTTTCTTTCTTTCTTTCTTTCTTTCTTTCTTTCTTTCTTTCTTTCTTTCTTTCTTTCTTTCTTTCTTTCTTTCTTTCTTTCTTTCTTTCTTTTTCTTTCTTTCTTTCTTTCTTTCTTTCTTTCTTTCTTTCTTTCTTTCTTTCTTCCTTCCTTCCTTCCTTCCTTCCTTCCTTCCTAATTCATCCAACATCCTTAGCTTATGGCTGCAGTTAGGAACAAAATTTCCATTGTCAAGATGGTTGTTAAATGTAGTCATCTTTAATTTTATAAACTTTTTTTTCTACAGTTGTTAAGCAAATCACTGCAGTTGTTAAGTGAATCATATGGGCATTAAGCAAACCTGGCTTCCTCCAATTGACTGCTTGTCAGAAGCCCGATGAGAAGGTTGCAAATGGCAATCACAATTCCTTTGGACATTGCAACCATCGTAAGTACATGCCAGTTGCCAAGCTCTGGATTTTAAATATGTGATCATGGGAAGATGACAGTTGTAAGGGCAAGGACTGGTTGAAAGTAACTTTTCTCAATACTGTTGCAACTTTGACTGGTCACTGAATGAATGGTTGTAAGTCAAGGATTATCTCTAATTTGATTTGGCTATTACTTTCCTATTCCTAACAACCTTATCCTGGTCACTCCACTCTCAAACAGCTATGCCATCTAAACCACCTTCCAGATCAACCCATCTGTACAACTAAAAAAGGATTAAGTTTCCCAATCATCTTCATAGGGGGAAAATAGTAACATATGTCATGGTCATCCATTTTTCTTTGGATTTCATTGACCCTCCACGGTAGACTAAACTTGGAAAGCAAAAACACATAAGCTAGTATTACTTTTATTATAAGATTATAGTAATAGAAACTTGTAAGTCTGCATGTGCTTCTGCCTCCCTCTTTCTATCTTCATAAGAACTAGGGTGGATCATGTCTCAGATACATTCACAAATTTTATTTCTGCCCCAGACCCTGATTTTTTTTGTTTGGATATTGTCTTGGTTGCAATTCTTCCTCCTGTTTTCAAGGTTATTCCTTTCTACTCATCATAGTTTTAGAAGCAAAGGAGAGATTAAATTTGGTGCTACAAATTCCAGGTGACAACTCAGCCATGAACTGTTTCTTGTAATTTGCAATGGTTGGGTAAGTAGAACATATCAGAACATAAAGTGATTTGTATATCATCGGTTAACATATTGTCCAAACCCAATCACTATGGTTTGTAAACTATTATTAATTCAGCCAAGTCATTTATTTAATGAAGCATACCTAGAAAAATCATAATTTAGGCCAAGGCTAGTAGGGCAAGGTGCTATAAGTTGGGGGTGGGTTGTTTTTTATTTTTATTTTTATTTCTATACTGTCACTGTGAGAGAGAGTAGGTAGCTATATAATTTTTTCTAAATAAAGTAAATAAATAAGTTATGGTGTCAGTTAGTCAAGTTATTTCACCATTCTAGATGTCAACTAGCGGTTTTGATAGTCTTCCTTCCTAAGGTAATAAAATTATCTCTGAAAGGAGACTTTTTGAGAATAACCATCTCTAATTGTACTTTCATTCCTCCAGAGGCTCTGAATTCTTGTAGCTGTAAATGTCATAATATAATCATATTTCTATGACAACCAGTTATAGAAAAATTTTCTAATCTATACTATCATAACATCAAAAGCTATCAGATTCCCGAAGGTGCATTGCTGAATAAATTGAACAATCCTTTTTTTCCCCAATCAAAATTGTCTTTAAGTAAAGTCAACTTTGGTGACTTCTTGGATACTCCTATGTGATTTTTTTTTTTTTTTTTTTTTGCAAACAGACAGAAGCGGTTTGAGATTGTCTTCTTCTACAATTTTTTTTAACTTCTCAGTCCAGTCCTGGACCTTCTGATGTCACTCTCTAAGCTCTTCCCAGTTTTTGCTTCAGTTTTTGAGAATAACCATCTTTGGTTGGGTGATTGTTTAAGAAATTAGCTTAATATAGTGGGGGATCATGGTATGCCAGCCTGTTTTCTCCTGAGCATTTACTTTAGAAGTACCCCTTCCATACATCCTGAAAGCCTAAAATTTAAGGTACTAAAGAGGAGTGATTATAGTCATCTAGCTTCCCAGAACCCCAGATCTTGCCTCTTGCTGTGCAGAAAATCTACAAAAAAAATATGAGTATAGGTAGTCCTTGGCTTATGACCACAGTTCAGCCCAAAAATTCTGTTACTGAGACCAATTATTAAGTAGGTTTTGCACCTCCTTATAACTTTTCTTGCCACAGTTGTTAAGTGAATCACTGCAGTTGTTAAATTAATAACATGGTTATTAAATGAATCTGGCTTCCCCATTGACTTGGCTTATCAGAAGGTTGCAGAAGCTGATCACATGATACTGCAATTGTCATAAATGCATGACAGTTGCCAAGTATCCAAATTTTGATCATGTGACCATGGAGATGCTGCAATGGTTATAAGTTTGAAAAATGGTCAAAGTCACTTTTCCCAGTGCTGTTATAACTTCGAACGGTCACTAAATAAACAGTTGTAAGCTGAGGACTACATGTAATGTGTCCCCTGCCTGTGGTCTCTTTAATGAAACCTTAGTGATGCAAGTTCAGTCAGCAGGATCTACAAATATCAAGGTTTGGTAGTATTTTTCCTGTTCGCCAGCTTGGCATTCAGTAGTACTGAAATGCTACTGTGCAGTAGTACTTTCAGCCAAGGGAGACCACACAAGAGGGAAAGCTAAGCAATAAATACAATACAATTTACTAAAAGGAAGAGATACCCTCCAGTCAAACTTGATTCTTGGCAGCGACCTGGATATACCCATGCAATTTTCTTGGCAATAGTGCAAAAGTGATTTGTCTTTGCTACCTCTTGAGGTTGTTTTCTCCAGCACCTAGTCTAGACTACGAATCTGGAATCCCCTCTTGGTACTGCATCCAAGAAGTAGCTGTGCGTGTCCTACCTTAGTTTCTGAATCTGGATCACATCAGCAAAGTGCTATTTCTGCTAAGATATTATTAGTAATTGGATTCTGTTTTTCAGCATGATGTGAAAGCTGGGTCTTACATTTAATTAATGAACCCAAACAGTTGAAGACTAAAATGAAATGACCCTCTATCATTTGCATCCAAACTCAAGACATATTTTCATGTATGTCTGTATACAGGTTATGAATTTGAAAGATGGGCAAATTTAAAAACTAACGAATCATGAATATTTTTGTTTATCTCTTTTGTACAAATTAGGGAATGTCAAGTTTTTCCTCTTTTAAATTGTATGCAACCTACATGTTTTTTTTTAAAAAAAGATATTATCCCATGAGCTAGGAAGACTACTCATCATAAACTGCTTGATGTGATAATGAAATAAATCCTTTATAAAAACTGGTTAGTCTACAGGGGTGCAGTTAATTATCTCTTATTCTCTCTTTTACTCTCTCTCAAGTAGAGGCATCCAGATAAGCTTAAAGTTACCTAAGTTAGGAACAATGTGAAATATGATTGAGGTTTTATTTAATCAGAAGGCCCTGTACATGTTACACTATATTTGTGTTGCATCAGCACTTTTCTGTTTTTCTCTCCAAAAGTTTTTCCAAAACCCATCATACAAAATTTGTTGTGGAAAAAGATCCTCTCAAGAAGGATGACTCATGCAAACATTTAAGCTGCTTATTTATACACATTAAGGCACCCTTCATGGTTTTATTATAGTTTAAAAAGAATTAGCACTACTTCCAAAAGATTTCAGTTAGAATAGAGCTGGAAGGAACCTTGGAGATCTTCTAATCCCTATACAATTTGAGACAAGTGACTGTCTAACCACCAGGGATGAAGCATCCACAACTTCTGAAGGCAAACTGTTCCACTAGTTAATTGTCCTCACTGTTAGAAAATTTCTCCTTAATTCCAGGTTGCTTCTCTCGATTAGTTTCCATCCATTGTTTCTTGTCTTGCCTTCTGGTACTTTGGAAAATAAGTTGACCCCCTCTTTTTTGTGGCAGCCCCTCAAATACTGGAATACTGCTATCATGTCATCCCTAGTCCTTCTTTTCTCTAGATTGGTCATACCCAAATCCTGCAACTGTTCTTCATATGTTTTAGTCTTCAGGCCTTTAATCATCCTAGTTAACTCTTCTCTGCACTTTTTCCAAAGTCTCAAAATCTTTTTTGTAATGTGGTGAGAAAACTAATCCCTCTCGTTACTTTTAACCTGCATTTGCAGGTGTTCTTGTTTTTTCTATAATTCTTCTGGTATGATCAAATCAGACTTTCATATTTCATTGTAGAATTTCCTCTCATTTTCAGGACTAGATCCTCTATAGACTTAAAATCAGATTCGCCGCAAGATATCAAGCAGCCGTTTTTCAGGCTTTTCTCTCCAATATAAGTAGGTTGTGATTATTGCAATTTTGGGCTCAATTTTGGGTCGTCGTAAATCGAGGACTATCTGTACTGTAGTGGAATTGCTGTAGTCAACCATACTACTGCAAATGCAGGTGGAGATGCAAACTCTTTCAATATGTGGTCATATTCACTGGTCACAGAAGTCTTTGAAGGATTTTCACAGGTGGCTGTGGCTTAAAAGTAGAAGAAAGCTACTGATCTGTGTGGAAAGTCATGCTCTGGAATCCATAGGGCGTTGCAGTTAGACTTAGTTTGTAATTTGAACCTTGACATGAGTTCTGCTTGCAGAATTTCAGATATTTTTAAATGGAGGATTTTTAAAAATAACCACATGGTACAATCTCAGATGTGAAGAAGAGGTAGCAAGGCAAGACAGAAAACTGGTAGACTGAAGGAATCTGGGAAACAGCAGGCTACACTTTAACTCATCTGGATCAGGGCTGATAACCCTAAGAATGGGAAAGCTTTAAAAGGCTTGCTTAACATCTCACCAATATAGAGGACTCCTGTTCTCCAGCATGAGGATGGAGACTCCACGAATGGGTTAAGATTGTCTTCCTGCCCATTTAGACTAAGTCTGTAAAAGTAGCCACGCCTCCTGCTGGGTCATGTGCTTCCCAGAAACGACTTAGTCTTCAGCCCAACAGGACACGTATGTGCTTGGCTTTTTTTTGCAGTGGCCATTAAGTAAAATGGCAGTCATAAGGGCAAACACATTGGTCAATGAGCAAATGCCATAGTCATTAAACGAACCCATTGTTTGTTATAACATGGTTTGGTCAAATACCCAAAGTGTGTACTGGTTTTGAGCAAAATCATCATAAAACCCGGGCATGTGAATGAGAGATACTGCAAATGGCTGTGAAGGCACCTGAAATTCAGCCGTGTCATTATGGAAGAGCCCTGACCATTGGAACTTTGAATCCAGGTTGTAAGTAGTAGGTTATCATAACTTCGAGAATTGCCTCTATGCGACAGTTGAGGATGACCTGTATAGAAAAGAAACAACAGGCAAAGAGAGATGGTTAACCTACCAAGAGTCATTACAAGAACATAGGGAATTTTATTTATTTACTTATTTACTTAATTTCTAAACCACCCATTTCCCTCATGGAGGGACTACATAGATTGAGAGAGAATATAAGATAAAATCAAGACATCAATTAAGTGCCAAGGCATTTCGTTTTCAAATGTTTGGTACACACAGATAAGATTTAAGATGGATAACAAGACATTTGGAATTGAACAGCACAACACAAAAATTGAACTATGTACACAGGATGAACATGTAATGGCTAATTTTTTTGTTAAAATTTGAAACAGAATAACAAGTAAAAGAGTGTATGGTAAAATGAGCTAAGAACTTTGGACATAATATACTAATGGAACGATGGGAAAATACACATCTGAAAGGACTAAAAAATACATTATGGTATACTTTAAAAGAAAACTTTTATAAAATGATGTCCTGTTGACAGATGAGTCCATAAAAATTATCTAGAAGGTATAAAGGTATTTCAGTTTTAGGCTGGGATACGTGAAGGGTCATTTTATAACTCTTCTAGTTGGAAATAATGGATAGACATTGTAACATAAGTTATGGAATATTATTTTTATATGATAATTACTGCAACATTATTATATGAAAATAAAAATAAAAAGGTTCTGAATTTCCCACAACATAGGAGTGGAGAGTGAAGATGACAGACTTAGTAGTGATAGGAAAATGGACTTGTTTGATTAGGAAAAGGACAATAATTACATTTATTAGTGATTAGAAACCCTTATGGACTCTTTGCTAAAAAAGAAAACAAATTGATCTTGTGATTTATAGATTTGCTGATTAGAAAGAGTAGACCATGGAAAGAAGGAATTTGTGTAATAACCTTGGAGAACATAAAATATAAATGTACTTGTAAATTCTCTTAATTTAAAGGTAAAGACTTCCATTGTCCAGTGGTGTCCAATTCTAGAGGGTGGTGTTTCTGTTTCTTAGCCCAGGCAGCCAGTGTCATCTGTAGACATTTCCATGGTCATGTGGCTACACATTGAGGTACACAGAATGTTGTTATCTTCCCACAGAAGTGGTAAAGTACCTATTTGTCTACTCACATTTGCATGCTTTTGAACTGCTAGGGTGTGCAATAGCTCAACTGTTAAAAAGACTGAAAATGAGACCTGAGCACTGGGTGACGGTTGAGCTCCCATTACTTTTCCCAGCTTCTGCCCACCTAGTTCTTAAGAGTACTATGAAATAATGTTTTCATTATCATTATTTCTTTGCTCCTCTCCGAGATTGATTCTGACTTGTTTTAATCTTGTTCTACAATGTATAGTTAAAACCAGCCATTCTTAGCCCAATGTGTGAACCATTTAATATATTTTGGGCTTGGGGTCTTTGAGCTGATTAGGCCACATGCTTAGGCCACAACTGAAGACTTGAGAAATTTCATTGTGTTTCTTTTGTATGTGCCAGTGGCTGTCCAGAGTTTCTAAACACCACAAATTATTTCACCTGTTCTGTCCTTTACTCAGTTTTAGATCTGAGTCATTTCATTAAAATGGATGGCACACCAGTCAAACAGATGATTTCATTTGGGTTAAAATTTCTTCTAGACTTTATGGAGATAACATTTTTATCTTTTTCTACTATCAGCTGTTTTCAGTTTTTCCTACTAGCTTAGTAATTTCTTTATATTTATGTGCCTCCAGATCCTACAATAACAGCTATTAGAAGAAGATAAAACTCATAAACAAAAACAATAACATAATTAAATGATAACAAAATAGCTAGATCAAAAAACTTGATCTAGCCTAAATGACATCTAGCTTTGTTCAGATCAGAATTCTAGGTCACCCTGAAAAAAAAGTGAAATAACATTGACCCGCTTTGAACACTACTGAAAAAACATAGATCTGACTTATACGCAATATCATACCGTGCATTTTTAGGCATGCTTTATTGAGTTGTCACTTAAGCATAAATGATGTTTTGGAAATCACTGCATTTTTGCATTTACCCACTAGACCAGGGGTAAGCAACCTTTGCTCTTTTATGACTCGTGGAGACTTCAACTCCACGAGCCAACATGGCTGGCTCAGGAATTCTGGGAGTTGAAGTCCACGAGTCATAAAAGAGCCAAGGTTGCCTACAAAGAAATCACAACAAAAGAGAGTTACCACAATCTCTAAAGTTATCAATAGCTTGATATTATGTATGAACTGTAGTAAAGGATCAGCTCTTTTGAGTAGCAGCTGTGCCAGAAATATCAAAAATATTGGAAAGAGTTACTATGGAAGTAGATTGCTGCTTGGTTACTAATTAGTGAGTGTTTAATGGTCTTTGTCAGTTAAATGAAATGAAGCAACTGTTGTTGTGGCTTCTTGCTATTAAAAAGATGTTCAAGAATGTCTTTCAGTCTTGTTAATTGACCAAGAATGTCATTTCAGTTGAATGGGTTGGAGACTGTATCTTAGGGAGTGGATGGCTAAGAAAGCTAATGTTTGATCCATGTTGTTCAATCCTGGAAAATAAATTACACTCATTTCTTCATGATTTGTGATTTCTAGCTCAATGCAATTTGTGAGAAATTAAAAAATAAGTGGATAATTCTGGAAAGTGTTCCATGGAGGAATAATTACCATACTGTCTTGTTAGATAAATTATTTATATTCACAAATGACTTTTTTTGCCTTCTGTAATTCATGAGAGTACTACATTTTTTGTTGAAACATCATTTGCTGTATGGAAAAGAATCCTTGATGATGCTGAAATTTGAGTTGATAGAAACAAAAGTTTTCAGAATTAGATATTGATATAAGCATTAATTATAATTGTAAATTGCACAAATGTTCAGTGGTAGAATAAGTCATCATTTTCACTACTTATCAAGTACATGACTAAGATAATGATCAATGATGCATTTTTGAAAACCTGACATTTTAAACTAATGTTAGCTAATGCAAATGTGTTCATTTAAATGGTTATAGTTACTCCCCAGTATTGCAGCATAACTGTCTAGTTTGTTCATTCGTTCATTCAATTTCAATATTGTTAGATTTCTAGTTTCTAATTGGCTATCTGTCTGTCTGTCTGTCTGTCTGTCTGTCTTCTATTTCTGATTTCTGTTTCTTAGGTTATCATGAATGTGACCAGCTGACCTGGCAAAATTTGCTGAACATTTGGAAACTTTCTGTCTGTTGGTCTTGTATGCTTTTTTAAATCAGAACTGTTTCTAGCCTCAGTTACATTCCCTGAACTCATTTTTTAATAGTTAATAATTTTTTGGCAATTAGAGGAGCTCAGTACTTAAAAACTACATTGTTTTTGGCAACAATGTGGAAAGGGTGTACTATTTGTCTTCTTCCAGATTTTTTTCTTTCTGTCTAAGTATACAGCTTCTGGATGATATGTCATCCAAATACAATCATGTACTTGAGATGGGTGGCCATATAAATACACTAAACAAATAAATAAGCAAGCAAGCCAGCAAACCAGGTGAAGTTCTGCTATGTCTTTTCAAGATCAGCCAATGCTAGCTACATGTTGTCATCTGCTCAGGTGGAGCTTTGATGGCCCCACATGTTGGCTTTTTTGACCTGCAGATATCCCTTTGAATGTTCTGAGGTTTTGGTTCCTAGCGGATTGCAAGCTTTCCTCTCCATTCTCAGTTTGGGGAAAGGTCAAATCTGTGAGGATGTGGCTTCCATGTGGAAAAGTCCAATCTGTCCCTGATGTTTTTGATTAAAATTATCAAATAGTAGATTAAAGGAAGAAAAACATTTTTGAGAAGCTGCAGAAGCGAGCAGGAGAATATGTTTCCTGTTCAATAACTTTTTGAGTGCACATTCTTGGCCTTTTAGAAGCAACTGTCAAAATGCATTTTCCTCTGCTCAGGATATTGTAATAATTGCTCACCAAATAATCACCAATTAGTGAATAATCTTTGCTGGCTTTCCTTTGTTGTAGAATGCTAACTAAGCACTTGTTGAACACTTTCCAATGGTGAACTCTCTTTTTCAAGCCTTAGACTAGTCTTGGGTAATTTGGAGGACTTCCTGTAGGGCAATGTTTCTCAACTTTGGCAACTTTAAGAGTGTGGACCTCCAAAATTTCCCAGCCAGCCTTGCTGATGTAGGGGGATATATTTCCCTTAAGAAATCACCAGGTTGAGAAAAACTTTTCTAAAATACTTGTACCTTGGATCGTTAAATGATTTTTCTTATGATGTCACCCTACTGCATTAAAAATGCAGGTGATGGATATGCAACAAAGATCTTTCTAAAGGACTAGGCTGGATGAGCTACCTTATACTTTACAATTGCATGAAGAACTTTTCTTTAAAAAATACAGCATGACAATGAAATTTTGTATGCACTGGGAAAGGATGCCATAATTCTTTGATCTCTTCTTATGATCCAAATCTGCATGGATATTGTATTTCTGAAATTTGGGTCTTAATATTATAATAGATGGTTTGTCTAGAAGGGCTGCTTAAAATGCTGTTTTGCATATCCACCAGTCTAGTTTCCAGTACTCCTGACCTAGAGGAAGAATATGGAGAAACAAGAAGTGTTTTAAATACCTTAGCACTATTCATGCAATGACTGATCATGTGAATGGTGTCTCACTTATTTGTTATTACTATTATTTTATTTATAGTCAGTTAATTGCAGGGCAAATCTTGAAGATTTTCAAAACACAACAGAATACCAGCAGAACATAAGCCAGTAATAAAAACAAAAGAAGATGATTTCATATCACAACAAAATGGATTTCAGCTTTTGCATTTTGAGTTAGAGAGCTAGTTTGTCTAATGGTTAAGGCACCAGGCTAGAGTTAGTTAGGCTGAGAGTGTGTGACTGGTACAGGATCACCCAGCTGGCTTTCATGGTTAGAGCAGGACTAGAACTCACGGTCTCCTACTTTCTAGCCTGGTGCCTTAACTACTAGATCAAAGTTAAGGAAATGATTGGTCCATTAGTGGGAGAAAATGGCAAGAAGGTGACAAGCAACAGGGGGAAAGCAGAACTATTTAACTCGTTTTTTGCATCGGTCTTTACACAAAGGGAAAAAACAGTCCAACTATCAAAAATAGTACTGTAAAAAACAGATTAGAAACACAAGTTAAGATAGGCAAGAAAATGGTAAGTGAGCACCTGTCCACCCTAGATGAGTTCAAATCACCAGGACCAGATGGATTACACCCCAGGGTTCTGAAGGAACTGGCAGATGTGGTCTCAGAACCACTGAACTACTGTATTTTTTCCGTGTATAAGACGCTATTTTTTCCTGCAAACACCCTGTTCAAAAATCAGGTGCGTCTTATACACGGACGTGCAGCGTCTTATACACAGAAAAATAATGGTAACCTCCGCAGCCCAGGCCATGCCTGTGTGGGTTGCCATGCTGCTGGTGCAGGTGTCAAGCCCCTGTGGGCTTGCCACTAACAGGAGGGGGGAGGGGGCAAGATCGTCGGTCGGCTGAACTTCCAGATTTGCCGGCTCAGCTATTCAGTCTCCACTGAACAGCTGATCGGCGTGGAGAAACTCGCATGCCAGAGCGCCTTATACAAGGGTACGTCTTATAGACGGAAAAATACAGTATATCTTTCAAAGATCCTGGAGCACTGGGGAACTACCAGAGGACTGAAAAAGAGCTGATGTAGTTCCCATCTTCAAAAAAGGGGAAAAAATGGATCCAGGAAACTACAGACCCATCAGCCTGACCTCAATACCTGGGAAGATTCTGAAAAAGATAATCAAGCAATGAATCAGCGAACACCTAAAGGCAATCAAAGTCATTACCAAAAATCAACATGGGTTTGTCAAAAACAGATCATGCCAGACAAATCTTATTGCATTCTTTGACCAGGTGACAAACTTAGTGGACCAGAGGAATGCTGTGGATATAATTTACTTGGACTCCAGTAAGGCTTTTGATAAAGTAGACCACAACCTATTACTTGATAAGATAGAAAAATGTGGGTTAGAGAGCATCACCACCACATGGATTCGTAGCTGGCTGACTGGCCGTACTCAGTGTGTGGTCCTCAATGGAACCGCATCTACATGGAGGGAAGTGTGTAGTGGGGTGCCCAGGGCTCTGTTCTGGACCCAGTGCTCTTCAACATCTTCATCAATGATTTGGATGAGGGGATAGATGGGGAACTCATCAAATTTGCAGACAACACCAAGCTGGCAAGAATAGCCAACACTCCAGAAGATAGGCTTAAGATACAAAAGGATCTTGACAGACTTGAACATTGGGTGCTATCTAACAAACTGAAATTCAGTGGTGAAAAAAGTAAGGTTCTATATTTAGGCAAGAAAAACAAAATGCACAGGTATAGTATAGGTGGTATCTTATACTGTGAGAGTATAGGTGGTACCTATACTGTAACTGTGAGAGGGATCTCTGAGTCCTAGTTGACAATCATTTAAATATGAGCCAGCAGTGTGCTGCAGCTGCCAAAAAAAGCCAACACAGTGCTAGGCTGCATTAATAGAGGGATAGAATCAAGATCATGTGAAGTGTTAATACCACTTAAAATGCCTTGGTAAGGCCACACTTGGAATACTGCATCCAGTTTTGGTCACCATGATGTAAAAAAATGTTGAGACTTTGAATGAGACGGAGATAAGCAATGAAGACTAGGCTCACACGAAGGAGGTGTGGAAAGAATTGAATTGCAAAACACTCAGGGATTACCACAATCTGTTGAACAAGAGCGATGTGTTATTATTAGCCGATGTCTTCGAGAAGTTAGAGACGTTTGCATAAAAGAGTATAAACAAGTCCCTGCCTGGTACTATACATCACCAGGACTCACTTGGGATGTGGCGCTGAAGTTGACGAAGGTTGAATTGGAATTGTTGAGCGATTATGATATGGTACTCATGATAAAGTAAGGAATACGTGGTGGAGTCAGCACCATCACAAAACTATACGCTCAAGCAAACAACAAATACATGGGCGAAGCGTATGATTGATTGCTCCAAGCTTTCATTGTTCATTATTTATTTGGATGCCAACAACCTGTATGGATGGGCAATGAGCAAACCGCTTCCTGTTTGCGGATTTCAATGGATGAATGAAACAGAACTGAACGAAAAACCATTATGAGCCAAGATGGAGTGGGTTGTTTTCTTGAAGTTGGCTTGGAATACCCAGAAGAGCTGCACGATCTTCATGTAGATTATCCACTAGCCCCAGAAAATAATATTCCCAAAGGATCAAGGGTGCAAAAGCTAATATCAAACTTGAATAACAAGACCAAGTATGTCCTGTGTTACAAAATCTTGAAGCTGTACGAGAGTCTTGGGCTGAAGGTCAGCAAAATTCACAGAGGAATAAAATTCAAAGAGGCACATCTGAAAAAGTACATCAACCTGAATGCGAGCTTGAGAACAAAAGCCAATAATGATTTTGAGAAAGACTTTTTCAAGCTCATGAACAACAGCATCTTGGGTAAGATGATGGAAAACATCGAAAACTGTGTCGATGTAAAGCTGGTTACGAATGAGGAACATTTACTGAAGCTGAACGCAAGACCAAACTTTGACAGATGCACGATATTCGATGAAAACCTGGCTGCCATTCACATGAATAAAACAAAGCTGACGTATAATAAGCTGATTTATCTAGGAGCGGCTATACTGGACTCGAGCAAGACATTGATGTACGATTTCCACTACAACTTCGTCAAAAACAAGTACGGAGACCGAGCAGAGTTGTTGTTCACTGACATCGAGATACAGACCGAAGATTTCTACGCAGACATCATTGACGATATCGAGAAGCCATTCAACACAAGCGAGTACCCAAAGGATCGCCCGTCTGAAATAAAAACCGGAGTTAACAAGAAGGGGCTTGGCATGTTCAAGGACGAGGCTGCTGGAAAGCTAATTAAAGAGTTTTTCGGGTTGAGGGCCAAGCTTTACTCCTACAAAATGTTTGAAGGTGACGAACACAAAAAGTGTAAGGGTGAAAAAGGTCGTAGTTAAAAAAGCTATTATGATGACTACAAAGAGACGCTGTTCAATCATAATGAACAACACAGAACGATGAATGTTATTAGGTCGCACCTCCATGCTATGCATGCGGTGTTTGTAAGTACATATATTTATTTCTTAATTTCAATACTTATGTGCTTCCCAAGTTATAGACTCTATATTTGTACATGCAGGTAGTGTCTGAGTTACTACTGTAACAGTATCTGCCCATTATGGTTGTAAATTCTAATGGTTGTAAAATGGAATGGACACATGACTGACCCAATTTTATGATTTTTTTTAAAGCACTCATTAAGCAGATGCTATTGTCATTAAGTGAATCCATTGTTTGCTATAGTGCAGTTTTGCCAAAAATCATAACTAAGTGCCAGGTTTGAGCAAAAATGTCATCAAATGTACAGATATTTTCATTATGCTGTGGCCACATGACCAAATGTGGTCATTTGACCGCAGATGATGAAAATATATATAAATGCAACTGCGCTGCCCAATACCCAAAGTGTGGTCATGTGACTATGGGAGTAGGTCCCGTCCATCAGAAATTTGGATCCAACTATAAGTCCACTTTTTCCAATCCATCAAAACTTTGAATGGTCATTAAGCAACCAGTCATAAGGTAGTTCTTGACTTATAACATTCATTGTTTGTGACTATTTGAAGTTACAGTGGCACTGAAAAAAGTGACTTAAGGCCAGTCCTTGCCCTCATGACCATCCCAGCATCCTCAATGTCATGTGATCAAAATCTGGGCACTTGGCAACTGGCAAGTATTTGATGCCGTGATGGCGCAATAGTTAGAATGCAGTATTGCGGGCTAACTATGCCCACAGTCAGCAGTTTGATCCTGTCTGGCTCATGGTGGACTCAGAATTTCATCCTTCTGAGTTGGTAAAATGAAGACCCAGATTGTTGGGGGCAAAAATGCTGACATTGTAAACCACTTAGAGACTGCTGTGGAGTGGTATATAAGTCTAAGGCTATTGCTGTCACTATGACAGTTGTGGTGTCATGGGATAGCCATAAGTCACCTTCCCAGCTTGCGACCAATAAGCAAGTTGGAGTGACAAGCAAAATCAGTGTGTGTGTGTGTGGGGGGGGGGGGGAAGCTGGATTTGTTTACCAACACATGCATTGATTTGCTTAACAAATGTGACAAATAAGTCATAGAATTGAGAGCAATTCGCTTAACAATCTCTTTGCTTGTCAATGGAATGTACTGTAATGCCCTCAGAATAGTTAATCGAGAATTATTAACTAACCTCTTTCTTCCCAGTTTTCATAGAATTACAACACTTGAAAGCCTTATTCTCACCTCATTTGTTTGTAGAACAAGCCAATTACCTTTACATTCCAGTAGGTGACACCATTTCTTCAGCTCTGAAAAATGATTCTGTTGACATACTGATATTCAGTGAAGACTATCCTGGTTAGATCTGAATTATTGCATTTGCCCATCTTGTTATCGATCTGCACATTAGCTCTGCATTGCTGCTTTTCTTGCTTTTCACTGTTAATGGTGCTCAGATTTGGATAAACAGGACTTGTACTTAAGATAAGATAACCTTTATTGTCGTTTTTTTACTGTGGGCACAATGGCACACATAAAAAATGAAATTTAGGTGCCCGTTCTCAAAGTGAAACACATACATGACACACACCTAAACATACTACATAGACCCACACCCCTACATATACATAACAAATAAATATTAAACACTGTCCGTCTTGAATGTCTTGAATATATAACGGAAGGAGGAAGCTTGAGAGTTCACAAGGTTATATGGAATGAAACTATGGCTGAATCTGGATGTTCTGCTTCAGATGCCACGAAGGTTCCTCCCAGAAGGTAAAAAAACATTGTTTTTACAGTCAGTTTGCTGAATGGTAAGGCAGGCCATACATATTATTATAAAATACACATTCTTAAGAAGGGTTTCTTTTTGTTTGTTTGTTTGGTTTTTGCACATTGGAAAAGACGTTATGTTAAACTTTTATATATGTGAGACAGGGCTTTTTTTTTTTAAAGTTACAAAAGCCATTTCTTAAAAACAATTAGAATAGAATGAAAAAAAGGCACCTTCTGTGCCTGCAATCTAAAGCTTTATATATATTTCCAATTTCCAATGCATTATGCTAAAAGAGTCTGTCTGGAACACTATATTGATTATTGATTTATTTAATTAATTTATATCCTGCCTTTATTATTTTTTATGAATAACTCAAAGTTCTTGTTTGGTTATACCAGGGTAGACAACTTTGGCTCTTTTATGACTCGTGGACTTCAACTCCCAGAATCCCTGAGCCAGCCACGAGTCATAAAAGAGCCAAGGTTGCCTACCCCTGGGTTATACCCAAGACATGGCAAGTAACCTCTTAAGACCCTAATGCTTATGAATTACCTTGTGTAATATAAACAATGATCTCTCTGCCAAAACATACAAATTGGTGGGGCTTCCTTCTCATGCCTGAGGCTGCTTTTACCATTCCTTTCCCCACCCTGTTTACCTGTCTGCAGATAAGGTTACGTAAGATTTCTTACTCCATAGAGTAATACCACTTTACAATGCCTTGGTAAGGCCACACTTGGAATACTGCATCCAGTTTTGGTCACCACGATGTAAAAAAGATGTTGAGATTCTAGAAAGAGTACAGAGAAGAGCAACAAAGATGATTAGGGTACTGGAGGCTAAAACATATAAGGAATGGTTGCTGGAATTGGGTATGTCTAGTTTAATGAAGAGAAGGACGAGGGGTGACATGATAGCAATGTTCCAATATCTCAGGGGTTGCCACAAAGAAGAGGGAGTCAAGCTATTCTCCAAAACACCTGAAGGCAGGACAAGAAGCAACGGATGGAAACTAACCAAAGAGAGAAGCAACCTAGAACTAAGGAGAAAGTTCCTGACAGTGAGAACAATTAACCAGTGGAACAACAGCCTCCAGAAGTTGTGGATGCTCCAATACTGGAGGCTTTTAAGAAGAGACTGGACAACCATTTGTCTGAAATGGTATAGGGTTTCTTGCCTGAGCAGGGGGTTGGACTAGATGACCTCCAAGGTCCCTTCCAACTTCTTCTTCTTCTTCTTCTTCTTCTTCTTCTTCTTCTTCTTCTTCTTCTTCTTCTTCTTCTTATTATTATTATTATTATTATTATTATTATTATTATTATTATTATTATTATTATTATTATTATTATTATTATTATTATTATTATTATTATTATACTAGAACACACTAACATACAAATACAAGGGAACAACCAAAGAGGATGAAATCTCACTCTCACATCCATACTTGTGCTACAACATGGATGATTTGTTTTCAAACACAGCTCAGATAGAATTGATAATTGCAGTGAGTTGAAAATGAAAGCTTCCAGCCACCTCTCTAAGGTAATATTGAAGGCAAAATGAGTAAGCGGTGATTGTGTTTTTGTGATTTTTTTTGTGAAAATTGTGAACTAAGCATTGCTTGGGCATCAGGAAGAGGTGCTCTAAATCTTCCTATGGGGTAATTCCAACTTGTGAAGACATTCTCAAAATGTCATCATAGGGAAAATGTAACTGGGTGTAGGCAGGAAATAAGATTTGACTTGTCTTATTTCCTAAGTGAATGTACCAAGCTGTTTATCCAGTTTTCTGGTAAGCTAGTCCATCCAGAAATGTAGAGCAGCCAATACAGATTTTGTAATGATAATTTCTTAAGCTATTATCGTTTCGGTAGATGGCAGCATCAGGCTAGTCCTTGGATTAGCTCAGAAACCAAGCTGGATTTGGCCTGGGCAATCCTTCGATGGGAGGTTTATTTATTATTTATTAAATTCATATGCCATCCATCTCATTAACAAGAGACTGGGTGGCTTACTTGGGGAACATTTCTTGGGGAATAGCAGACCTGTGGAATAGGAAGCATTAAGATCTTTGGCAGCTATTGTATATCAGACCGAAAGTTATTTTTCCAGACAGGTTTCTGACAACCTTTGTTAACTGAATGTTCTGAGCTGAGAAGGATGGGGCCATTGGAATTTCAGCCATTAAAAATTTCTCATACAAAATTATCTGCTGAAATATTTCTGGGTGAGGACATAGTTCATTTCTTTGTGCTCTCTAAGCTTGGCTGTTTTCCTGCAGAGATTTCAAGCCCCATTCCTTACTGCTGATGAGGTTACCTCGTTTGGGTAATGAAATGTCTGCAGGAAAGCAACCAAGCTCAGAGAGCACCAAGGACCCCTTATTTCAACCCTGAGTTGCAAATATTCTCTTTTAGTGATGGTTCATTTCTTTTTAATGACTTTCTGGTGAAGTGGCACAAGACTCTGTAGACATGTTTAGCATGTGGTCTCCTCACCTGATTGGCCTGAGAAGACCCGTTACAGGTAATTCTCACTCTGCTTAATGATCCTTCAAAGTTACCACAACTCTCCCCAGAGATATTTAGGAACCAATTTTGAAGTTCCAATGTCGTATACATGCATCCTCTAAAAGCCGTAGGATCACATTCTGTGGGCTTTGCAACCAGCTTGCATTTATGGCCATTTGTTGTGTCGCATGGTTACATGACCATGATTGTCAGGGTTTTTTTTGGGGGGGGGGGGTTGCCAGTTTTTGACCTTTATTTCCATTTCTGGCAAAAAATATGACTTTTGAAGAAAACAGGTTAGTTTAACAACTGCAGTGTTCACTTAACAACTATAACTAAAAAAAGGTTGTACAATTGGCCATGGTTATGTCATGATCCACTTAATGACCATAATTCTGGTCTCAACTACGGTTGTAAAGTAAGGACTACATATATTCCAGGGCTATAAGTATCATGGTTCCGACTAATAAAACCAAATAAATCAGAACTCCGAGGCTTTCCTCAAAGAACATGTTTATTGGATACGTAATATCAGCAAAGTGAAACCAACTCTAAAATTCCCCTTAGGGATTCAATGTAACTAAATGTAACGATTCCTTCCCTCTACTATGCTATTGATCATGCTACCCAATAAAAGAAATTGGCGGGTTCCGTGAAACTTCTTCTCTCCACCTTCCAGTTCCTGTGGGAATGACCTTGGTTCCCATGGGACTGCTCAGTGTTTAGTCTAGCAATTTAGCCTGTCAGTTTCTCCCCCTCCCTTCCTTCCAACTTGTGACAACTTAGAATGACAAAGATGGCTTCAGCCAGGTTCATTTCAGAAGTTGACAGTAAGCTGAATTGAGAAATTGGGGGGGGGGGGAATCCAGAAAAAAGATCCACTTGCATACAGTTTTTAAGGAAACAGCCATTAGGAGTTAAGCTTGACTTGAAGGAGAATTTATTATATGATTCATAGGGCTAAATTGGGCATATAGTTCTTTCTACTAGCATATTTATCCAAAATACAGAAAACAATGAGACATAAAACAGAAATTCATTAATTTCAAAGCACTCCCATGCATTAAATCTATCATGTTACTTTTACTTATTGAAACCAGAAATATGAATATGGAAACTCAGCCTTAATTTACAGTTGTTAGACTGACAGGCTCAGTTGGGATTTTGAGCACAAGGGTAAGTATCTACACAAAATGGCTGGCACTGGGAAGATTTGTCTGTTTATAAAATGGCTTCATTGATGGATGTGCCTGTTTACCAGGTTCACAAAGTTGCTCCCCACCATCTTACCATTATGTAGGACAGTGTTTTTAAAACTTGTGGTCTTTAAGATGAGTGGATTTCAACTCCCAGTATTCCCCAGTCAACATGCTGGTTAGGGAATACTAGGAGTTGAAGTCCACACATCTTAAAGTTGACAAGTTTGAAAAATAGCGATCGAGGATATTCCCTCATATTTAGTTTTGCAGTTCAGTGGGTTCTCAAGCAATTTCTGGTCACATCCTTTTCCATTTTATTTTCTAGGAATGTTTTTTTGGTTCAGTTTGAACCCAGTCAAGGTAACATTGCTTGTGAGCACATCACTTTGAAGCATATGAACTTCATACCTTTTTTAATATCTGAAAGAACCTTATTTAGGACAGGGCTATCTTGCAATATCATAGATGGTAATTTGGCTTCTCTGATAAATCAGATACTGCTTTATCTTAATTATCTCCCAATTTTTAGAAGAAAATAATTATATCTTATTGGTTGTTTGATAGAAAGCTGGCAAAATGTTGTTTCTGGTCAGCAACACAGTAATTTATTGTTTTGAAAAAGGTTATGAGAACTATTTTTTTGAAAGCATAATCCAAGCAAACAGCTGACTGAAACAGTATTTTCTTATTTACTTAAGAGACTACCTGTAAAATAAGCTACAGTCAGACTAGCTTGAGGTGTTTCTAGCCTTGTCTCATCTTGCTGACCTATTCTTTTGTGCCTTGTCGAACAGGAACAAAATATTTGCCTACAACTTTTGCAAAGTGTCATGCAGGAACTTTAAGGATGTAAAATAAAAACTAACTTCCAAAAGGAGAACAACTTAAACTTGAGTAAGAAGCTGTATGTTCTAAAGTGTTGTAAAAGAATAGGGAGCAATGCAGTTTTTATAAACACAAGTGCCTTTGTTAGCTTTCTTATTATCATTAAGTTTAAGATGATAGGTATCAAATAATTTAGGAACCTTTAATTCAGCTGATCATGGCTGGTTTTAAAATAGGTTAAACAGAGTTGGACCTAGTTTGTACATGGGTGGGAACTTCTGAGAAATAACCAATTTATCTGGAAATTTGAAAAAATCATGCTGGAAGACAGGGGTCAGACAGATTTCCTGTTGTTGACATATAGATTACATGAGCAAGAGTTAGCCTCAGTTTAAAAAACTCCACCTTTATCTACACTAATATTTCAACATCTCTTAATACAAACTTTTATGTACTTTTGTTAACATAGATCTCTCTATCTACCCTGTGTTGCGTGAAACTGAAGTTTAAAAATGATTGTTTTCTTGAAATGGTCTTTAAATTCATGGAAATACTGAAATGCAAAATCCAGCATCTCTAACCTGTCTTTTGATAACAAAGATGGTTTAGCTGAGATAGAAATTTAACTTGGACCCTGATTTTTAATACCTTAAAAACAGTCATTTCAGTATTATTGTATAGTCTAAATAGAACATTCTTTGTATAGAAATAACTGTTTAAGAAGTGGTGTTTTGTTGCTGTCAGTATATAATTATGCTGGGAAAAGCTTGTAGTTTGTAATTCTGCTGATTCTAAGAAATCTTTGTGAGTGTGGATTGGTTTCTTAGAAAAATAACAGTGCAGGCTGAGTTTAACTGGAACCTTGATAACATTGAAATAAATATCCAGTGATGGATATCGCTAATTGCCCTTGATTAAAGCTAAAGGTTAATAAATTGAAGCCTGGAACTGAAAGACAATGGAAGAATGCACTTTGAATTGGAAAGTATGCCATATTTTCCTTAAAAGTGGTTAGCTTTGGTCTGACTGAGAAATTTGAAGCCTGAATACAAAGCTGACATTTATCGCTATTTGATTCAGGGGGGAAAAATACAGTCTGAATGAATTTTACCACTTGAACCGTTGTAAACCACATACATTTTAGTCTGTTAGTAATATTGCTTATGCTACAAAAGTAACATTCCACAGAACAAGAAAAAATTCTAGCAGTTCTTTCCAACAAATCTTTAGGAGGAAGAAATATTTTTAGGAGGAAAAAAACAACCCAGCCAAATAAGTCAATACTGACTGTGGAGTAGAAGGAAACAGAGAGGCCGGAATCTTAAACAGGTTCCTTGGCTGCATCCTTTTGTCTCAGATTCCCATTTCTGAAGAATGAAGATGGAATCCATATTGAATCTGCTTTCATCCGGACAAAACGTCTTTAGGGCCCCCTGATCATAGTAGCCCTGCTAGTACTTTTTATAGCAACCATGCCTTTTTTCAGTTTTATATGTGACACTGAAAAAAAGTGTGGCTGCTTTAGTAAGCTGGCTCATTAAAGGGCTTTTATGCAAAGTGATTTCCCCCCCTGTCTTTCTATGGATATGTGTTTATGAGAGAGGTACATAGAAAACATGATTTGTACAGAGCATGCAGTTGTGGAGGATTAGTTACAAGAGCCCTAGTGGAATAATGGTTAGATGCAATATTGCAGGATAAGTCTGACCACAGCCTGGAGTTTGATCCTGATGGGGCTCAAGGTTATCTCAGCCTTCCATCTTTCCGAGGTCAGTAAAATGAGGACCCAGATTGTTGGGGGCAATATGCTGACTCTGTAAACTGCTTAGAGAAGCTGTAAAGCACTGTGAAGTAGTATATAAGTCTAAGTACTATTGCTATTTATTCTTCATATTAATGTATTTTTTGCCCCCGTTCTTCCATTATTAGAAATATAGCTTCTGGATATATATTTTATATATACAGGCAAGTTGAAGTAAATTATATGGTAAGTAAGTAAGTAAGGGCAATGGGGAAACTGGCAGGAAGTCAGAAGTCATTCTCATTCTCACTACTTTTTGCCCACCTGGGATTATTCTGTTTCTCTGTCTAAATAAGAAGATATTTCTGAAACAAAGACCCAACGGGGTACAGGTTATCTAATATGCATTAAATATATCTCTCATTAAATGTATTTCCAGCATTTTTTTGTACAATTAAACTATAGTAGATGACAGAATATGCTTAAATAAATCTTTTGACTTTTAATATTCTCATTTTGAAAATCTAATTTTAAAGATGTATTAAGCATGCTTTTAGTACACTTGGCTAAAGTGAATGGGTTGTCGACTCTTGTTTGGCACAAGAAGTCAGTTAAATTAAAGCACATAGAACAACCTGTTCATCCTAGCCTCTCCGTAGCTCCTTACCATATATAATCACAAATCACAAATAAGCCAAAAATTTTAGATGCCAAAATGCATCCCAAAAATGGCTTTGGCGTATCTGCAGATGGGCCTATTTGAGATTATATACAGTAATACTTTAAAAAAAAGACTTGCCTATTTATATATACATTCCTTCATTCCTCCATCCATTGCTAAGCTGACCGTCACATTTTAACCAAAGAATACGATTGAATAATTCTGAACACAGCCATATTACTACTGACAAGCAAGTGTGCACATTTAAGCAACCATGTTATTGTATGTTTTTCATTATTCCCCCCTAAACATTTTAGTTTGTTTTTCAATTGAATTGTGTACACACACACACACACACACACACACACAATATTTATTTGATATATTTATCTGATTTTTTTTTTTGCATCTAAAAACCTGGCATTTTAACAGGCATGCATAGCCTTTTTATAGCTAATATATACAAGGTCTGGGCACAGGTAGTCCTTGACTTACAACTATTCATTTAGCAACCACTCAGTGTTCAATGAAAAAAGTGACTTATGGCTAGTCCTCACGCTTACGACCATTACAGCATCTCCATAGGCACGTGATGAAATTTAGGTGCTTGGCAACTGATGTGTATAATTGCAGAATCCATGTGGTCACCATTTGTGACCTTCCCAATCCAACAAGAAAAGTGAATGGTGGGGGGCAGGGGGAGAAAGAAGCTGGATTCACTTAACCATGGCAGAAAAGGTAAAATTAACAACTGCCTTGCTCAGCAATGGAAATTGTAGTCTCAGTTGTGGTTGTAAGTTGAGTATTACCTACATGCTTCAAAACTGATTCAGAGGAAGTGCTTGAATGCTTTTACAAGCACTTCTCAACCTCTTGGTTGTGAATTAAAGTAGCCGCATTTTTTTTCAAGTTTCCATGGAAGGCTGCTTTAAGGGGTAAACTTTTTAAAGCATGCCAGATCTGGAGCACTTCTT
This sequence comes from Azemiops feae, assembly GCA_023970755.1. Lineage (NCBI taxonomy): Eukaryota > Metazoa > Chordata > Lepidosauria > Squamata > Viperidae > Azemiops > Azemiops feae. The sequence continues at coordinate 2,192,270 of JALGBA010004231.1, read as the reverse complement.
CCAGATAATTTTCAGAACCTGCACAGAACTAATATGAACAGAGTTGGATATTTATGGGCCCCTGTGTTTACTCACTCATTATTTTTCCTTCCCAGATTCTGCTTTCCAATGTTTTTTAACCCCCCTAGGTTAATTTGGTAAGGCTGTTATAAATTTAAACTTTTACACAAACTAAGAACTGTGAGGGAGCAGAGCAAGGGAGTTCCAACTCATAAGACTGAAGAATGATAACTTTGTTTTATAATCTGTTTTTCTTTATGAGCACAAAAGCTTTCTTTCTCTACTTGTTTTCTTTTGAGCTCTGCCGCCAACAGTGAAGTGGTCGGGAGGGGAAAAATATGTACCTATACCACCTAGATTGCATAGTACATTAAATATCTCACGTATACCCACACACACAGAGACACACACAAATCCGAGATTGAGAAGAAAAGGGGTGTATCAAAAAGCTAGTTTCAATAGCAAGCGAATCTTAGGGGAATGCAGAAAAAATGAATATGTGTTAAAGTTAGCGATTTAGAGAGAGAAAAGTGTTTTTCTCTTGCATGTTGGATATATGTTTTAGTAACTGAACGATTCCTTATATATAATGCTAAGGTGAAAGAAACACAACATGGGTATATTTTGGAATTTGAAAGACAGTTTGGTTTAGTGGTAAACTGCCTTAAAACCAGAAGACTGTGAGTTCTAGTCCCACTTTAGCCATGAAATCTTACTGCCGTTGTCATTTATAACAACAAAGTACCATGCACTTTGGGCCAGTCAGCAGGAGACTCTGAGTTCTAGTCCCACTTTAGGCATGAAATCTTACTGCCGTTGTCATTTATAACAACAAAGTACCATGCACTTTGGGCCAGTCAGCAGGAGACTCTGAGTTCTAGTCCCACTTTAGGCATGAAAGCTGGCTGGGTGACTTTGGGCCAGTCGCTCCCTCTCAGCTCACAATCGCGCAATTCCTGTTGCAATCAATAGATGAACAAAAAGATGAACTTTTAATTGATCCACCCAAAAGTGGACCCTGCACTTTCTGGGAAGAAAAACAAAAGGTTAGGATCTCTTTCTACATAATTTACCTGTTTTTAAAACAAATCTTCTGTGCATTTGCACTTTGGGTTGTTACTGTGTGCATACTTTATTATCATATGTTTTAATAATGACATTAATAAAAAAAAATCTACAGCACCAGAGGGAGAAAATCCTGTGATTTATACAGTGAAGAATTAAAGCCTAAATATACTATAGTTATTAAAATATAATAAACATGACTCTCCCAAAAGCGTTTTTAGAGGCTTATTGTTGTAGGTCTATAATAAATCATTTAATATTTCTGTATTTCTTTTATTGTTTTATGAGGATTATAATATTAAGGCTTGAGAAAGATTCTGTAAGATGGGCAAAGTAAAGATCAATATATTTGCTTAATGTGGACAGTAGAATATTGCCTGCAACATTAGCCAGGAGGTTACAAAAGATTATATTATCTATAATTCATCCATATCAATCTAGATTTATAAAAAATAAAACAAGTATATGACAATATTTATGTGATGATTAATAGCATGGATATTACAGCAAATAAATTGGAATTGGCTGTTAATCTAGTTACATGCTGAAAAGGCCTTTGATATGATTCAAATTAAATGTATAATGTATTCTAGTAAAGTTGGGCTTTTCACTCTCTTTTGTTCATTGTACAGTACTACAATTTAGTATCTCCACCTAGTGGCTATATTTATTAAAAACGTATTTGTCTCTCAACCTATCAAGTTATATCATGGCACCCAACAGGGATATGTTATTTCCCCCTTATCTTCAATTTGGTTCTCACACCCTTAGTTTGTACCATTAGATTGTCTCAAGATATTGTGCAGTGGCACTCAGCACTGAATATAAATTGTTCTTCTATAAACTATTAAAGTAATGGCTAATGTCATAACCAAAATGGTTGAAACTCATAACAGCAATACAGTTCATACTCTGATTATACCATTAGCTGAAACAGGTCTTACTTGTTTTTGGTACATACTCTACCTCTAGATACTATATAGGATTAGGATTGTCAATTTTCTTAAGTCCTTTAAAATACTTGGGTTTATATTTTGTTCAAAATATGTCACCATATATGTCTGAATGTATTACCTGTAATTTCATTAGAAAGTTAAAATCTTTAATGTTATGATTAATCTTAATTCTATCAGATTTTAGACCTTTATATTAACATTTATATATTTTGGAATAAGATACATTTTGGAATGAGACTTTTGGAAGGTAAGTGTGTATACTTCTGAAATTCTGTCAGGCTTTAAGGTCCAGGTATATTTAAAATGGTTCTTTATTTTCAACTTTGAAAAGTGCCAGGCATATAGTCTCAAGTCATACAAATTAGAAAATAGCAGGGTAGATTTTTAGTTTGAATATTTGGGCCAAACAAATCAATACATTTGGAACAGTTGATTTTTAATGGTTATAAAAACATTTTGGAGATTGCACAGTATGTTGAACATGACTCACTACAATATTTATTTAGCGATGTATACAGTTGAAACTTATAGTATGGCCAGATAGTCTAGCAACCTCTGAGGTAGTTGTAATTTTGCACAAGAATCAACAATTCAATTTTATGGGAAACTAGAAAATGAAAGATTTTACTAGTTATATACTTAAATTATGGAGTGAAGACCTGGAATATCTAATTCAGGAGAATCAATGGGTCTGTCTGTAAAGAAATGTGAAATATATTTTTTAGGATTTAAAAATGTAGTTAATTCATTGAAATATTACTGTCTGTTGGACTAGTTAAACAAATGTTTAAAAAGCGATGTACTTCAGATTTTATAATGTTGGCATTGGAAGAAATCTGAATGTTCTTGAGCTCATATGATTTGGTCCCTGTCCAGCTGTAGCTGTGCTTTAATTTGAAATTGCTGCATATGCCAATAGAATTTAGAGATCTTAATACAATATTGAAATATATTCTTAAACTACGTGAATAGTTATGGTTTGCCAAGTTGGCTGGTAGTTGGAAAGAAATGTATGATCCTGATTGTAGAGGGAATGGGTCCATGATATGAGCATGTTACCTGTTTTTGAGAAGTATCTCTTTTAAAAAAATGATAAAATATGTCTCTGCATGGTATACATTTAATGATAAAGACAAGATTTTATATTGGTATCTGTAGTCAGTATATGGATTTTATTTCGGTTAGTTTTTTTCCTTCTTTCAGTTTTGGCTGCTATGTGCACACTTACCAGAAAGCCACAGCTAAATTCTGTTATCCAAAAAGTGAACTCATATGATCGAGGAATTTTATCATATTCATGCTTACATTTTGTGTTTAAAACAGCATTTTACAGGAATAATAAAAGGCAACAATTATTAATAATTCTTTACAAGGTAGTAATTCTTTTTATCAATAATAATTATTTTCAGGTTAACGTACTGCTATCATACAAATCATAGTTGTTTTGTTATTGTTAGTTGCGAAGTCGTGTCCGACCCATCGCGACCCCATGGACAACATTCCTCCAGGCCTTCCTGTCCTCTACCATCTTCTGGAGTCCATTTAAGCTCACGCCTACTGCTTCAGTGACTCATCCAGCCACCTCATTCTCTGTCGTCCCCTTCTTCTATTGCCCTCAATCTTTCCCAGCATTAGGCTCTTCTCCAGTGAGTCCTTCCTTCTCATTAGATGGCCAAAGTATTTGAGTTTCAACTTCAGGATCTGACCTTCTAAAGAGCAGTCAGGGTTGATCTCCTCTAGGACTGACTGGTTTGATTGCCTTGAAGTCCAGGGGACTTGCAGGAGTCTTCTCCAGCACCATAGTTCAAAGGCCTCAATTCTTTTTTGTTTATCTTTTTTGTTTATCATAGGTATAATGCTGTTTCCACACAGGAAGACAAATGTGGTAATCTGTATTACCAGGAAATTGTGGCTTTACAGTAGTTGTTTCTTTTTGAACTGCTCTGTGAACATTCCTGAATTCATATCCTCGAAGATTAGGTCTCCTACAACCTTAGTTAACCTGACAACTTCAAAAGGTTCACCTGTATTTTTTTTTTTAAAAAAAAACAGCTATTATATCCAATCAAATCTTTGTCAAACATGCTCTGCTATTGGCTCCAAGCATAGCTGGTTCGTGATTAACAGTTGGAGAATGTGTTAGTTGCTTACTTGCTCCAATCTAACAATGCCCTTGGCTTCATACCACCTGTTCTATCTATGTCAAAGTTTACAAATGGATTCATTTGGTTAGAGGAAGAAAACAATTTCAGCAATATTGAACTGTAAGTAAAGTTCAAGAAGGGGAAGGCATTCTTTTCTCTGGCTTTGATTGTTTTGCCTAGAGAAACGATTACAACCTTTATTTTTTCATGACCATAATTAATTCTGAACTGGCATTCCTAACTAAGCTCATCCTTTTGATGCTGCATGCTTACTAAAGTCGTGCTGCTCCTCGGTTTCAATCATCCACATTGGGCTCCTGTCAGTCTCTATCATTATCAAACTTCTTTTTTTTTAACAGATATTTTATTGGTTTTTAACTATAACAATCTCCAGTGCCTGGTGTACAGCGTGTTGTCTTGGTTTATATTTTAACAAGAAAAAAAAGGACAGTAATAATTAATTAACAGTCAATAATGATTAAATTTGATAATTCCATAATTAATATATTAATTAATAATACATTTTTTTGATCTTCCCTTCTCCCATTTGTATTTTCCTTCTTCAACCTTAGCCAAAATATAATTCTTAATATTTTCAATATATAAATGATTAGGTATAGGCATTTTTTATATTTATACAAATAATAATAATCTATATATATAACATTTTTTTCAGCTTATATTATTCTCATAACCACCATCTCATTAGTTCAGCATACATCCTATTTTTATAATTTTTGTTCGCTTAGATTCCCTTATATTCAATCCAATTCTTATCAGTCATAATTTCTTCATATTAGTCATCTCACTGTCTAAATTTTCCCATTTAAGTACATCATCCCAATATTTTATGTCATGCATTATAAAAATACTATACTTTTTATTTGTCTTATAGTATCTAGATATAACATCCTTTTTAATCAGTTTATATTTTACTTATATATTAATAAAAGTTACATACTATTTTAACATTTAATATATTATAAAACATACTATATTACTTAAATCTCATTATCCTTCTTGTTATAAGGCCCCTTTATGTTCGAAATTCCCTGTTCTTTTAGCCATATTCAAACAAATGTTTATTCACATAATAGTCCATCTGTCATGATTCTGACAGATGAAACTCTTCAAAAGAACTTCGAGGCATTGTTTACCTAAAGAATCTTTTATTCGAGTAGCATAATATCGGCACTTATATAATTGAAGCCAAAAACTGAATTTCCCTCCCCTGGGCACATAGTATCAAAGCATAATTCCCTCCTCCAATTGACAGTCATAAATCACATTCTCCAATTAGCTTGAAGTGCGGGCTTCCTCTCCAGTTCTCCAGCCTGCCAATTCTTTATCAGCTCTGGGCTTAATAACCTTGATTCTCACGCTAGGTTTAGTGTTGTTATGTCTAGCTAGACTCTCATTCACATTCCGCCCCAGCATCATCTAACTTTAAAAGCGAAAGGGAAAAAGATGGCTACATTTTCTTCTGTTGTCAATGCAAAACATCCGATGTTAGCAGCGTTGACACCATCTGGTAGGGCGAGTCAAATCTCTTGTATCTGTCTCTGATCTTCTTCTTTTGCCAAGTAATTTTCCAAGTTGATGTAATCCACTTACTCAACAGTTCCTGTATTTTTACAAATGTTGTTGGGAATACAAAAGATGAAGTAAGATAAATTCTTTCTGTCCCCCAAACTTTAATAGTTCTCCTAATAATTCCATTTTTCTTGTTGTATCAGAACCTTGTAATTTTTTTCCTGTTTGTGTCAAATTGTAATTTTTTTTCTTTGTTATTTCATCAATTTGATCATACTCTTCTAGTTTGTAATCTGCTGTCTGATTTGTTTGTTCCTTTGTTGTTATTTCCTGGGTATTTTTTAATTGTAGATTTAGATTGGAAATATGCTTATTTAAATCCTCAAAGTTGTTTTGAATTTCGTCGTGGTTTGAATCTATTGTAATTTGTATTTGTTCTAACATTTCATATATTTCGTCTGAGAAAGTATTTATCTTGCCTTGAAGTATTGCTTCTGGAGGCCCTTGATTTTCCAGGCTAAGTCCTTCAGGAGAAAATATTGAATGTGGCATCCTGTCATTTTTTGATACGTATGTGATATCCATGTTGTCTCCCCCCTTCAAATAATCTTTCATCAATATTTTAATTCAAAAGTCAATTTATCAGTCAGTCAAAATTACAGATTCAGTATATTAAGCCACTTTAAATCCTTCCTGATCTCATGCTAGCCTTTCTCCTGTCGGGTTCGGAGGGCTTTCCCCGGATCAAATGAAGTAATTGCCATCGCTTTGTGATCGATGGGGCGCCCCTCCTTCACAGTCACCTCTCCGGGTCAACTTCGGACCCATCTAGGGTCCCCCAAGCAGGAAGAAACTAGCTATGGGGAACGGAGGTCTGCTCTCACGCGGCCATGCGCTGCAGACGCAAAAACCGGAAGTCCATTATCAAACTTCTGATGCCTGACTGCAGCCCAGGGATCTGTGATGGCAAGTTCAGTTAAGTTTTCTTTCATAGTGGGTGACAGGCTACTGTTGAGTTACATAGATACCCTACTCGCCTAAATTCTTCATGCACAGTGTTCTATTACATGCATGCGCAAATGCCTCTACTTCTAAGGTTTATTTATTTATTAAATTTATATGTCATCCCTCTCACTATTGAAATTACTCTGGGCAGCTTACAAAATGATAAAAAAATAATATAAAAATGATTACAGTTAAGACACATTAAATAAAGACTAGAGTGTGTGTGGGGGACTTCTCTCTACTCTGTCACTCCCATTGGGGCCCCAAGCCAGCTGGTAAAGCCAGGTTTTAAGGTTCTTCCAGATGGCCAAAAGGGTGGGAGTGAATCTCCCCTCCAGCGGGAGAATATTCCAAGGGGGGGGGGGCACAGCAGAAAAGGATCTTTCCTGAACCCCACCAATCAAAATTCTTTGATTGTGGCATCCATAGTAGGTCTCTTTTGTTGGGATGAGTGGGACAGGCCAATCCCACTGGGATGTGACTGTTTCTCAGATACTAAGGTGACCTTATCTGAGCTTTTAAAAATGTTAATAGATCTTAATATGACTTATTCAAAGAAAAATAAACCATATTATTTTTCTGGACTCCACTGCATTATAGAAAAGGCTTAGGTAAATCATCATGGGATTAATGCTTCATTTACTCATATTTTTGTACAAGCTCTTCTAATTGTTCCTTTTAGGGAGGAAGTCTTTGCATGTATTGAATCAGCTTTGAGGCAAGGTTTAATATTCTGATTTAAAAAAAACCTGTAGACTTAGGTAGAAATTGATATCTAAATGAAGAAACTGGATTTTCCAAACCCTGTTAGTAGATAGAAAAACCTAAAACTTGTCCCCAGGTACATTGGAATGATAAAAATATAACTCCAACTATTCAGCGGTTTACAGAATTTACATTATTTGCAACATTAACACTTTGCTTGTTGACACATGGATTATAATGAAATATAAGATTCATAAGAAAAAAATTACGTAGAATGTATTGTAAATTTGATTATGTGTTATTTTCTGTTTGCTTTTTTTTTAACTTTTTAAAAATATTCCTTGTAACTTTAATGCATTTCTTTTTTTAAAAAAAAAAATCTTTTTTTAATGTTAGAGATAACTCTGTATCGATAGAGGGTTTTTCCCTCTTCTGGTTCTTCAGATCTTTGCAGTGAAATATGGCAACCCTAACCCATGCTTGGCTCCTGAAAGGGATGCTGTTTAGGAATATGGGAGGAAACATTTTCAGGTTTCAGATTACACACACAGATTACACACATTCACTTTTAAAGGATCACTGTGGTAGAATCAAGTAGTTTTAACACGTCTCCCAAATCAATCCTTGACTCTTTCAATGAAAGGAATTTTAATACTTGGAAACTTTTGAGGATCCACTATCACATTGTAGATTTTAGAAAGAGCCGGCATAGTCATACTCCACTCAGTGTCAAGGATGCAGCTGTAGAGGTGGTCAACAACATTAAGTATCTGGGGGTGCAGATAGCTAACAATCTGAATTGGTCTCCACACCTCCACACCTCATCCAAACCAGCGTCTGCATTTCCTGCGTCGGATGAGGAGAGCACATCTTTCTCCTTCTGTCCTGGCCACTTTTTATATAGGCACGATTGAGAGCGTTTTAACAAGCTTGCATCACTGTCTGGTTTGGTGGCAGCAGAACCTTAGATAGAAGCTCCATACAGAGATAGATAAGGACAGCCGAGAAGATAATAGAAAGCTCGCTTCCTGGTATTCAGAATGCTGCTTATAAGCGCTGTGTGCTTAGAGCTCAAAACATTGTTAAGAGACCCCACACACCCTCTTTATGGTCTGTTTCTGTTACTCTCCTCTTGGAGGAGGTTTTGAAGTATTTCTGGCAGGACTACCCGATTCTGTAATAGCTTTGTTCCCTATGCCATCCGTCTGGTAAATTCGCAAGATTCGTTTTTCTCGCCATGTATACATAATCTGAACTAGACTGTGTTGTTTCTCTGGTGTCATATAATATATGTGGGTATATGCATAATTTTGTATTTATTTATTTTTGACATATTTATGTAGTGTATATTGGAGGTGGTGACCCTTTGAGAGGGTATGCAACGAAACTTCATTTTAATGTCTGCCAATTAGTGTACATTCAAAGTGACAATAAAATTATTATACTAGTCTATTCTTCTATTCTACTAGTTAGATGGTGTTGACAACAGCAATAGCACTTCGACTTATATCTTGCTTCATAGTGCTTTAGAGTACTCTCTAAGCCAGCGTTCCCCAACCTTTCTGGGTTAATGACCTGGCTTGGGAGGGGAAGAGGGTGTGGTTTTGTATGAGGGGCAGGCACCCACCAATCGCATGAATAGGGCTCTGACCATTGATGCCTGCTGCTTGCGCGCGCATGCTTACCCGCTGCTTGCATGGCCCAGTTCTGAATTGGCCATAGCCCAGTAGTGGGCTAAGGCCTAGGGGTTGGGGACCCCTGCTCTAAGCAGTTTACAAATGTCAACATATTGCCCCCAACAATCTGGGTCCTCATGTTAACAACTTTAGAAGGATAGAAGGCTGAGTCAACCTTGAGCCGGTCAGGATTGAACTCCTGGCAGTGGGCAGAATTAGCCTGCAATACTGCATTCTAACCACGGCTCCTCAGTGATCAATGCACTTTATTTGGCAGACATGAAAACTCATTGTGTGGAGCACCATCAAATAACTGGTAGTTGTTGACTCATAAGTCATAGATACTTAGCGATATCTAATGGTTTTCTTTTTGTGTGTGCAGGATCCAAACTACTGGATACAGGTCCATCGTCTAGAACACAGTGATGGTGGAATCCTAGACAGTGATGACATTCTTCGTGACGTGGCTGATGATAAAGACAGAGTGAGTATTAATATTTCAAAGAAGACTATTTCTTGTTTGTGAGCACTGAGAAATTATTGATGCTTTACCTGAAAAGAAGGTAACATTGAATTTAAAACAGTCCAACTAAATAGAAACTGTGTTTACTAGCTTACTGTATTTTCAGCAAATCTATCATGCTACTCTCACTTTACAAATTACTTGAAGAATGTCTTTTTTTAGATAAAGAAATGTGAAAAAAGAACATTGTAGCATTTGAAACAAATAACCTAGAATTGGCAAAGAGATCAGTTGCTAAGTAATATTTTTTATGATACTTGTTCTAATTAAAGTTATAAATAATCTGAAGGAACAAAATGAATTAACAATGTGAGACAAACATTTAGAAGTTTTACTCAAATCTAAATTCTCAAGAGAGAACTATAAAAATGTTTCTTTGGAAATGTATACTTGGTTAAATTTGTAGGATGCCTCTAAAACTATTTTATTTCACTGCATTGTATGATAAATATTTCTACAGCTACATTAAATATTCAGCTTCAAATATACATTATCTTGGTAGAATGGAAAGTCTTGACAAAACATTATTTTCATTGTATTTCACGTGTATTTTTGACATAGCGGATTTAATTTGAAGATTGTAACTTGAAGCATTCTGACTATAAAAAAGTGACCATTGTCATGTAAAAGATTATTTAAAAAATTAGCTTATTAAATTACACAAATGTATAAAAATTTGCATGATAGATGGATGTTTCAAGATAATATTAAGCAATGTTATTATTATTTGTTAAATTTATTTGCCCCTCTATCTTGCTATGGGACTACTCTAGACAGCTTATAACAATAAAAAGAAATAAATGAAGAATGTAAACAGAAGTAAAATAATAGAAGAATGAAACAATGAACACAAGAATAAACAATGAAAAAGAACACAAGGAGAATGCATCCAAAAAGATGGATGGGTGGAGAACAGAGAGCAAGGGGGGGGGGGGAGAGGTGGAATCTGCCATCAATCCAGCAGCCACTTCCAGCATGGAATTCCCCCATCTGGTCCCTAGGCCAACCAGCAGAGGCAGATCTTCAGGCTTTTGCGGAAGGATAGGAGGGTGGGGGCAGATCTTAGCCTAGACCAGGGGTAGGCAACCTCGGCTCTTTTATGACTCATGGACTTCAACTTCCAGAATTCCTGAGTCAGCTGCTGACTCAGGAATTCTGGGAGTTGAAGTCCATGAGTCATAAAAGAGCCAAGGTTGCCTACCCCTGGCCTAGACAGTAGGATGTTCCAAAGGATGGGTGCTGCAGCAGAGAAGGTTCTTCTTCTGGATCCTGATAGTCAGAATTCTTTGACTGGCGGGATCCATTGTAGGCCCTCTCAGCCAGCAGGAGTAGGAAAGGCTTGTTCTAGTGCAGGGGTCTTCAAACTTGGCCCTTTTATGACTTGTGGACTTCAACTCCCAGAATTCCTCAGCCAGGCACGCTGGCTGAGGAATTCTGGGAGTTGAAGTTCACAAGTCATAAAAGGGCCAAGTTTGAAGACCCCTGTTCTAGTGGCTTATCAGGTAGCCTGGATTTATGCCATTAAGGGCTTTAAAGGTCATAACCGACTCCTTGAACTGCATTTGAAAACAACCAGTAACCAATGAAGCAAAGGTGTAATGTGGGCCATCCTAGGGGCCCCCAAAAGTTCTCTTGCTGCTGTGCTTTGCACCAGCTGAAGCTTCCAAATGGTTAGCCCCATTGAGCACATTGCAATAGTCCTGTTGAGAGATGACCATATCTTGAGTAACTGAGCGCAGGGACGCTATGATCCAGGAAAAGTTGCAAGTGTGCACAAACCAGAGTTGTGCAAAAACTCTCCTAGTTATGCCCACCTCTTGCTTTTCGAGCAGGAGACGAAAGTCCAGGAGAACCCCTAAATTGTGAATTGGGTTTGAACGGGATAGTGCAATCCCATTCAGAACTAAGGATGACAAACATTTGGATCCTGAGGCTCCATGCACCCAAAGCCACTCAGTCTTGCCAGGGTTTAGTCAAAGTCTGCGGTCCCTCATTCAAATCTCTACAGCCTCCAGGCATAGTGAAAAGGTAGCTACAGCCTTGCTTGGGTCACCACCATATGTAGGATATCTAGGACAAGAGTCTTCTCTTAACATTTCTTTTCATAAAGAAGCTTTGTTGACTTGATACTTTTCAGAAACATTAAATTTCATGCCAATTTGGAATTCTGATAGTTGACATTCTGGAATCTGGTAACATCAGATTAGGAAATACTAATATAAAGTTTCTCTGAAATTGTTTTACTTTTCAGCACAATATGTTCCTGCCCAGTAAGTAGTATTCTTGGGTTGCTTCTTTTAAAGAATGATGGAAGTTATGCCTTCTAAGGAAGACTGAGAAAAAACAAGTTTGGTTATGAGAAACCATCATTTTCTTATCATCCCTTACTTTCCCCTGATGTAGCAGTTGAGAAAATAAATGCTGGGAGTAGATTTGGATGCTGGGATTCTTGTGATCAACCATTAATGCAGTGACATGATAGCAGTGCTCCAATATCTCAGGGGTTGCCACAAAGAAGAGGGAGTCAAGCTATTCTCCAAAGCACCAGAAGGCAGGACAAGAAGCAAAGGATGGAAACTAACCAAAGAGAGAAGCAACCTAGAACGAAGGAGAAATTTCCTGACAGTTAGAACAATTAATCTGTGGAACAACCTGCCTCCAGAAGCTGTGAATGCTCCAACACTGGAGGTTTTTAAGAAGAGACTGGGGAGCCATTTGTCTGAAATGGTATAGGATTTCCTGCCTGAGCAGAGAGTTGGACTAGATGACCTCCAAGGTCCCTTCCAACTCTGTTTATTCTATTCTATTCTATTCTATTCTATTCTATTCTATTCTATTCTATTCTATTCTATTCTATTCTATTCTATTCTATTCTATTCTACATTCCATTCATTTTTGAATGCCTCAGCAGCATTTGTATTAGTAGTGCAGAAGCCTGTCAGATAATTGGGGCTCTCCATTTCCCTCCTTCTGTTAAACTTTGTTTTCTTTCTTCTGAAGGAAAAGCTCTATCACAGAATCCTGGGTTGTTAGTCAGATGTGCAAGGCACACAGTTAATATTTGTAGTGATTGCCACCAGATAGCAATGAACTAGAAATTCAGGTTGGTTTCTTCTTTCCTCAGACTGTCATGTTTGCCAGCTGCATAACTTTCTACGCCCACTTGCTTCTAATATCTTGTCATGAATGCTTTTAATTGTACTTTGTAATACTTTAAGAATCTTCAATTGATTTGGACTTGTATATTTGGACTTGTATATGCTTGGCTATCTCTCAAGCAAGGTATTTTTTTTACAAATTGGCTAAAGCAGTGGCCCCCAACCTTTCTGGCTTTGTGGACTGGTTGTGGTTGTAGAGGAAGAAGGGCATGGTTTTGTGTGCACACCCACTGCTTGCATGGCCCAGTTCCCAACAGGGTGGCAGAAATATTCTTCTAGATATATTGACTAAGATTTATGACAGTTGTAGTCAATTTCTTTGGTTGCAGGAGGCCACTGTAAAGCCTATTGCATAGACATGTTGTAATTCCAGGCATTAAAACTTTTGCTTTTTTTCTTCCCCCCCCACAAATGAAATCCCACCTGAATGTTCAGATCAGAATAGTTTTGCCATAAATCTTCTTGTTCTGAAAACAGTCAAGAACTTTCTGAGCTTCTGAATCACAGCACTTTTGAATCTGTTGCAATTGTTCTTGGTGTAGAGAAGAGGAATGGATAATAACAGCTTGTGTAGAAATATGAGAAAACAGAATTGAATGGAAACATACCTGCTAGAGTAAACTTGAAGCTTCCTTTGGGAGAAGACGGGATTTGAAGCAATGATTGAAAAAGGAACTAGGGAAGTAATTCATGTAAATTCTCCATAAGGTTTTGGATGAAACCAGCCAGATTCTCATTTCTTTGTAATTGAAATAATAGGCTAGTCATAGAGTTCTAGAGTGAGGTGACAGATTTTTTTCCCCCACCCAGAGTTTATAATAGATTTCATCTCATAGTTAAGGCTCAGGCTGGAAACCAGGAGACTGTGAGTTCTAGTTTCACCCCTAACAATGAAAGCTGGTTAGATGACCTTCGGTCACTGACTCTCTCCCAATTCAACTCACCTCACAGAGTGGTTGTTGTGGGGAAATAGGAGAAGGAAAGAGTATTAAGAATGTTTTCCACATTGAGTTACTTATAAAATAATAAGAGGGGGGAAAATAAAAATAAATAAATAAATAAATAAATAATAAGCATCAGATTTCATTGCATGGATGGTGGAAAGTATCATGGTTATAACTCCTAAAATATTTTTATCTTTGGAAGTTTTGTTCGCACCAGTTTGAACATTTGAGGAAAGTTAGACTCCTGGACTGCCTTACTCATCAAATTCAGATATATTCCCATTGCCATTTTTGGGGAAAAAAACAGTTCTAAAAGACTGTAGCATTCCTAATAATATAATATTCCTAATAATAATAAGTTTTTGAATTATTATTTATTAAAGGTGTTATTTTAAAAAAGCAGAAAATGCTTTCATTTTCTTATTTACAAGTTAAGAATTGCACAGCGTAACTTGTAACTTGTTGCACAGACAAGTTGCACAGTCATGTTTAAAGAAGCAGGAATAAATGGTTATTAGAGCAACAGGGGCTAATCTGAGTGTTTAAGAGAGGTTGAGGCTATGTTGAGTGGAATCAGGTCTCAGAATGGCCAAGGTTAGGACAGCTTGTCTGGTGAGATTTGGGGAAGAGTGTGGGGAATTCTTTGTGTTCTTTTAAAAAATAAAGTTAAGCCTAAAGTTATGCATGCCAAATGGCACTAGGTTATAATACCATTTGGTATATTTCCTCCCTATAAGTTACATATCATGGTGGCATTGAAATGAACCAACCGATATTTTAAAAGGAAGTGCTGCTAGAGATTCTTAGCAATTGTGCCTTGAAGGTGCTCTGTGGATATGGTGCCTTTCAGAGTCCACAGGTTGTCCACCCAACATCGCCAACCCCTTGCACCAAACAGTGGCAAAATGATCTGTCCTGAGACCTTAGACCATGATAAGCTGATGAATTACAAATAACGGAGAAGCTTCTATTTAGACATTCAAAGAACTGAAGGTCATGTTTATTCTAGAGTAGAGGTGATATTTAGTTTTGTTAGCCAAGGGTCACAGCAGGCAGGCCAATGCCATGGTGATATGAGCCAAATAAAGGTGAGAGAGATTCCTGGGGAAACTTGTTCTTTTAGTCAGGAGGGATTGTTTGTGCCCTTGTTTTTGAAGTTTGAAGTTTTCCACCCCAGTTTGCTTCCTCTTAGAAAGAAGGCTTTCTAAGTAGATTAAATAGAATGAATTTAGAAACCTTTCAGTATTTAGGAATCCTGAATGGCCTTCAATACTGCATATCTAGATGAAAACCTGAGCAGCCTTAAGACTTTTTAAACTGAATGAAAATAAATAATATTTTTTTTTCTCATGCCTTGTATGCCTGGAGTGGACTGGCTGACATGATTTGTAGCCATATATAAAATAAATCATTTGGTAGTGTCTTGTTGGCACCAGTTTATCTATGCTTGTTTCATAAGAGTTATTAGTAGGAAGACAGGTTGATCAATATTCTTCTTCTCTGCTTTAAAATCTGTCACAGCTTAGCTGGAATATGGGGAATTGAAGTCCATGCATCTTAAAGTTGCTGAGGTTGAAAGACTCTGCCCTGCAGGAATGGTTGTTAACTGCTTTTGACATCCTATGTTTGGTAGCTGAGAAGCTTATGTTTTTCACTGTTCCTATCATTTTTTAATATTCAGCCAACATTTTTCTCCCTTCATAACATGTCCTCTTTTTATGCTTTCTTGGATGTTGAGATGGCGGCACTCAAGGCAGTATAAGGCAGACTGGTAACGTTGTTTAGATCAGACATCTTTGCAAGTGTCATTACTCTTTATTTACCTTCTTCAGGCCATCTTGGCTAACCTATTGAAGAGGAAATTATGGGCATGTCATTTTACCCGCCTGACCTTGGAAAAGAGGAGGCAGCTGAATTTGTGTTTTGAGGAAATGGCAGTGAAAACAAAAGGTTCATTTTCATAGTGACTGCTGAATAGTTGCTCATGAAACATTCATGGAGTAAGAGCTGTGTTAAGTGATCAAATTGCCATTTGAAATTTCCAGTGAGATTACAAATTGCTTCATGTGCAAAATCCATTTTAGAGCTCAGCAAGAGATCCTTACCCTTTAATTAACATCTGCCTGTCACTCCCTGGCTACAGAAAATGTAGGGTTTAAGTAGCCCACTTTTGGATGGCTGGAGGGACAATTGATTGAAGATAGTCTGTGAAGTGGTGGAAGATGACCTGACTGGGAATATTTTATGCTTCTGTAGTTTGATTTTTTTTTTTTTAAAGAAAAGATTCTTCAACTTTCAGCTGAATTGCTGAATTGAATCGGTGACCAGTAATTGAGGTGAGGAAGGATACTTGACCCTTCTATTTTCATATGAATCATATTGATACCACATGTGGTAGGTATTCATTGACAAGATTTTCATTTTAAATGAGAAGTTGCTTGTAAAAGGTATCTGGGCTGTATCTCAATCAGGGGAACATCTGTATTCATATCCAGATGACATATTGTCATGGCCAATTTTTCATCAGCTTTTCTTACTTGTAAAACTGATGAAATGTTGTACTTGCTTAAATGCAAACAGCTTTATTGTTGCACTAAATTCTTTGAGCCAAAAGAACAAGGTGGATACTCTTTCAAATAAACCTCAAGTTGGCAATAAAATACTTTTAAAATATTCATTAATACTGTGATAAAAATTGAATCCCAGTAAACAGTTAAAATCAGTCTACATTCATAAAGGCTTCTGATAATCAGAATCAATGCTTGGAAACCACACATAAATGGCTTCTCTTGATCATACATTGTCTTTTCGCTTGTAAAGTCATAAATACTTTGGAGTAGAGTTCTTTTAATTTTCGTGTTTATTCTACAAAGAGCAACTATATCATGGGATTGTCTCATCAGGATCATAATAGTTTAAAGCCCAGCTGGCTTTCATGTTGAAGGTGAGACAACAATCCCCAGTCTCCTGATTTCTAGTCTGGTGCTTTAACCACTAGACCCAACTGGCTTCCTTTATAACTTTCCTGTTGTTAGTCCTACTTCATCATGCATGCAATCCATTGGCCCCTTTCTGATTTTATTTTTTTTAAAGTTCTTATGAAGTAGGACTAACAACATCTCTGCTCTTGACATAGGGCAGATGTTAATCATATGCAGATAAATATTTGACTCTCTTTGAACTGACTACATTTTGCATGTAAATATATAGAAGAGAAATATATATCTGGAAAAGTTAACAAATATGTTTATGATTCTGTACATTCTAGGACAGATCCATCCATCCATCCATCCATCCATCCATCCATCCACCCACCCACCCATCCACTCACCCACTCATCCACTCACCCATCCATCCATCCATCCATCCATCCATCCATCCATCCATCCATCCATCCATCCATCCATCCATCCATCCATCCATCCATCCATCCATCCATCCATCCATCCATCCATCCATTTAGTGACAGTTTGAAGTTGCAATGGAACTGAAAAAAGTGACATGATCATTACAGAATCCCCACGGTCACATGATTAAAATTTGGGCACTTGGCAACCAGCA